>MU224945.1:3523988-3561512 GCA_018584345.1 Thuja plicata
AAGAGGGCATAACATGCCGAGTACCCAGTGCATCCATAGTGGAGTAGAAGGTAGAAGTGAAGATCTGATAAGGACCACGAAGCTTGGAGAGTATCAGGAAGATACACTCATCATCTGACTTCGTCTTCCCAGCAACCTGTAAAATAGATCGAAGGGACTTGAACTTCATCAGGAAGTCCTCAATGCTGGTGAATGAGTCAGGTGCCAAGGAGGTGAACTCTGCATCTATCTGGAGAATCCTAAACTGATCCATGATGCCAAACAAGGTGGAGAACTTGTCCCACATATCCCTGGGTGTAGTCAGGCCATCCAGGTGGAACAACAACCCATCTGAAATGTTCATGGCAATGAGGCCCATTGCCTCATCCATCCTGTTCCTGTGCATAAGAGCCTCATAAGGCCTTTGAAGAACTGGCTGAACCGCATCCATGTAGGACCATAAACCTCATGACATGAGGAGTCTTGTCATGTGTGGCTTCCATGTGTGGTAGTTGTGAGGTGTCCGTCGGGCCACAGAGGGGTCCGACATTGAAAGAAGAATAAGATGGAAGTAGAAGGGTCTTTCTGAAAGAAATAATAGAAAGTAAAATACACCCCCCACAATGTATAATCCTATCCCCTGTGCACCTCAAATAAACAACTACAGAATGCACAAAAAAAATGAGAGAAAAACCTAAGTTCTAGAAGCTGAACAGGAGCACAAACGAAGGCACTATTTTGACTGAAAAAATCAGCAACCAAATGGTAAAATTAGGAAATAATACCTATACCACTGCGTCCATCTCGGAAACACCTTTCCGGTGATATTTCATTTTTCAAAAAATGACACCGTATGCTCAAGTTACGGTCAAAAAACCACTAGGACCCTCAAAGTGCATGCTCGCTGGAAAAAACCAGTGACTGTCTTAAAATTGATGGCCGTTTGGCCGTCGGCTGACGTCCGAGTGATGTCAGCTGACGTCACTATCTGTGGGCGGTGGCTGGGCGGGGGCGGTGAGTGAGCCGGGCGCGGGCGGCGGGTGGGCCGGGCGCGGGCGGCGGCCGGGCGGAGAGGAGGCGGCGGCGGGCTCCGACGGCGGAGCGATGTCGCCTGGGTGGCACGCTACCCTGTAGTGGCATGCGGGTGGTGCGCAGGCTGCGCGCCAAAAAAAGTGAAAAAAGCACATTTTATAAAAAAATTTCAAGGTTTTTTTCTCGATTTTCGAGCCGTACGACCCTAGGAGGCCAAAAATTTTTCCCTATGCTCACGGAGGCTAAACTAGTCAAACTTTATACGATTTCGACTCTCCCGGGCCTTTTGAACGTAATGGCAGAGTCCATTTCTACTCAATCTTCTCCAGAAGATCATGCTTCCTCCAAAATGACAAAAAAACTCTAGAAAACCCCAGAAAGAGAGGGCTTGATCCACAGCTCCAACCAAACTTGAACAAGCTGCAACAGCAAGACTCTGATACCATGTAGAAACTGATGAAATATCAGATTCAACTCCAAGATCCAGTTGCATGCAAAAACCTGTCACAAGGAATGAAGCGAAAGAAGGAAAAAGCAAAACTCAGATGTTACTCCAAAAGGTGAGAGCAAAAATATTATCTGAATTAATGAACAACAATTACAAAGTTCAACCTTAAAAAGGTGAACGAAACCCTAAAAGGAACTACTAGGTTGCACATTATTAATTAAGAATTAATTAATAACACACCTAAGAGAAGCTTAAGCAACTAGAGTAATAATACTCTAACATTGTGTTCCCTGTGGTGCAGATAAGTTCTAAATACAAAATAAAATAGAGGCATGTGATGAGAAATTGATGACAACTTGAGCCAAATACAAGTTTAGGAGAAACAAATACTTATTTGAAATAAATTAAAGCAACCATTGACCATGCATGCAACTCACACGTCATCTATAGAGTGAAGTACAAGATGATTATGTATTTTTTAAAAAGGTTGAATGTTAAACACTAGTTAAACACTGGGAATCGGTCGTAGCTAAAAAATAAGATGAGACAATAGTACATTAAAATGAACTTAAGGAAGATTCTTGCAGAGATCTATACCTCAAAGAAACCAAGAATGAATTTGAATGGACTTGAGAAATATTTCATCTAAATTTCATCCATTTTTG
Source organism: Thuja plicata (assembly GCA_018584345.1). NCBI lineage: Eukaryota > Viridiplantae > Streptophyta > Pinopsida > Cupressales > Cupressaceae > Thuja > Thuja plicata. The sequence continues at coordinate 3,526,113 of MU224945.1, forward strand.
TATCCTAGAAGCTTGAGAATTATTTAGTTGAACCCACTAGAACATTTAGTTCAAATCATATGTGTTTCAATGTCCTTTCTTGAAACCATCTTTATCATTTTGGTTCCTATGTCTAGAACTTTTTGGCAATATTCAAGAAAATCTAGCCACAAGAAAATGTGGGCAAGCATTTTCCATAGAAGACCATGTGACAAGAAAAAATGTATTTGACCATATGATAAGTGAAATTTAGTACATGATATTGAACAACTAGGTTTCATTGTATAAGACATTGACAACTCGGCTGGAACTTAATGTGTGTATTTGTATTTGCAATTAGAATAGGTACATGTGGTGTTAATAATGTGATCACCAGGAATCAAAATATTGTTCAGTTCTACCAAACATATCAATTCATATTCTTCCTTGCAAGGAAGTTTGAGTAGAGAACTGTAAGCTTAAGAAACATTGTGAGTCTTTATTTGAAGTTTTATGTAAACATTGTTATAATCATGTTGGCATGCATTTTTTCAAGACTTCTTGCCACATTTTTCCAAGGCTCCTTTCAGTATTTTGACCATTTCTTCATACAACTCCTTGTTGTTGTCATCATTATATTAAATAACAACCATTTTCCAAGGACTTCTTGCAGCATGTTGATTACTTCATAATGCACCTCATCATTGTAGTCATCATGAACAACATAACCTAGCATTTCTAACTCACTCACACCTTCTCTCTATATATTCAATAGTTGTTACCCTACCTCCAAGAACTACTTATATAATTCATTCATATACTAAGTTATAAATATGTATATTATAAATATTTGTTTATGTTTCTCTAAGGCACCCCTGGTCTCTTTCTCTTGCAAAGGTTGAAGTGATCTCTACACAATAACAAGGTGTCAACTATCATATAGAATGTTTTATGGGATGAACATCAAATATGGAAAACCTACAGTTTATTGAAAAATAAAAATTAAAAAACACAATAATATTTGCACATTTAAAATATAATAAGTAATTGTCAAATGAGATGAGTTCAAATGGTAAAAGTATCAGATCTCTCATAATGATCAACTGTAAAAGATATTAAAAAAGAATAAGGCATCATTACATATGAAGGATAAGTAAAAGAAATTAGGGCCTGCATGGTAGGAATTAACCTGGAATAAGCATTAGTTAATGCTAGAATAATTTAATTCTCTGTTTGTGGGCATTTTTTGAATTTCTGAATTAGAAATTAATCCCCATTTTGGGGCCAATGCTTGCATTAGTTAATTCTAAAAAAAACTGGAATTCATTTCTTATTTGAGAATAAGCTATTTATGGATTCAAATTTATTTTGTTTTATTAATTTTTTTAATCTTTTTTTTTAATGTGGGTATGTATATATACACATGTGTGTATATATATGTGTGTGTGTATATACACACATGTATATATATACATATGTGTATACACACACATGTGTGTATACACACACATGTGTGTATACACACACATGTGTGTATACACACACATGTGTGTATATATGTGTGTGTGTATGTGTATGTGTGTATATGTGTACACAAGTTAAAAATACATACTGTTCAAATTAATTAAAAAAATAAAAAATAATCCTTATTCCAATTCCACACTATGGGATCCAAACACAAAATAGCTTATTCGAACTTTCATTTTTTAGGATTAATTAATCCAAAAATTCATCCAAGAGTTCATACATTTAAAATATACAAAACATATACATAGAATAATGCACGCAACGGGTAAAATATAGCTAGCACAATTATAAGTTTATTGACCATTACGCTTTTGAAATTGAAACATTGACTGATTTAGTTAACTAAGAAAGCTCCATGTCATTTCTTGCAGAAGCTTTTGGATGTTAGTGAGCCTGTCATCAAAACATTCTTCCTATTGCTGGCCAAAATTTAAAACCCTACAAACGTTATATTAAATCATGTCATGAATATGACGAAGAACAAAAAATAATTTTGTCTGGAGGCCATATGTATAAATTTTGACACATCAAGTAGCTTTTGTGTGTACCTCTACTTCATACTTGCATTTATTTCCTTCAGATAGATTTTAGGCGGTGAATCCAAATTTTATCCATTAGCAGATGATGTGTTAACTTGCGTGTGAGTAGTCTTGTGCAAAAGATCCACATTGTACCCCTACTCTCAAGCTTTCTCCAGCAACTGGTTGTAAATCTCCTCCTCCAACCCAGGTTGCTTACTCAATATCAAAATAGTCAAAGACAAATTATTACTACCAAATCAAAACCCTATTATGCCTGAGAAGCTTAACTACAATGGCGGCAAAGTAGAGTACTTCATGAAATCAGTGAACAAAAAAAATCCTATTAACACAAATCAAAGGTATTATTGATATATACACCCACAAAAACTTCCAAAATGACTATCCAACCATAGCCCATTCGTAGTCAGCATCGTACCTTGCCAGATCTAACCCCTTTACTGCTTCCAAATCATTTTTTCTCCCCATTATTTTCTTCAATTCCCATCACAATTTGTTCCGCTTCTTGCAAAATCCCAACACAAATTCTTTATACTCACTACGAAATCCCAATAAAAGGAGCGTGGGAGACATAAAAGAGAAGAGAGTATGTAAATAAGAGAGATGAACATAGAGGAGGAAGGGATTAAAAGAAAGTGGTAGAGCAGAGAGTAAAGGGTAGAGTTAACGTGTATGAATAAGAAAAAAACCACTGTCAAATCTAAGTGATAGTATTGAGAACTAACGTGTATGAGGAGGAGCTGAATTGTAGTGATACAACCCTTCTAGTTGTAATATTTGATGTTGATAGCCATCACAATCACCCTAAACCATGACCGTTAAACCATGATTGATAAATGGTTTCTGGTTAAAATTTAAAGCTCAACAAAGTGCATAAGAATAAATTATGGGCAGATCTAAAATCAAACTCCAAAGGAAACATACACAGTGCATATTCACATCATAAAAAGTATATACAAACTATATATGCATGATACAACACCTAGATCTCCTTCCTTATTTGATAGGGTCTGGATGCTTCTTTGACGAGGAGGGCCCTGAATTCACCATGCTAGAATTTGAAACTCTGACCCGCGCCTCTATATGAAGGGAAAGAACAGTGCACCTTTTTGTCTAGTGTTTATTCTTTCAAGAAGATGGACTTCTCTGTCTCGTGCGCTGCTAACATTTAATGCGAGCAAAATGTGTCATGGTGGAGCTTCTGCAGATTCTTCTCAACGATGATGATGGCAGCAACAGAAAGGATGACTGTGATGTCGAATATACAATGCCTAAAGTGATTTGCACTTCTGAGTTGTAATTCTGGTCCTGAGATGATGCCTTGTGGGAGTCAAACTCGGGACCTATTAAAGTTACATGGTCTGTAAAGATGGACTATCAATCGACACCCATATATATGTAAAGACGGACTGTCAATGCCCACCATACCACTGCATCTATATACAAGATTTCATAAGATTTTCCCCATAATGAGAAGAGATGGGAGAGACGGGAGATGTGAGAGGCTAAAAAGCAATTTGGTACCCCTGATTTAATGCATCTCGGTTCTAGTGCCTTTCAGAAACCATGATCGCAAATCTATTATGTAGCACTCTGAAACCATTTTTTGGCATTCTATTTCTAGCGTGAGTCAATTTCTAGTTGCAAGAAATCTTAGAAGGGAAGCCTATCGGCTAATAATTAATAACCATTAGGGGAGAGGACCCGGTAGTTGAGCACCCTAACTTCACACTTCTCAAAATCCTATGTGGAAAATTCAAATCACTCCCATTTTTTTACAGTAGCTTACTTGGCAAGTCCCCTATTGATAACTAAGGTTTCAGGGCCACATCATCAAATATGATGCCACATCAACATGCTTTTTGCCAAGGTGTTCAAAATAACCCACAAAAAAAGTGAGACCAATCGTAGTACATTAGGGACCCCCATACTTGTGCAGCTGATGTGGCATCACACAATTGGTTGCTTTTAGAATAAGGGACACATTTCATTCAATCATGGGTAGTCATCATTAGCAAAAACAACTTTAAAGTCACAACTATTGATACAATGTTGTCAAAAATATTGGATATTAAATCAACAAGTGTGGGTATTAAGTTAACAACTCCTATCATAACCATTGGAACGTGTTCAAGTACTGGGTCCTCTCCCCTAATTCACGTCAGGAACACTTTTTCTTTGTGAGTTAATCAAATTTGTTTGTTCTAGTCAATTATTAAGAATCAATAAGGTGAATGCATTTATGGTCTAAATGGAGTAAATTGAAAGGTGATGAAAATAAACAATACACAATGAACCAAGCTCTCCATAAGTAATAATAATATAAGAATTTCAGAAGATAAAACAGTATCATCTTAATTATTTTGGATAAGTATATTAGAGTTTTTAAAATGATGATGATGTGATAGATTTAATTTGTAGATCTATTTTCACTAATGATTCTATCAAGGGTTCTTGGGCTCCTGCAATTGTATTTAGGGTTAGCAAGTTTCTATCTTTGTGGGTTATCTATTAGGTAGTTTGTCTTCATTACAAAATTAAATATTATACATGCTTCTCTTTACTATGCAAACCTTCATAATTACATGGTTGGCTAGAAACAAAGAATGCCTTCTAATTTTATTTAAATCTCCCCCTTTGAAAATATATTATAAAAACTAAAGAGCTCTAAACTGATTATGAATCTATTGAATAAAATTGTAATGGAATGCTACATTGAAAGAAATTTAAATTCATTATATATTATTCTTAATGGTAATATCATTAATTTTTCTTATATTTTTTGATTTCTAAATAAATTTCAATATTTCAGTCAAATTTAGATCTTAAAATAATCATATTTATTTGTATTATATATAAATATAATTAACCATCAAGTTTTCAATCTTGATTTTATATTTATTATGAAAAAAAGTGTACAACTATTTTACATTCTCAAAACATCAAAAATATAATTTCCATCTTGTCCATCTAACATTGTAGTTGTAATTTTAAACCCAAACAACCACAATCTCAATCGTTACAAATAGAATTAGGATTGTTTTTGATTAAGGTAAAATCAGGTTTTGAAAGGACCCCGAAACCTTGTACAAAAGAGAGCTAAAGATAAGCAAGAGCAACCCTTACAAACATAGAAATCCTGCTACAAACAAAAGAGCAGGACCAAAGCAACCAAATCGAACCCAAAAAATAATAGACAGTAAAAAAAACACAGCTACCAACACAATTTCCAGCATATCTTCCAACAATACAACAACAAACCTTCCAACAAAGAAACCAGCTTAAAGCATTTTTGCATAGGCTTCCTCAGCCTCTTTCTGCATATTTTCCATTAAGACAATGGAATCCTTCAACTCTTTCATTTCTTTAGGGATTTCTGGAACTTTCCTTTTTATACTTCTGTGGGTTCTAGTGCTCGGGCCCGAGCTCTCAACAACATCATCAATCGTTATTGTTGTTCTTTCCAGCAGGCTCATCTCTAAGTAAGCATATAATGCTTTGAGGTTTTGGACAGAAACATTCAACCCTTCATTATTGTGCTTTAGAATAATACTAATCATGTTGTCATTATGACTGATTTGGGCTTTTATTTCCTTCATCTTATCTTCAACAAGAGTATTAACCTTTGCAATTAGCTCATCATCTGTGTTATTATTTTTACCCTTAATCAACACCTCTTTCTCCATTTCTGCCACCTTAGAATTGATAGGTTCCATAGTATCTTGCATATCCTTAAGGTGTTGTTTCATAGCGTTCATTTCCTCCCCAATCCACTTCTCCAAACTGGCCTTGTGGTCCTCCTTGCTCATAGGGATTCTCTCATCTGCCTCAAACCCTACCATTTTAATTTCAGAGTTTAATTTCTTCTTTTTCTTCTTCCTATTATCATTCTTTATGATCAGATTCTCCTTAGATTTTGCCTTAGTCTCCTCCGCATTTTTTTCCTTGTTCTCCTCTTCCTCTTTTTCTTTTTCTTGGTAATCTTCATCCATCTCCTTGTTCTTAGCTTCCTCATTCTGACTGAGATTTCCCTCCACCATTCTTTCATCCTCATCATTGTTAAGGTACTCTTTCTCTTCAGCCCGGTCATCCTTAAGTTTACCAGAGTCGTACTCTTTTGTCTCAGGCTCAACCTCAATGTCCTATTTCTGGGTCTTTTCCTCTTCAGTATTCAGGGGCTTAGGGAAAACCTCCTTCTCAACCCTAACATTCACCTTTTCCTTTGTCTTTTTGTTTATCCTCTTCTTAGGTTTCTCCTTCTTCATTTCCAGCTTTAGCTTCCTGAAATTCCCTTTGACCCTTTTAGGGATAGGATCTGAAATTTGATTTTTGACATATTCAGAGATTAACAAAATAAAACCTTCATGGAGCACAGGGTTAGAGGCCTTTTTCTTGTGTTCCAGAATACTATTATTCAAAGAGCTCAATAGATAGTAGGGTAATGACACAAGCTTCTTATGCCTAAAGTGGTTTGCAAAAACAAAATGCAAATTGTAAATTTTAGAATACTGACCATCCAAAGTGAAATATTCTATCATCACTGTCAGAATATCAGCCCAGTGAGATTTTATCTTTTTAATATCAACATAATCTCCCTTACCTTTAGTCAGGAGGGCTTCCTCTTCTTCATTCTTCAGAAAAGTTTTAAAGGCTTGAGATCCCGTCCTTTTATCATCCCTGTAGAACTTCATTCCTTCTACTGGTAGCCCCGTAATATCAGAGATGATATTCAAAGTAAGCTGGAAAGATTTCCCCCACAGATTAACCTTCCCATTCTTCCATCCTTCCGCAAATTTCATCGCGATCTCCTTATCCGCTCCATGCAACCGCTCCATGTACTGAGTGACACCTCCCTTCTTAAGTCTCTTCCAGACCTTTTTCTTCACTTTCCACTACGAACAATCTGTAGGCTCCTCCCTCTTAAGACCTCCTCCCATAGTTGTGGAGTTTTGAATTAACAAAGTTCGGTAATACGAGGACCTAACAAGGTTTTGATTTCTTTGGTTCAGAATACCATTTGTTACCCACAATCCGTGTGATAAGACAAAATCAATCATACCCTCAACCCTCGACTGACAACAAACAACACATTTGAATTTAACTATCATTATCATCATTAATTCTAATTTAATGTGAGCCTTCATTATGATTTATCTTATCGTACTTGATAAGATTCAAGATCTCTAAATTTAGATCCGCTTCCCCATTCCAAGATATCATTTCCTCTCTATAAACTCCCACGTTAGCAAAGTTGTCTGCAACCTTATTTACTTCATGGAACACGTGGGATATAAAGCTTTCTTGGAAAAGAGGCATAATCAAATTAATTTTATCAATAATGTGAGCTATTGTCCAGGAGGCCTTAGATTTACCTTTAATGCAGTTGATTATGTTTAGGGAATCTCCCTCTAGCCAGAATTTCAAGATTCCCTTCTCCTTTGCTATAGTAACAACATGAAGAGCTGCCATAGCTTCAGCAACACGATTCGTTTGAGTTCCAAAAGGGGCCACTATAGCTCCCAGACAATTTCCAGCCCAATCTCTTATGCATCCTCCCCCACCAGCTCTTCCCGGATTCCCCTTAGCAACTCCATCAAAGTTGCCTTTAGCCCAGCCTATCGGCGGAGCTGACCATCTAGTATTTTCTCTCAGAGCAATATTATTAGCCTCATTACTTTTGGAGTTCCCACTATTAGTATCTATTATTTCTTGAATGTTCAAAAAGTTGGAACAATTATTAGAAGAGGCGTTGAAGTTCTCCACCAGACTTCTGCATATTTGGTTAGCCACAATAATATGGGAAGAGACTTTCTCTCTAAAGATCCTGTTATTCCTCTCCTTCCAAATCCTCCAAGTAAAGTGAGGAAGGAGTAATTTCCATATCTCCTTATAAGCTTTTCCCTTTAAGGGACAAAGCCATTGGTTAACCAACTCTTGGACACTATTGGGTTTAACCCAGTCCACATTGAAATAGAATTAGGATTGTTATAGATCTATATTTAGAGTTATAACTAGAGTTTGGATTAAGATTACAATCCGGATTAGGATTGAGAACATTGTGGGTTTGAATTAGGGTCAAAATTAGGTTTAAAAATAAGATCAAGGTTAGAGTTAATGTTAGGGTTAGAATTAGGTTAAGGTTAATGTTAAAATAATGGTTACAGTTAGAATACGAGATAGGGTGAGGATTAGAATTAGGGTTTATAGTTATGGTTAGAATTAGAGGGCAAATCTAAAAAGACAGGGGATCAAAAAATGGTCACCTTACCTTTTGCCTCATAGATCCCATAATACAATTGTGTTATCTTTGAGATAAAAAGAAAAGTTTGGAAAGTGGAAATTATTTGAATTTAGCCTTACTTGCAAAATAATAAGTGTGGGCTCACATTGTGTAATCATTACACCACTATAAGATTGGTGTTATCAAAATCCTACAATAGTGTCTTCAAAGTGTAGGATACAATTTTTTATGTATCTTTGATTGTAAAAATTTAATTAAATATTTAAAAAATAAAAGAATTACTCATTTTTTAAAATAAAATAAAATAAATAAAATAGATTTAAAAAACATTTTGAAATAAAAATTGTTGAGAATAGTTATAAAATTATTTCAATATAAATTACAAATTGAATTTATGTTTATATGTTGTGTCTAATAATATCATAAAATGGAGTGAAATCATAATATGGGTTCACAATTCCAAAATGGCGCAAATTGCACACGCGAATCTAGAAACTTGTGCTTGTTGGAGACACTCTAGTAGACATTGATGTGACAAAAGAAAATAGAAGTTATGATAAAATTCATTGCCAAACAATTCTTCATTGTCATCCTTCTCTGATAAATAATAAAACGGTAGATCATCAAAAAGAATATATGGTATTTGGATTGTTACAAGTAGTGGTTGTCGTTGCACCAAAAGATTGACCTGTTAATACCCAATACAACCACTAGACTTATAGAATCCACAGGAGACTGATAAACCATATCGTGAGTCTTGCGAGGGATGCTGACCCACTAGGTCAACAATCCCTCTCCCAGTGTCACTTGTTGTGGCCTGTGTGAATATGTATAAATATGTATATATACACAAGTGTGTGTGTGTAGACACACATGTGTGTATACACACACATGTGTATATATATACATGTGTATATATATATGTATGTATATATACATGTGTGTATATATATATATACACATGTGTGTATGTATATATACACACATACACACCGTATTAAAAAAAACTAAGAAATAAACAATTAAAATTATTTATGCATCTTCTCAGTCATCTTTCGGGTGAACCAAACGGGTCTAGCCCATATTCCAAAAATCATGTCTAGGATATGTATCTTCCAGAATTATAGCATCTTCCAGAATTGACCATATCTAGCATTTGATATTCCAGCACCCAAACGCGCCCCAAAAGATGAACCTGTTAATGCCCGATACAACCACTAGACTTATAGAATCCACATGAGGTTGTTACACCATGTCACAAATCCCACAAGGGGCCTTGACATGGATATACATGCCATTGGCAGAGACATGGGAAAATACACAAGAATAAAGAGTACGACTATACAAGAAATTCTAGAATCAATTAGGTTAATTGTAAGAGTAAGATGGAACCAGAAAATTGAAATCGTAGGGCTCAAACCTACTTTGAAGATACTTGTAATAAAAAAAAAAAATCAAATGGGTGTGGAGGAAAAAGGTTGAGAATTCAATAGAAAAAATTCAATTAAGGAAGGATGATCCAAACAAAGATCTACAAGGAACCAATAATTCACCAGGAAATAAATTCTCCAACAATTAGATGGTTCCAAGTGAACTTCAAATCCAGGAACACCAACTAGAAGTAGGACATCTGATTTAAGAGGTTGCGGGAGATGATGACCTAACAGACAAAAGGGAGGAATCAGAGGAGCTTGACCTAGGAAAGGAAAGAAAAGACAAGAAAAGCTAAGGAAGAAAAACCCAAAGACAACTAAGGGAGGAGGAAGCCATAATCGGTGGAACAAGTGGATTCCTTAGATATATTAAATAAGTGTTGTATTTGGTATTTTGCCTTATCCTTATTTGACCTAGGAAAGGAAAGAAAAGACAAGAAAAACCAAGAAAGAAAAACCTAAAGACAACTAAGGGAGGAGGAAGCCACTTCGAAAAGGTTCATGAGCATTAAAAAAAAAATTGAGTACCAAGGGAGGAAACCCCTCCCCCTTGGGAAGAAATGAAGATTGAAACTTGGAATGTGAGGGGTCTTAAGGCCCCTAACAAAAGGCGCCTGGTAAGGTGACAAATTCAGACTTTCAACGACAACCTAATTATACTAAAAGAAACTAAGTTATTTGGTGAAGATGGAAAGGCTTTCGAAAAACATTTTTGGACTTGGAAAAGTTACTTCCATGATGCCAACAGTGTCTTAGGAGGCATTGGAATAACGTGGAAAGAAAACACAATTTTGGTCAATATTATATAAGCAGATCAAAATTGGCGTGCAGCCAAGATCTACGGCATAATCAGCAATAGTGAATTTACACTCATCAATATTTATGGTCCTACATGCACAGAGGAAACTTGGATCAGATGATCCTCAGAGGGGACTTTAAATCCATATTGGATCTGTCTGAAAAGAGCAGTGGCATAAGCTGCATCAGTCAAAGTATGTGTGACTTTAGAGAGTTTGTAGAATCCTCTAGATTGTCTAACCATCAATGGGCGAATTAAAGAAAGGACTTCACTGCCATCTCCAAAAGGCTTGATAGATTTTTGATCTCCCCCGAATGGTTCAATGGTGAAAGCCCAAATTCTACCAATTAGCATCCCTGATCATTTTACAGTGGAACTAGAAATCAAAGATGGCATTCAACAACAAAGGACCGCATTCAAGTTCTTAATTATGTAGTAGAGGGATGAAGAAATCATTAAACTCTTGGAAGAATGGTGGGGGGAATTTAGAATTGGAGGATCGATCAGTAACATATTCGTCAATCCCCCTATGTATGTAAGTTGTAATGACTGAATAAAGATTCAAGCTCTGCTTTCTAGTGGGTGTAGCCAAGTTGGCGAACCATATTAAATCTTGTATCTTGTTTTGTGCTTTGCAATTTGTCTACTAATTTAACAATTGGTATCAAAGCCCCACAAGATCTGGAGAGAGCAGGCATGGCATCAAATTAAAGAGTTTTTGACAGTGGTAAAAAGTTGGAGAGCCGAGCTAAAATTAGGGATGACGAGGAGGTGCATTTAGTGGAAGAGAGATTGAAGGTTCCCAATGACACCAAAGCGCAAGAAGCTCATACACAAGCACCTACTCCTCCACCTCAGAATGAAATGGACCCACCTATGAAAATTGTTAAAAACTGGAAGAGGCTCGAGAAAAGGATATTAGCTGAAAAAGATCAAATTAAGTTGTTGTTTCTCTAATTACCGAAGGACTGGTTCCCATAAATGAGATGGTTGAGCACATGTGGATTTCATTGAGAGATCCCAAGTACAAAGAACAAAAGGAAAGAATGATGGCCAAGCTCTGGGAGACGACTCTTGCACCTGATGATGGATTGAGAGGGATCGATTGCAGGAACAGGCACAACAGAAGATTGCAGAGGTCTTACATGTGTGAACGATGGAGTATTATGAGAATTCTTGGGCCCTTTTTCTAAAAATTGAGGGGTTTCAAACCCTGCCAATGTGTATCCCTCAACAAACACTGAGTTGGTGTAGGAGATGGGTGTTTTTTATATGAGGAAATGAAACACACCACGCCCAACTATGGTGAATTTGAGGGTGTTGATTGTAATGATAAATGCTTGTTTGAGTACAAGACTAACCCCGCACCCGAAGAGCTAGAAGCATCCTTTGTGAAAGTATAGTAGTGGTGGGAATTTACATGGTAATTCCTTGAAAAAGAAAAGGCGCAGAGAAATAAATGCCCACATGAAAAATGGTTGTCATTCTTGGGAGGAAAATTTGAAAAATCTTCCAGCCAAATTGTTAATGTGCTCGATTCTAAAGACATTGTTGCTAAAGAGTCAGTTGTTATTTATCGCAAGAAGTTGTTGGACATGGAACGCAATCCCTCAAGTTTTCAGGCACAATTACTCATTTTCAATCTTATTTGGAGCAGAAACTAAGTCAAATCATAGGACACAGTCGGTTTACTGACTGGATGAATGCCGGTGACACCGAAAATCCATCATTGAAATTTTGGACCATAAAGCAGGATTTAGAAATTGTTGAGGAGATGAATTTGACATCTCATTTTCAAATTGCTCAAATATCGTCAGAACTACAACAAATAAATTGAAGAAAAATAGTGTCGATTTGGATATTAAGGAGGAGATGAGCCATCGTTTTGGACTTACATTGCTCATTTCCTACGCCCGTAGTGATTTGAGGGAAGATGTGCAGAATTTGTAGGTAGAAGGTCTTTTGCCTGGTATATTTCTATGGAATCTGAAGAGGCGTGGAAGACATCAATGTGAACAACCGTCAGTTTGGTCCTTATCAGCAAGGTAGGAGAGCACGTAGTATTAGAGGGTAGAAATGCCACCATATTATTCTTTTTGCAAGACTATAGCTGTAGAGGTTGGAACTGCCACTGACAACTACTTTTTTCTCTCTGCTCTAGGAAAATTGCGATGCAAGGGTTGTTATATATATTACTGCAGTTCACCAATGGTGTAGGATTGCATAATTAACAGATGATATTTCTAGTATGATTTATACAAGTTGACAGAGGTGGAAATCTTGTACCATAGCTATGTTGTGATTCCTATTTTGGGAATAAAGAGACAGATTTGACGCTAATTATGCAGATTATGGAATAGTTACAACTTCATTTTTTTGTCATGAGATGTTTATCTTCATGTGATATGAAGATGTTTTTTGTGCTATGGTTGGCTCTTGATTGTAGATTAGAGCGTTGGCATGATATATGTTCTCTTGATAGGTTTTTCTCTTTGGAGTATGATGTTTTGGTTTGTTGAGATCAAGTTGTCATGTTGTGTTCCAAGGTTATGTAGATGTGCACTGGGAGTTTTGACAATTGGTCTGGTTAGTGCTCTTGGTATTTAGTACATTGGCAGATTGGCCATGAAGGTGCTCTTGAAAACTAAGAGGCTTGGGTGAGGATGCAGTTCTCTTTGGTTTAGAGAACATTTGTTGAGACGGTTGGGTTTGTGCAGGATCATGGTATGCCAAAAATTGGCGATGTGAAAAAAATAGTTTTTCACTCGTCCAAAAGTGCACCCAAAAGTTTGTTGACTTTTGAGTAGGCCTGGGTGTCAGTACACCTGTCCAAGCCAAAAGAAAAAGATAAAGCATTATCAGATGTACGATAATATCTGATGTCCGATAATATCTGATGTACGTAATATCAGATATCCAATATTCATCAGTAACATTATATTGTTGCCCGTGATTGTGTTCAACATTTTCATTGTGAAAATGTTGAAGCAACGAAGCCAAGCCAACAAAATTGTATATCAGATAGGGATCTGATATCAGATCAGCTACACTATACATGTAAGTGAAATATAGTAGTTTCATTCTTGTTTTTTTGTTTTTGCATTAAAATTTATTATTATTATTATTTTTTTAAACTAGGTTTTATATGATATTGTTTATGGTTTTTTAAAATTGATTATAAACTAGAGTTGAAATTGATATTGTTTATTCTATATTGTTTTTGAATCAGACATGGATTCATACCAATCCGAAAACCCTCCCTCTCAGTTCACGAAAAATCCAAAACCACCTCAAAACAATCCCCCGCCTTCAGAAGACTAACCATTCTCAAACCCTCAACCAATACATGATCTCATAGGAGATAATCTAAATCAGCTTAAAGGATATCAGAACACATATTCAAATATCCCCACCTTGTGTCCCATGTTTTCCACGCTAAACTCCATTATTGAGAGCATGGAGAAACTCATAGAAAAACACAATGCTGCACTTATTTTTTGTGAATCCATGCATGCCCAATTTGATGATGGGCTCGACTACAATCAAGTTATGGATCTAAACATAACAAAACTTGACATATGTAACATTTTTGTTGATCCCAAAACTGGTTTAAAAGTGGACCCTAAAAAAACCAAGTTGTCAATTAAATGGTGTACAAATGATGCAATACATGACAACTTTTGGGATCACTGGTGGATGGTTTTTGATAGACCACCCCACAACAATTTGGATGTCCCATTCTATTTCATACGAAAATTGTATGCTGAATTTGTGCTCGGTCACAAAGTCAATTACTAGAGCATGAGACAGAACCAGGGCGTGGGCTTAGACGCTCCCTAGGATAGGCCAGGGGCACAACGGGTGAAATCCCACACATATGTCCCCCGTCCCGAGATTTCACCACCTCCCACAGTGCAACATCCTGACATTATTGCTGAGGTCGGCTCACAGACTATTCAAGCCATTCACACCTTGAGTGATGTACTCATTAGGCAGAGTGCGACATTTTTTCCTCCTTATACTGATGCTTCTAGCCCTTCCACATCCTCCATGAGCTCACATGTTTGTGTGCCTCATACTTGCGTTATGTGCAAGAATATGTGCTTGGGTCCCCTGAATGATAGTGATGCATATAACTATGTGTTCGAGGTGGACGATACTACACAACACACTACTGGCACTAAAGCACCCCATGGAGATGTGCATCAGGGGCATATAGAGCCATGGACTCCTACTATTTTGGTAAGAGTAAACAGTTAACTTGTTACATTGTATTTAATTTTAAACGTTCATATTTTTAATAGAATTTTCTTATAATGATTGCCTACTTATGTTTTTTTATGTGTTTCATTTATGTCTAGTTGATGACAGAGGAGGAGATGGCACATGTGGAGGGGTCCACGCTTTTGGCCATTTCATTTGGCCTTGACACTTCCACGGTACATATGTTTTAATGTAATCATTGGTTTCCTTTTATTATAATATTGTATACATGTATTTTCTAATTTTTATGATCACCTTATTACATATTGATGCATGTTTCACCAGTTGCCACTGGAGGGCAATGTGAAGGGGTTCAGGCATCTGGTGTTGACAAGGGGAAGGTAATTTATAGTATTTTAGATTGTTTAAGCATACATGTATACTTGTCAATTGTGTGTACTCATTTTTAATTACATGTTTTATTTGACAGAGGGTGGTGTCTGATGATTTCATGAGACCGGTTTGCCATGATAGAGTCACAGACATCTCAATTCGCAGTGATAGCCCCACAGTACGTATATTTCTACATTTATTTGTGTGTAGTTTACTATCAAGTATATATTTAATATGATAAAGTCATGATTGTATGAAACTTATCTATTTGACTTTTGTAGGTCACCCCTAGTTTGAGGGAGGTACCGCGCCAAGGGTTTGTATCACTAATGACCCAATCGACATTTCCTGAAGAAAGTTCAACAAAGGTAAGTTTTAATGTTAATTAAGTTATATTTAAAACATGTATTTGCTACCAAGTATTTAACATTAAATAGTATAAGTCATACATCAATCTCATGTTCACAAACTTATATACATGTCAGAGTCGACATTGGTGGCATTGTCCCTTCGCAACTAAAGACATATATTAGGTCTCCTGACCGCGTGAGGAGATCGAGAGGTGAGGTACATGAGAGTTCAATTTAAAAAAAATATATTTATTATTCTTGACTATGATTTTAAATTTTTATTTATTATTTGTAGAAACCATATAAATTAAGTAATCTAACTTGGTGTTTTACTTTTGTGTTTAAATGCAGGATCCATCAGAGCGAAAGAGTAGTTTGAAGAGACTTCACTTTGATCATCCACCAGTAGAATAGGATGTCCTAGAAATATCTGTAGTTGAACTTCTTATGTTGAGATTCCATATGGCACATTTTGAGATGGTGTATGCCATATTGTATCTAGATATGAACTGATTTTGTAAATTTTTGGAGATGGAATGTGCCACATTTTGTAAAAAACTATTTCACATATACATATCTACATGTTCATTTCTGATTATTTTATCTTTTTCATTTGTACTATCTATGTATCATTTCCATATTATATCTTTGGCATGTGTTGTATGTATGCATTATTTCCATATTATGTCTTTGTCATGCATTGTATTTATGTATGTATGTTCATTTTTATATCATATCTTTTCCATGCATTGTATGTATGTATTAATTTCATACAACATCTTCATTCTCCATTAGCCATTTGGTGCACTATACTTTTGAGAGCACCAAAATGTTGATTACAAGATTCATGGTAGATATGAGTGCAATTGATTAATATTTTGTGAAATGCATTATGTTATTTAACATTTATTTTATATGTGTTTATTTGAAAGATTCCATTTTTGTGATGTTGGGATAACTAAACCTTTGATTTAGTTTTCGATCTCCTTCATTCATACATGTGGCATGCCCACTGAGACAACCTTTGATCCTTTATAGATTTGGTTTTCATTTGATTGATGTTATTATTTTGGTGTTACACCATGTTTGAATAGATCTAAAAGTACTTTTCATGCTTTTTTTATAATCCTTTCAGTCAATGTAATGCACTTCTTCATACTTCTTCATACTCCTACCATTCAATCATGTTCCAAACTCCATGTTATGCATTCTTCATTCAATAGGATTCTGCAACCACAACCATCAACCTTTCTTTCATAGGTTATCCTAACTCCTCTAAGGACCCCAACACACTTGTTTCACCCATATACCAAGCCACAAACTCTTTCTTCAAGACATTCTGTCTCCTTCACAAATCTGTCCAGTCATACACTGTCCTAGTAGTACAAAAACAAGGGTTTTTAAATATTTTCTCAAAATAGTTCCAAACAACTCTTAAAACCAATCACATATCTGAATACCCTTTTTCAATCCCATTAACATATCTCAGAACTAACCCCTTGTGTTTTGGACCATCCTACTCAACTTTGCCACTGTTAGTGAACTAAGAGGGCTAATTTGACCCCTTTTCCAAATCTCAACTACTAATGCATCTTCACCCTAGACCTTGAGACTTTCAACAGAGTCATAAAATGACCACAATCTATGGATTTTACAACTAATTTTATTATAAGACCTCTCTAACTACAAAAGCCCTAATTTGCTTCTCAACAACCCCTAAAATCTAGGGCTTGGTCAATGTACGACCTCCCAACACCATAGAATTAAATAAATGGATGATTCACCATCCTTATACCATCCTAACATGGATTCAAACACAAAATGGCCCCCTCCAATGGCCAGATCCTCTGTTGCTTTAACCATGCACCATGCATGCAACCCTTCAATACTGTCAAACTCACTCATTCATCCATAATTTGGGGCTTTTGATGTTCCCAAAGGTCTGAGACTAATTTATTTCATATTTGCATGTTTTAGGACATAATTAACTACTATCTAAGAGGGGGAGTCTTTGGGTTAAGTTTATGATCTAGTTCCTTTGTATTTTTGCCTATTTTTATGTATTTTTGAGGTCTCAAAGTTGTAACAACAAGGTATGGTCCAAAACAACCTACCTCTTGCTTTGCATATGTTGGCAATATTGATAAAGGGTGTTTGAAAACCCCATTTTTTTTTCCAAGTGATTCAAAACTTTTTGGAGTTAGGGGTTTTTGAAGGTCGTTGATGTCCTAAAATAGTGTACTAGGTCTCCTAGCAAATTTCAATAATTTTGTGCATAATCCATAGAATCTGACTCCATAATAAGTTTATTCCTTTTGAATATGGTTGAATTAGGTCTCTTGTGGCATTCGAAACCTTGATTCAAGTTTTTCGGTTGAAATCTCATTTTTAATTAGTGCACCTTGGGAACACTTTGTTCCGACATGCACCAGAATGTTCTTGGTGCTACACGAGCAAAGAAAGGTCCCCCCTAGCATTTACCCAACCAACTTGAGCTGATGGAGCTGATGGTTTGGTCACACAATGAACGGTTTGAAAGATGCACCATTGAGAAACTTTCAACTGAGCAACAATGACACTTTTTGCACCAAATGAGATCTGGTCGCCAAATGGAATCAAAGTGGAATCTCCCAGAATTGAGCCACATGCTTGTAGGCCTTCTAAAGATGGTCCTTGTGCAGTTCACAGATCTTTGATATCTCTCACGAGGTCCAAGATATGGATCTCCAAAAATCGTTGCCAAATTTGGCTTAGTGCACCTTGGGAACACTTCAGTTTGACATGTGCCAAAATGTTCTTGGTGCTACACGAGTGAAGAAAGCTCTCACCTAGAATTTACCTGGCCAACTGGAGCCGATGGAGCTGACGGTTTGGTCCCACAATGAACGGTTTGAAAGATGTACAATTGAGCAACTTTAAACTAAGCAACAATGACACTTTTTGCACCAAACGAGATCCAGTTGCCAAATCAAATCAGAGTGGAATCTCCTAGAACCAAGCCACATGCTTGTAGGCCTTCCCAGGATGGTCCTTGTTCTCTTCATGGATCTTTGATATCTCTCACAAGGTCCGAGACATGGATCTCCAAAAATTGCTGCCAAATTTCGCTTAGTGCACCTTGGGAACACTTCGGTCTGACATGCGTTGGAATATTCTTGGTGCTACATGAGTGAAGAAAGGTCTCCCCTAGCATTTAAACGGCCAACTGGAGCCGATGGAGTTGACGGTTTGGTCCCATGATGAACGGTTTGAAAGATGCACCATTGAGAAACTTTCAACTGAGCAACAATGACACTTTTTGCACCAACCGAGATTCGATGGCCAAATGGAATACGAGTGGAATCTCCCAGATCCAAGCCACATGCTTGTAGGACTTCCCAAGATGGTCCTTGTGCACTTCACAAATCTTTGATATCTCTCACGAGGTCTGAGATATGCATCTCCAAAAATTACTGCCAAATTTGGCTTTGTGCACCTTGGGAACACTTCGATCTGACATGCGCTGGAATGTTCTTGGTACTATGCGAGAAAATAAAGGTCTCCCCTAACATTTACCCAGCCAACTAGATCCGATGGAGTTGACAGTTTGGTCCCACGACGAACAGTTTGAAAGATGCACCATTGAACAACTTTCAACTGAGCAACAATGTCACTTTTTGCACCAACCGAGATCCAATCGCCAAATGGAATCAGAGTGGAATCTACCAAAACCAAGCCACTTGCTTGTAGGCCTTCCTAAGATTTTCCTTGAGCATTTCACGGATCTTTGATATCTCTCATGAGGTCTGAGATATGGTTTTCCAAAAATCACTGCCAAATTTGGCTTAGTGCACCTTGGGAACACTTCGGTCCGACATGCGCCAAAATGTTCTTGGTGCTACGTGAGTGAAGAAAGGTATCCCCTAGAATTTGCCTAAGAAATTGGAGCTGATGGAGCTAATGGTTTGGTCCCATGATGAATGATTCTTAATGCTCTCAAATTCTTAGTGGTATGTGACTGGCAGAGAAGCATAGACTAGATGCTCGATTCCCCATAAGTTTTAATGGGTATTGTTTCAAGAATAAAAAATGGATAAATTATATTCTCTCATGTGCTCCAAGGTATCCCAAGTTTTATATTGGTCAATTTCAAGGTTTGACGGGTACTTCCTTCATTAAGTGCCCCAATTAGCCCTTACAAGCCAAAGTGAGGGTTCCTAAGTTAGAGGAGTTGTCCAATGTTTCAAGACTTGTCCTTTTGGGAAAAGTGTTGTCCCAACTAGTACTCTTTGATCATAAAATTAATTTCCAAGGACCTTTGGGATATTTTGAAGTAAAACTAGAAAAGGTGTTCTATACGGATGAATTTTTCATATAATTATGTGACTTTTTGAAATTGTATGGATCTATACTTTACTACTTTGGAAAAATTCAACAAAGCCTTATTTTTTATTGTACAATAATTTATAAGACATCTTATCTAAGACATTTGAAATAAAGCCTTGAGAATTTTTTGTCAAATATTTGCATTCTTGCATGTATTTCATCATTGTACAAGTTTGATTATATCAATGTTATCAAAAGTCCAAGATATAGAATTTCAAAATCTTAGATACAGAACTATACATATCAAAATTTTAAGTGTCATTTCCACTCCTAAAGTGCATAAGTTTAACACATGGTACTCAATGACATCTACATTCCAATCCCTACATTCAGAAGGCAAAGGCACGAGAAAAAAATAAGTTTATAGGTCAAGCCAAAAAGATTATGAATGTATAAGTAACTAAATGAACCAAAGAACATGACTAGCCAATGCATAGTGAAGTTTACCGCCATAAAAGATCTGGGCTAATCAAATGCACACCTCAATCTCCTATATCTATCATATATGTAACCAAATGCACTTACAATCCACATACAAAACCAAGTTTATTAGCCAAGTTTAAAGTAGAAAAATAAAATGATCATGTATTGAATGTAACCGTAATCAACATGGAAAACCTTGCAGTGAGTTGCACTTACCTACTGAAGTGTGCTTGAAGGTTCATATCTCTATTTTAGGGTATATAATATTGCTTCATGATCAGCAGTACTAATAGTCCAAAGTTCCTTTGTCTTTGGTTTTCCTTGATGTTTCAACAACTTAACATTGGCTGCTATAACAAGGTGTGAATACATGAGAAGGGTTTTGTGCTTCTCATAGTCTTCAAATGCGGGAATACCATTGTTTATAATCATGTATGTGCGCAACTATGTTCCCAAAACAACATGTGATCATGTTGGATATGTGAACATATCATCATCTGTCGTCGGTTGTGCAAGTTTCTGCTTTCCTCATACACAACGTGTTAACCAGTAATTTGATCTCTCATTTTTCCCCTATCGTGCAACCAATGTAAAAACATGTCCAGACTATAGAAGATATGAAAGATGGTCATAGTCAAGTGAACAATCCATGTCATCATTTATTACAGAGAGTGTGACAGATAAAGAGTTAGATAATGTGGAACCCATGTATTGACCCACTCACTTGACTCACATTGATCCCAATCACACTCAAGACACCTCAGACAAAAACAAGCCAACTCTTGTGTCCAAATGGTCCATGTACTAGCATATGAGCTTCAAAATGAATGCATTTTTGAAGAATATTTCACGGTTTGACAATCCAACCTATCTCCAATTGTGCCCAACTCAACCAACCAAAAGAATCCGCGCACCGCTGAATCAAGAGTCCCCCCTGTGACAATGCTGAAGTACACCAATCAACAATAGAACGAGCATCAAGGAGTTCTTCACCTAAAATCCTCAATTTCTCCTTAACTAGAGCTCTCTTTACACATGCACCTGCTCCATCATGCTCCCCTTTTCCATGACCAGCCTAAAAAAAACTCCAAATATGAGGTACACCTATCTCTACATGCATTCTACTTAACCAATAAAATATACGAGCATTTTTGAATTGACCTGTGCAATTATCTGTCCAAATGAGATGTCTATCCATAGAAATATCATTTTCTCACACCCACTCAAAATAGTTCTCAAAGCAATGTTGGACATACTCGTGAGAGTGAGATCTATCATCACTATATAAAAATGGTATTCTCGGATTATCTTTTGATCATCTTCTATATTATTAGGGGAATGTCTATATGTTATGTGCACAAAAATAACAACCTGAATAGAATTGTAATATTGAGCTTGTAACTCATTTTTGGGCTGCAATGTATAGTTCTCTACAAATTCAACAACCAATATAATAGTTACAATATGGAAAGTGTCCTTAAAAATCATGAATTATTGATCCAACCACTGAGACCTATGACTATGCCTTGCATACTTGTAAAAAAGATTCTTCAAGGAATTTGAAATAAAATCAGCTACATTGCATTCTTTTGTAACCAACTCACATCTAGATCCTTCACCTCCACTTTTCAATATGTATTTAATGGTTTCATATACATTTTTTTGGACAATTTTCTTTCCAAAATTATGTTCGTAGCCCTCATGAAAACATGAAAAAAACTTCACTAGCCCACAACACTCTGAGCACTTTTCATTTAAGCAATCTTGTCTATAAAAGAAACATCCAACATCTCTAGGACATAAAAATGATCTAGAAAGTCTCTTGAGGATTTTATAAAAGCACTTGCACCACACTCCTCCAACATTTCATTAGTATGCAAAGTAAAATGAATGGATCGTAACAATTCATGATGCATTGAAAACTCCACATGATAATTACAACAACAGGTATTTCAAATCTTAAGAGGCACACAAAAAAAGCTTCAATTCTTCAAAAGAGCTTTGTGATATTTGCAATGTTGGATGTGTCTCAAATTTTTTTTTGAACAACATTGTTTGACTCACCTCCAAATAATGTTTTGGATGCGGGGCGCGGTCACGAATGCCAATTCTCAACTTCAAGACATCCTTCACATTTTGTGACACTCTTGAGTTAGATTTTCCAAAATAGTTGAATTTGATCCTTCACATCATCGGTAAGCTTATTATCACAATGTGGAAGTCTCCCACCATAAGCCCATGTATCATTTTGAAGAGGATCATCAAGTCTTTCTCTTCCTGAAAGTGCTGTATCTAAAGTTTTACGATTTAGGTTCAAGTCAACACAAGTTTGTCTCATCAAACAAGCCTTTCTCAAAATGACGACTTAGTAAGTAGGTTGTAATAACCCTCCTAGCGGCTCTCTTGTCTTTTTCCTTGGTAGTCTTCCCAATGGAATTTAGAGCACTAAAAATATTTCTCACAATAATAGCATTCTTGTCCTTTTTCTTGTTCACACTAATCTTCAATTTGGCTAGAATAGGTCTCATCTTCTGCATCTTTAACAACTGCATAAACAATTGACATTGATCAACCAATGTCTTGTGGCTAAAAAATTGATCAAAAAGTTTTGAAACCCATAACCGAACGGTTCTTTCTGATCGCTTTCCATCGAAATTGCTCATTATGTTCTCATCAATTTCAAGTAACCATTTTGTTGTTCTTGAAGGTCTCAAATTTGAAGTTTGTATTTCTTCCTCACAAGGGACTTCATTTCTCATATAATTTGGAGATGTGTAACACTGAGTTGGTTCTTGTGCACCATTATCATTGTCAATTCCTTCATATTCGAATAGTGGATTGTCATTGTCAATGCCCACACTTCCATTGTCCACATCTACATGTTCATTTTCACAACCTACATTTTCATCTTCAATCCCTACATTCTCATTTTCAATATTATTGTCATAAATCATTTCAAATTCATGTTCTTCTTCACTTGAAACTGCATTTAAGGGTGGGCCTATGTCCACATCTTCATTAAAATTTAACATACCTTGTCTCTTATTCCGATGGGAAACCCTATCCATTTCTCTATACATTTCAATCTCTTCTTTTGGGAGCTTCCTCTCCTGTTTATGCTTTCGACGACTACTACTTCCCATGGTGAGACCAAAAAGGTGATGCAACCTTTGATAATATAGAGATTCCAACAAAAAAGGTCAAAAAAGTGTTTTTTTTCTTTCGCAAGTGATTTCCCGTGAAATTCTCTACAGAAAAATGTGCTTCTCAGAGAGAGAGAGAGAGAGAGTATCCCACTACCTCTCTCTCTACAGTTCCTGAGTAGGAACTATAGAGAGAGAGGGAGTATCCTACTCGCTCTCTCTCTACAGTTCCTACTCTCTCTCTCTCTCCTAAGTATTATTGTTATACTATAAATATTAATAAATAATTAATACTAATATTATACTATTATTAAATAGAGAAATAAATAATAATATAATACTAATATTAAAATAATTATGTAATACTAATGCTATTACCATCTAATATTAATATTAAAATATATGAAATTTATAATATATAAACAAAAAATATAAAATCATAAAATTGAAAAAACTTGAATCATAAAATTGAAAAGAGGTTTGAAATCAAAATGTTGTATTTGGGTGGGAGATACCAAATATAAGATAATATCGGATATATGATTAGGCTTGGTAGTTGCTTTGGGTTTTGTCTTTCCAATGCCAAACGTGGATGGTCAACCCAAATGAAGCGTTCACCATATTTCCTCTGATCTACAAACTTAGACAATGTAGCTGACGACCTTTTTTTACCCAAAATTGATGAAACAAAAAGGGTTTCTTAAAGATGTTATCAACTTTTCATCAATATAATTGCTGTTAGAATTTGAGTTCAGTAAGTAATTATTACTTATTTTCTAGTTGAGTTATCTCTAAAGTCCCGATTGACAGGCTGATTGAAAAAAAACCATAACTTTCAAATGGTTTAACCTTTTTGAAATCCGAAACATGCGTCACATTATATGCTTTGCCTACTATAAGAAAAACAAAAGTTTGCAATTTTGTAAAGTTTAGAATTAGTTAAGGTGGTCACACATGAGAGTTTTTTTATTTTGAATAAGATGTAGCAGAAAATTCATAATTAATTATTTATTTGGTAAAAAATTAAACAAAAATATGCTTCACATCTGGGCATGAGTCTACGACTTATATTTAGAATCTTGTGAAAATATATCACTATTTTATTGTGATTAAGGTGGTCAGACATACACGTACTTTTTATATTTTTCCTGAAATGTACTACTGCATTGAAATCTAAAATATTGAACAGTTAGATTTTTTTTTTTTTTGACAAGGGCTAGTAGTTTAGAAACTACATTCAATTTCCTACAGATTCTGTTCTTACATTTTTTTCACATAAGGTTGATAAGATGTTCAATGTTTTACATCAAGTTGACTAACCCTAATTTTTTGATTTTTCATTGCCACTTAAGGCCATAGCTTGGTATATCATGATCCTACACATACCCAGTTTCTCTTTAGAGGTTTCAACAAGAAGACCGGGGAGCCTACACCTATGGATGGACACGAGTTCATTATGGACCTAGAGGAGATTGTTCTTGGATAAGAGTCACTGTGACCTGGTTTATCCTGGAGGATCATTCTTACTCCCCCACTCTTGGTCTACTCGACATATTTATCTCCTTGTGCATTTGGGTTTAGGAGATGGTTGAGATTGTTCCCAGTTTTGGAATGTTTTTTGAGTTTGATCTTCTTGTTAGAAACATATTTCATCCATGGTGGTTGGGTGTTGTAAATGTTCTTATTTGGGGAGGTAAAGGATATCATACTCGACACAACTAAGCACTTGGCAGTTGTGTGTGTTATTTGTGTACCTATTGTCTGCAACACAACACTTCAATAATTCATTATATTAGTGAAAAATAAGGAATAAGCAAGCAAATCAATCACTAAAATTGACTTATTGCTTCCTATCTAAGAGGAGTGTGAATAATGCTATAATTTCCCTTAGATGATGTATTTATCAGTGACATATACAACTTAGAATGGAAGATTTAAATGAAACTAGTCTAAATGCTCAAGAAATGTTCATTTTAAGCTCTAAAATTGAATATTATAACAATGCAATAAAGAATTAAGCTAAAAGGCATGAATATCTCTAATAATACTTGCAGCATAAGTTTACTTCTAAGATTAGGGGCCCATTGAGATTAAAATTCATTCTATTTATAGAAGAATTTGGTGAATGAGAGGTTAGGATTGAAAGTGAAAGAGAGATGGAGATTGAATCTTTGGTGATCCATGTGAGGTGATCCAAGTGATTTAACTCCCATTGGTTAGGGATTTGACTTTCCTTTTTTGCAAATGGAAATGTAATTAGAATTTATTTAATTCCTTTTATTAATTAATTTAGCCATGTTTTGAATTGTTTTGATTGAATTGAATTGTTTTGATTTAATTAGCTAAGGCAATTAATTTAATTTAGTGATTAAATCACTTAGGAGATTAAATTTGATTTAATGAATTATGCCAATAAATTGAAGAATTGTCGTGACATAATTAGGGGTATGATCACACTTAGGGAAAATAGGGTCTATAGTTAGAGCAGACTAAATTAGGGTGGTTACATTTTCTCCTCTTTGAGTAGATGTGCGAGCAACACATTGACTCAAAGAAAGTTTTGGTTTTGACTTCATAAAGTTTGAGAATTTCGCACTTGATCAAACAAAATGTCTGATAAGACTTGTCTCGCACTTGATTGAACTAAACTGATAGAATTGACTTTGAACTTGATCGAACAAAGGTTAATAAGCAAAGATCTCAAAGATACCAATTCTAAACTTGGTTGTCGTCCAAAAATTGATAGTACTGACTCCAAACTTGATCGAATGACGGTCAGTAAAAATTTTCCAGGAGCTTATTAAGAATCTAAGAAAAGGTAGACATAAGGTATGCAGCTTGTGGGAACCAAAGCCTTCAATCCAACAATCCTGACTTAGTCAAGAAACTGTCATGCTTTTAGTTTTTTTGATAAAGAAGTCATTTTAATACTGTTTCGAGCAATAATTTGATTGATTTAAGTGTGATCATGCCCCCTCGGGAATGAAATTGAAGGATAAAGAATAAATCCCTATGTAGAATGATGTATCACTTGAATTGATCGATTGAATCAAGAAAGAATCAATTTATAAGAAGTGAAGAAACAAAGGTGTGTTTATAGAAAATACAATTTTACCAAGTTAACAAGGTTTAAAATGTGAGTTCAATTTTGTTCCCGATAGATCAGAGATTTTGGGAATCATTGATATATGTAATTTAGATTATGTAATTAACTTGGATTTCAAATGAATCAAGAAATCACTTTAATCTCAAGTGCTTTTATGTTTTTATTTCAAATGAATCATGCAATCTCTAAATGCATCTACACACAGACTCTTAGGACTGTCACTGATTTGTATACATTGTAGCATTTTATCATCATCGGGTACTTTTGTAATGGACATCACCTAATAGTACAACTATCACTAATACCCACTGGTATCATCAAAGTATGAATACTATGTGTATTGGATTAAATATCGGAAATGAACGTAGGCATCAAGGCATAGAAGCTAGGATGACAAGTTAGTTATCTCCTTTTACTTTTAAGAATCAGTTTCTATTCAAGTGTAATGTAAGATATGTGACCCGAAATGACCTTGAGACTTCATATCCTTGGGTATATCATGTAGCGTACACCTTAGTGAGAATATGATTTAGAAAACATACAAGGAAATTATTTCAACCTCACCTTTGTTTACACATAACAAGGATCGAGATATATGCGACTATCCACTCATGTTGGCAGCTCTTACCATAAACATCCAAGTTAGGCAAAATTTGTAGGATCATTTAGAACAGTCACCATACGTAGAGAACCAAGAAAATTTTATGCCCCTGTCTTTGAGACTATTTTTCTTTGAATAGATGTCATGGAGTAACTCGAAAAACATAACAATTACAAATTGATAATCAATCAAAGAAAATTTATAACTGCTTAGATGCCCCTAGTATGAAACATCATGGAAACATTTTAAAGAGCCATAATCAAACCAAGATCAAACTATGTCTTTAAGAAGTATTGAGAAATACTATAGATTCATTTGTCAAGTGCAATAGAGATTCATCAATCAACATTTGGAATTTAAGAAATATGGTTTCATGTCTGAGTATATATGAGATTAACTTTGTCAGTAATTGCAATCCAATGTAGTGTTTAGAAATAGTGGTTGATTAAAGTGTTGAGAAACACTTGTTTGTTTGTGATTAAAGTGTTGAAAAACACTAAGTCATTTAAATTGCATGATTAAAGTGTTGAGAAACACTAGTTTGATGCCAGTTATAGGTAGGTGGTGTTGAAGAAACACCTTTATTTGTGATAGTGACATTTAGGTGCAAGTATTGAGAAATACTATTTTTGAGAGGCAAATCATTCTAGACAAGAATCTTAGGACAACCTAGCAGACGCAGAATGACCATGCTAGCAAAGATGCCCCCAGTGCAGAATGACTATTCCTAAGACACAAACACAAACAAATCCCAAGCAAGGATAGGAAATTTGTAAGGAATCAGAGTCACCAAATAGCACATGTGTGATTATGAAGGATTAGTATCATCAATGCATTGATAGATAGAGCATAGAGTTTGAGTGATGTCTGTTTGCAAGTGTGCAGAAGATTTGTGAAAGATTACCAATTCTCAAGCATGATCACATTTGTGTGCCCCCAATGTCTAGAAATATGTAGGGTGTTTATGAATGAATTGATAGATCAGAAGTGGATCGACAAAGGTGGATGAAGCAATTGAATGCAACCCTCAAGGACAACCTCCTCAAGATTACCCAAGCTAGGTAAAAATAATATAGAAATGTAGGCTCATGAAGTAGCGCTAAATATCAGATAGGGTACTGACCTATTGTCATGAAAATTATGTAGGATAGCATGAGTTCCAATAGAGTGGACATATCAAGAGAGTTCTTTGAACTTGTTTTCCATTTTATTTTGTTCTTCCTTTTGATCAAGGCCAATGGGTCAACAGATAGGACAACACCATCAAGATAAGGGATGATGTAGGATTAGTGCGAGGATAGTGAGTATTGGTTTAGGATAAGCGAGATCACAATAGTGTGAAACAAATAAGAGCAAGTGAATAAGAAAATAGATGCCAATATGCAAATTATTCATGGATAGGCTCAACCTTGTCAAGATCACCAGAAAGAATATTGATGAAAGAAATGATGGATGGATGATATGGAAGGAACTTTCCCCCAAGTGAAGAGTGCAAGTAGGAGGAATTATGCATGAAACTTGTTTGCCAATTTTTCATCACGGTACTTATCCAAGGTGCCACTAGAAGTGGTTTTCATGAACATAGGATGAATCTTTTTCTCTTTACTTTTTGCTACCGAGGCGCCTGTTTACTAGGTTTTCACCGAGGCACTTTTTCTCTATTTTTCAATCTCTTTCTCTCTTTTTTTTCTCTTTTTTTGATTTAAGGAGGAACTTATGAATCATTCTCTTTTGATAGTTCTCCTTTGAAGGATATGCTATGATAGGCCAAGAATACTGAAAGTATGCTCAAAGATGTTTATAAGGATAAGGAAGATGGAAGTCAAGATTTTAAGCAATGGAATAGATGAGAGGAATAGAAGGAATGTAAGGACCCAATATGGAAGGATAGTAGGTAGGGGTAGGATATTGGGTGAGATAGTGAGAGTTTTGTGTAGGCAAGATCAACATCGACATACATCTTGAAGGACGGTGGAATGATAGAGGAAAAGTGTTTGAAATGGATTTAGGTTTTGATATGGATCTTGGTATATGAGGACCCAAGATGGATAAAGACATATTTAAAACAATGGATTTTGGGCCATGAGGACCCAAAATAGGTTTTGGAGATGAAAAATGTTTGAAAGGAGACGGAGTGGAAGCCTTTGGAAGCTTGGATGCCAATTCTAATTTTTATTTTATGTTGAAGTCTTTTAAGAGAGATTTGGGAATCCACACAGTTTGTGATTTTCTTTTTGTGTCCAAGTCCTTTAGAATAGACTTGGAAATCCACATAGCTTTTACTTTTCTTTTGGATGTTTTAATATTCACTTCTTTAATGAGGGATTTTGAAATCCACGGTTTCTTTGGTGTTCTTCTTTTCTTAGTGGACCTTTGTGGTCGCTGGAATGTTTCTTTTTTCTTTGTATTTACTTGTCGATTAGATTGGACATAGTGATCCATATATGTAAGCAGATTCTTCAATTTCTGATTTCTTTGTTTGACATCCAAATTGCTTCCAAAAGACTTGGGATTTGTGGATGAATAGGGTCGATATGGATGGCTCATATGGAGCGATTTCTATGGAGGTTTCAAACTTTCATGTCTTTGTCAATCTTGATAGGAGATAGGGTAAGTGGATGGAGGGATATATTGACCCAATATAGATGGAAAGTTTGACAATTTTAGCTTTTGGGCATAGGGACCAAGGATAGATTTGGAGGATGGAGAAGGCCAATTCTTGTGTGCAAATGGAGGAATATAAGGTGTGAAATGAGTATCAACATATTTAGAGTGAGCTTCTCAACCAAGTATCTTTTGTTTAGAATTCATCTTCATACTCATAGGCTGATGAGTAACTTTGATAGGAGCAACTTTGACAGGAACCATTGATGCTTGAGGTGACTCATTTTAATGTAAGGGATTTGGAGGAATAATGGTTTCTTGAGATGTATATGGAAGAGTATGTGAAGGATATGATGGGATATGCTGATCTTGACAAGGATCTTTGTATTGTGCAGGAAGGGTACCTTTCTCTTGATTTTTAATAGGATTGTTAGAAGTGTCAGGATCTTTCTTAGGAGATGGAGGGCTATGTAGCTCTTGAGATGAAGGAATATCTTCTTGAAAAGATAGAAGGGGGTCATCTTCAAATTGTAGGGATATGGGATCTTCATCATATGTTGGAGGGGATAGGATAATGTATTGATCTTGATCATTAGTCAGACTTGTTTCTTTGTATTTTGTTTTATCCTCTTGACATGGATCCACTCCAAAGGTACGAGTGTCAATATTTATTCGGGGTTCTTGAAGGATTGTTGGGGAATCATTCAGAATAGGCATTGAAGCACATTGAAGCTTAGGGTCTTTGATCTTAGGAGCATGGAATATACTCGCAATGAGATATAGATTAGCTTGGATTTAATTTAAAGGAAACCCTTGAGGGTAGACATAGTTAGCATGAAAAGCATTAGGATCTTTGTGTGATGGAGCACATTTGGATATCTTTGAAGATTTGTAAGATGGAGGAATAGTGGAAGAAGTAGAAGTAATATGTAGCTCATTTCTAGACATAGGTTTATGATTTTGATCATACTTGGGATTGGTATCTTCAATTGATAATTCATGAGTATCTTCAACTTTGATTATGGCATCATCAATTAGATCTTGGAGTTTATGTTTTAACTCCATGCAATGTGAAGTTTTATGCTCATTATTTTGATGATAAGCACAGTAGGTACTCACAAATGAAATTCCACATGAGGTGGTTTGAGGCAATGTGATGAGATTGTTTTCAAGAAGCTCTGCTAACATTGTTGTATAAGATCATCTCAAAGGAGTGAATGCTCTATCCCTTGGACATTTAGATCCACTTGAACTCTCCAAAGAGATGTTGGATTCAAGATTATGAGGATGTTGTTCAAAGATAGGATTGACATGATCTTGTGAAATAATCTCTTGATCAAAGATAGGATTACCATGACTAGGTCTCTCCTTAGTTGAAGAATGTGAAGACATGCGTGCATCATGATCATAGAGAAGAGGAACGATTGATCTTAGTGGAGACCTCTTTGATCAGGTATGTTTCTCTTCTTTTAAGTCTTCAATTTCAGATTTCAAAGCTTGCATTTTTTAGAAAGGGCTTTAATGAGGATCTCTTCTTCCTTATTGTTAAGACCATAGGGTTTATCCCATTTGTTTTTAGCTATCATAATATTTTCTTGATCAAAGTCTCAGAATGGTTCCAAAAGGATTTCCGAATCGTCCCCAAATGTGTGAGTTTGGGTTTGATATTTCAAAGTGCTTGATTCCAATGTCAGAGGGTTAGAATGCCCTGATAGTGAGCTAGGAACCAATGAGAGTCTAATGTTTGAAGTAAGTGACTCCAGTGTCAGAGGGTTAGAATGCCCTGATAGTGAGCTGGGAATCAAGATTTTTAGTTGAGTGTAATTTTGGAATTATATTGAGATAATTTTTACTGAGAGGGGAGGGGTGAATCAATACCTCTAAGACTTTTCTTGGTTAGCCCATTAACCCTTAGTCATCTATTTTTCATTTAACTTATCTATCTGTTCATCTTTCATGAAACTAGATAACACATGA
The DNA here is from genome assembly GCA_018584345.1 of Thuja plicata. Classification (NCBI taxonomy): domain Eukaryota; kingdom Viridiplantae; phylum Streptophyta; class Pinopsida; order Cupressales; family Cupressaceae; genus Thuja; species Thuja plicata. The sequence goes on from MU224945.1 coordinate 3,557,775, forward strand.
CACAAGATATGATATCACAGAAAACTCCTGTTAACGAAGTAAAAACTGCGGTGGGGATTGTTACCCACAAACTTCACTATCTGCAGATAAGAAAAGTTGGTTAAGGCTTACAATTTTGGTTAGTTCTAATGACCTACCCTGTTAGGATTATTACAGTAGAGACCTGTTAAGATCTACTTCATTTGAAGCTTTTAACAACACTATTAAGTGTGCACTCTGTTAAGAGATTTACAAAGGACAGTTAAGTCCACCTTCTACAAAAGGATTTTAGATGTGATGCACTTTTTAGAATGCAACTACATAAGTCTTTCATATGATGATAAATGCAATCTTCAATTGATGATAAAATATCCTTTAAAGATCCAAAAATATTGTTAATCATCCTTCCATGATTGAGTATTACCTTTATCTTCTCATCGGTAGCCTCTGTGTGTTCTTGATAACTGATGTATTCTATTTATGATCTTTTGCATGAATTCTACCTTCCGCTCCTTAGATTCTCTTTGTGGCTATCAATTACAAAGAATTCATGTACTCACAATTGAGTATGAACATCTATTTATACTAGCTTAGGTTCAATTCTTGATTCATGCATTCGCGGGTTAACTCTAGATTCAAGATATACAACTTGATCTTGATCTGTAGTTAGATATGCTTTAGATCCGTTAGGATGCTTTAAAGCATTTACATAAAGCTTGCATGACCATAAAAAACAAAAAAAAAACAATTCTACAAAATAGAATAACTTTGTTTTATCCACCGTGCATAAATCAGATCCACAATTTGTGGCTTTTCTGACTGTCGGTTCTGACAGTCGGTGTTCTTGGTCGTCGGTGTTCCTTTCTCTAAACATGTCATCGGGTATGCTTGTCTGTTCCTGTCTGGTTGTTCTGGAAACTGTGTCACCGGTGATGCTTGTCTTCACCGGTGATGCTTGTCAATTTTATACTTATATTTTTCTCAAAAATCTTTGTTCTGTCGGGTATGCTTGCATTTCACCGGTATTGCTTGTGGTTCATCGTTGATGCTTGTTGTCTGTCAATAATGCTTTCTGTCTATGTTTTTCTTTGAGTATACTACTGGAGAAATAATGTCATCAATCTCCCCCTTTGACATTAGTATCAAAAACAAGATATGTGCAACATACTGAGTGTATTAGTATGTACACCTGGGTATACTTCTGCCTTAGTCATTTGAATGACTCCCCCTATGTATGTGCAGGTAAGTGTAAGTATATATATACATATCCTTTATCTTTTTGTTTCTTTTTTTGGTTGCATTTTCCTAATAATTGTATTGTACATAGCTATATACATTGCCTTTCCTCCTATTTTGATTCTAAGGACAAAGGTACTTACAAATTTCCAAAAAGATGGGAATGTGAGGACTTGACTTCCTCCATCATCTTCTCCCATTTTTCTTTTAGCATTTCTAGAGCCATGTGCTCTAGTGAAATCCTTACATGAATATAATAGATGCTATCTACTATAGACATCTCCGAGGTTGCTATAATATTTCTAGCTTTTGAAATATGTTGCTGAAGTATAGTGAGATTTGGTAAGATATGTGCTTGGAGTTCTATAATCTCACCTCTAAATTGGGTCTCAGCATCCCATATTTGTTGTCTTAGCCTATTTACCTCAATGACTATGTCATGATGTGCCTTTATGCTATCGACATGTGAGGTTAGGATTTGTGCACTGTTAGTGACATTTGCATCAATTTTTGCAAGCTTGTCACTGTTCTCCTTTGCAAATTTTTCAAGTGTGCACATCTTTTGAACTAAGGTTATTGCCTCAGAAATCATTGGCTCCAGTTCATCACTAAGTTTGGAGAGCTTGACCTTGTTCACTGCCACTTCTTGGCTTATCTTATCAATTAACTTGAATTGATATTTCTTCTCTGCTAGCTCTTCCATTTCTTGGTCGGCTTCTATGCCTTGTTCTATGATAGCGTTGGTAAGAACAATAATCTATTCCTTAACTGAAGTATTTTCATCAATTTTTACTTCAAGAACCAGTTGTTGGAGTATTTCCTTGGCCTTTTCAAGTGCCATGTTTTCTTTGTGTTCTTTGATCATTTTCTTCTATATGGCTTTCCGTTGACAGAGAACTCCAAACTCTTGAATTTTGTCACTATCCAAAGTGGTTATGTTCCAGTTTGGAACTTTAATGACCTCATCAAGTGTTACAGCCAATATATCCTTCTTTAATATTTTCTTCTTCTTCTTCTTTGGCTGGTTTACAGTGGCAGATTGATGTAATACCAGTTGCAAGGCTTGAGATTGTGTAGACTTAGTTGCTGAGTGTTTTGAGGATGAGGCATCCTTTTGTACCTGTTCTATAATCACCTGTCAGTTTGGTGAAGACGTCTCCTAACGTTCCTTGGGTGTTTCAATAGATGAGTCTTCCTTTTGTTTCAATTCCTCATTTATCTTTACACTCTCATTCTTTTTGAGTTCTACTACCTTCTTTGAGGTATCCTCTACAGTTTTATCTGCCTCTTGCTGTTGTTCCTTTGGTGTATCTTTCTGCTCATCGGTGTCATCCTTCATTTCTTTGTTGGTATCCTTTGGAGTATTGGATGCACCTTGATTTTCATCTGTAACCATATCCTTGGGTATCTCATCATCTTTCTTGGATGATTTGTCCTGGATGGACTGTATATCAATAGCATCTATCAATATATTCATATTTGTAGGTGTATTGATAGTTATAGTGTCAATAGCCTTGTCCTGTTCATCGGTACTAACCCTTGTAGCGGTGATATCTTTATCTTTTTGCATATCTGCTATAGGGTCTTTTCCTGTAATGGTGTTGACAATGTTGTCTAACCATGAATCATCATTCATATCCACATCTACGTTACCTTTAATTGAGAGTTCCTCTTTGGCAACTTCTTCATCCTCCAAGTTAATGTGGATGGGGCTATCTAGTACTTGATCATCTTTACCATATGTTGGCCATTCCTCATCCATAATATCAGTTTGTTTTTGGCCTGTGATCTATACCTCTTCATTTTCCAACTCAGCTATTGAGTGACCTATTGTTTTGATAGTTTCCCTTTCAGGACTGCTCTCTTCATCAGGATTTAGTATATCACTCCATATTTTGTGAGTGTCTTCTTCCAGCTCAATGAGTTTTTCTTGAAGAAATTTGTAAGCTCTCAGCTTTGGTGAGAATTTCTTTGTGTATTTCTCCATGACCTTTTTGATTTCTTCTTTTGAGGATTTAAGCATAAAATAAATTAATACTCTTTCTCTAATACTTTTCTCTTCATGAAGTGCATAAGTGAATCTAGAAGAAATTTTATCTAACAGTTCTTTTGGAACATCTTGTGAATGGTATTGCATAGGAACATAATAATGTTTGCTCATTTTTGCAATTAGTGCATCTTCTATCTTATCTTGGTCTACTGTATTCCATTGTAACCATTTCTTAAATTTTGGATGTCTAATGGATGCAACTTCAGAAATAGACTTACATACGTCATCAATGTCTTCAGATGGTGATGTAACTTTTGCCTTTTCCTTTGCTAGTCTGACAGCGTCGGGTTCATCCATTGCTGTATCTTCTAAATCTTCATCTATTTGAACATACTTTTTCCTCTTTGCAGGTGCCCTAGGTGGTGGTTTAACCTTTGTAGGTGCAGGTTTCCTCTTGTACACCTTGCCTTTTACCATAGGTGAAGGACTGGTATCCTTAGCCATTTGGCTTCTTGTTCTAGACTTTTTGGTTG
>MU224945.1:3564029-3589624 GCA_018584345.1 Thuja plicata
TCTCATACAGTTGGCAGCAATATGACCATACCTTCCACATGCTGTGCAATTTACCCATGTGTTATAGTCCCAAACATATGAGTTACCCTCTTTGGTTGGTTTGTAGCTTTTATCAATTTCTTTCTGATTCCATGCCTTGTTCTTTTTCCAGCATTCCTTGTGTGTATGCCCATTCATCTTGCATGTAGGTCAGTATTTGTCCATGTAGGTTTTTCTCTTTGGATTTATCACTTTGGATCTGTACTCATGTGCCTTGTGTCCTTTCTTTTGACATTTATAACAATTACCAATACAAGTAGGTTGTGCTTTAGAAATACCTTTTCTTTTTGCTTCTGCAGATGTTTGAGGTGTGGCCTAGTTTTCCACAGTGATTGCATGACAAATTCTTGGATCTTGGGGTGGTGAAAGCATTTCTCTTATCAAATTGATTTCAGGATTCTCCATTCTCATTGTACCCTAATCTTGTGTAGTTGTTGACTCTTCTTTTTCCATTAAGAAAATCATCCATCCATTTGTTGCTATCCTCAGCCTTTCTGATCAGTTCATTGTGTTGATTTTGAACTCTGATTTCATACTTTAATTTTTAATTTTCTTCCCTTAGTTCACGAATGGTCTGTATTCTCTCTATGAGTTCTATATTTAATCTGTTTGCTTCTTGACTCATAAGAATAATCTGGTTGGTGACCTTATGGTGATGCTCAGTGAGTCTTTGAATCTCTGATTCTTTATCTTGTAGCTTCTCTGTAATTTTCCTCCTGTCATCAATGGCTAGTGTTCTTTCATTTTTATCTTTTCTTGCATCATTCATAACATCAATCATTTTTACCATTTGAGTCTCTTGACCAATTTGCATCATCTTGATTTGATCTGTCAGATGTAGATTGATCTCCTGCATACTTGTAATCTCTTCAACTGATGCATTTGAAGCTTTGCTCATTGATGATTCTGCTGCTTCAAAATACTCTTGTATTTCCATTTCTTTGTAGTCTTTCTCATTCAGCCTGGTTGCCATAATCTGTCTTTCATCAAGAAGTTTTCTTAGCTTTGTCTTCGCCTCCTTATACTGCTCAAATTTTATTTGCATCTGTAACTGCTCATTCTCAATAGTCATGTCCAGTCTGAACTTATCCATTGCTCTGATCTTTTCTCTCAAGTTGTTAAGCTTTTCAAGAGAGAGACTCAGCTCTGATACCAATTGTTGGAATTATATTGAGATTATTTGTACTGAGAGGGGAGGGGTGAATCAATACCTCTAAGACTTTTCTTGGTTAGCCCATTAACCCTTAGTCATCTGTTTGTCATTTAACTTATCTATCTGTTCATCTTTATTTATGCATATGAAATCATATCACACATTCTTTTGATATGTAACAATAATAGAAACATTCATGAAATTGGATAACACATGACACAAGATATGATATCGCAGAAAACTCCTGTTAACGAAGTAAAAACTATGGTGGGGATTGTTACCCACAAACTTCACTATCTGCAGATAAGAAGAGCCAGTTAAGGCTTACAATTTTGGTCACTTCTGGGACCTACCCTGTTAGGAGTATTATAGTAGAGACCTATTAAGATCTACTTCATTTGAGGATTTTAACAACACTGTTAAGTGTGCACTCTGTTAAGAGATTTACAAAGGACGGTTAAGTCCACCTTCTACAAAAGAATTTTAGATGTGATGCACTTGTTAGAATGCAACTACATAAGTCTTTGATTTGATGATAAATGCAATCTTCAATTTCTGATAACAGATCCTTTAAAGCTACAAAAATATTGTTAAACATCCTTCCATGATTGAGTATTACCTTTATCTGCTGGTCGGTAGCCTCTGTGTGTTCTTGATAACTGATGTATTCTATTTCTGAACTTTTGCATCAATTCTGCCTTCTGCTCCTTAGATTCTCTTCATGACTATCAATTACAAAGAATTTATGTACTCACAATTGAGTATGAACATCTATTTATACTAGCTTAGGTTCAATTCTTGATTCATGCATTCGCGAGTTAACTCTAGATTCAAGATATACAACTTGATCTTGATCTGTAGTTAGATATGCTTTATATCCATTAGGATTCTTTAAAGCATTTACATAAAGCTTGCATGACCATAAAAAACAAAAAAAACAATTCTACAAATTAGAATAACTTTGTTTTATCCGCCGTGCATAAATTAGATCCATAATTTGTGACTTTTTTGACTGTCAGTTCTGATGGTCGGTGTTCTTGGTCATCGGTGTTCCTTTCTCTGAACATGTCATCAGGTATGCTTGTCTATTCCTATTTGGTTGTTCTAGAAACTGTGTCACTAGTGATGCTTGTCAATTTTATAATTAGATTTTTCTCAAAAATCTTTGTTCTGTCGGGTATGCTTGCATTTCACTGGTACTGCTTGTGGTTCGCCGGTGATGCTTGTTGTCTGTCGATAATGCTTTATGTCTATGTTTTTCTCTGAGTATACTAATGGAAAAATAATGTCATCATGTAAAGACCACACGATTTGGGAACAATTGTGAAGATCCAAAAGGACATGCAAGCTAGAATTATAAGCAAGTTGTGAAACAGTGACTGGTGGACCAGTAAGAGAAATAGGACCAGACTGAAGAGCCAAAAGGGCATCCAAAAGTACTAAATTCTTCTGATAAATAAGCATGCAAGTGGCCATTGTCCTAGATGTGACACACTAAATGCGAGGTTTTGTTTAACCAGATGCGAGATTTTATATCCCGGATGCGAGCTTTGATATCCTGGATGCAAGCTTTCTCCCTAGATGCGATGCAAAAATAACCAAATGTCAGATTTCTCCCTGGATGCTAGCTAATGCAACCAAAAGTGACCTAAGATAGACCAGGAATGAGCCTATGATGTTTTATCATGTTTTGTCTAATTTATCTTGAAATACATGCAAATTTGTCTGACAGTAAGGTTTTTCTAAGACTTTCCAGTGAGTGAAACACATAGCATGTAGTCTAAGGATTGAATTTTGTTGCTTGTTGGAAGGATTTATCTTTTTATTGATCTTTTAAGCACATCAATAAATTTTGCATTGTTAGGGGTGAACAAACACATCCTTAATCCCTAGTGTCTAAGCATAGGATGAAAATCTTTGCTCATAGACTCAGGTACACACTCAAATGCTAATCATAATATGGTCATCACCAAGCATACAATATCTCTCATTATGATGCCATATTAGCCAACTCCAAATGCAAGTGAGGGCATAAAATAATGAGTATCTTGGGGCAATTACTATTTGCCTTGCACAAATATTATCACCCTTTTAGGGATGAATCAGTTAGTTTTGACTACAATTTGTTGATTATGATGGGGCAATCCATTCAAAACCATCTCCCATAGAATTGCACAAGGAAAAATTGAGGCGTATAGCCCTATGAGTACTCAAATATGTGTAGTCTCACAAGAAATATTCATGCAGCTCCACTCTACACACACACAAGCATGTTCAAGGAATGATGTCAAAATTCCAAGAACAAAACGGACTCCATCTTCCGAGGTTTTGGCCTACAAGAAAGTAATTATTTATAGTGAGTTGGAAGGGTTGGCGTAAAACCTGTCCTCACTTGGGTCATTCTTGGGAGATTTTTTCCTCAATTGACAGGCCCTCTAATATTTTAAAATCATACAAAGGATTGGCAAGCTTAGGATTTCAAGATTTCTAATTCTTCGAAAGAAGAAGAGCATACTCTCCTAGTCCATGCCATTTTCTCTCAAAATCACTTCAATCAAGGTTCTTTCCCTCAAACTACTTCACTCACAACTCAATCCCCCATATCAATTTTTTGATTCCTCCACTTGGAAGGAAGAGAAAATCCTCTAGTGAGATCAAGAAACAAGCTTAAGTTTGATTTAAACATTCCTAGATTATGAAAACACAAGTACTTGAAAGCAAAGTTTGATTATTCTTTTTCCCACAAGATTTAAGTTCTTTGCTTGTTCATTTACTATATCCCAAAATTAGACAATGAAGTTCTTTTTCCCACAATTTTAAATGACTTGTGTTGTTCAATTTAAAAACAAAAGGGAATTATAAGATGTAGCTTGTTCAATTAGTCCCACAATATTTAGTGATTTGTGTTGTTCAATTAATTTCCCAAAAAGAATTAAACAATGAGAGGTTTGCCTTGTTCATTTACCCCAAATTCCTCTCAAGCCCTAAATCAACTTTTGAGTTTCTGATTTTCCTTGAAAGGAAAAGAGCATACTCCTCTAATTGATTTAACAAATGATTAGAAAATGTATTTAATGTGAAAGTTTTGAACAAGTAAATCAAGTTAATCTATCAAAAACCTGCAAACCACAAGTTAGCAATTTCCTTTCTACATTTTTGAGAAAAAAGGTACAGACAACAATCTACAAAAAAATATTAAGCTATTTAAAGGACAGAGACAGAAAACATCCAAGGATCCATGGTTAGAATTCTCAAATTGCAAACTCAAAAACTAGATGCGATCCTATTTTCCCTATATGTGACTTCCTTTCCCGAATGCGACCCAAAATTTACCAGAAACAATGCAAAATTCACTAGATGTGAGCCCTGATATTCGGGGTGCGATCCTATTTCCCAGAAACAATCCAATTTCTTGAAAGTGAGCCTTTATGTTTAAAGGTGACTCTGTACCTGAAAATAGAGAAGAGAAATTAGTCTAAAATGAAGATTAAGATGAGGTAAAATCTAAGATTCAGCCCCATGGTGGGCACCAAAAATGTGTGTGTTATTTGTGTACCTATTGTCTGCAACACAACACTTCAATAAGTCATTATATTAGTGAAAAATAAGGAATAAGCAAGTAAATCAATCACTAAAACTGACTTATTTCTTCCTATCTAAGAGGAGTGTGAATAATGCTATAATTTCCTTCAGATTATACATTTATTGATGACATGTAACTGATTGAATGTTTGATAATGTTAAGTTGAAAATGATGCAAGACATTAAATCAGTTAATGGTTTGTATTGTCATTGATGTCAACTTGATATCATCTATACGGTCATGTACAAAATGCCAAAGACTTCAAAGAATCAATGGAATAGAGATTATGCTTTCAACAATGCATACAAGCCAAGTATTCACTAAGTGACAGACAACACCGACAGAGTGCACACCATCGGTAAAAGCAAAGAACAAATGTTACAGTGATGCCCGATGAGCAGAAGATAGTGTTTCCTGACAAAGAAAAATCATAGTGTTTCCTGACGGATGGAGATTCCGAAGCTAGCTGGAGTTACACCGACAGAACTGGCAGTTATTCCTGATGACTAACTGCAGAGTTGACTGACAAAACAAAGCGTTCAAAAAATGACAAAATATCTAGCTGGCAGAGCTTAAGGTAGACTTAACTGGTTGTTTTATTTTTTTTATTCTCCTAGAGTTAAGTAATTGATTTAAAGAATATTTGTATAGTATGCAAGAAGATAACTACGAGATAAATCAAGAGTTAAAGCTATAAATCAGATTGGCTGGATTGTTTTTCACGCCAAGAATCAAGAATCAAGAATCAAGAATCAAGAATCAAGAATCAAGAATTAAGGAATATCATGTCTGGTGGTACTCTAAATTTTGATAATTTAGAAGTCCCAATCCATTATCAAGAAGCATGTTTCTCCATAAAAAAAAAGATCAAAGGAAGGAAGCTTTATGACACAAATAAATAGAACTAACTAATTGAAGCCTTCATAAAATGATGGAATTTAGACCTACTACAAAGATGATTTTGACAAAGGATAAAGATGGTCAAATTTTAAAAATCTAAATACGTCCCAGTTTAGGAAATCAAATTTTCTATCTCTAGAAGAAATATTAGCTTTTCACAAGGTGTTTTGGATTTTCTACCAAAGCCAAATCCGAAAGTTAGGTAGTTATTTTTTAGTTAGTTTATTGTTTTTTCAAAATAATTTGTAATAAGAGTTGTGTCTTTTCACCCTAAAAAGGTGTGAAATCCACTCAAACACATATATATACATAATGTAAAATGTAAAGAGAAGGCAATACAATATAATACAATTTCACATATTTGGATAGTTTTAGATCAACAACTTATAACATGGACCTAGATGTACTATTTTTTAAAAAAATCAATAAAGATAAATCCTTTTTCTTCATATATGCAATTCTTTCATTAATCATTTTAAAATTAGTCCCTCGGATAAACCAATAGAACTTCTTCAAATTTATAGTTTGATGTACATGCTTCTTGATTTGATTCATAGTCTATATTTTCAATTTATTTTCTCATTTTGCATGGTTAAATTCTGTTGATTAAGGCCTCAGTCAATTGGGCTATCATCTGAGAAGTATTACCCTTTTCAAATATCTCTGAATTTGTTTTAGGCTGCATGTACATTCCATAACACCTTTGAAGTGATAAGTTTTCTTGTAAAACTGTCTCTGAGGTTGAACATAAGATTGGAATGATAGTGACTCTATTGCCCATGGGTGATTAAGGCACTGGTCTTTATTTCTTATTTGGATTATAGTTATTTAGTTCATTGTTTATAGTTTTGTGATATATTATCTATCTTTTCATTTCAAATTACATACACATTTACTAAACATTCTTTCGATTGCTTAAAGTTTCAATTTACAATTCATGATATATTATTTTCAGATAGATTTCTTTCAAGTGCCTTGCCATACTTGAGAGAGAAGGTTGAAGTGTTACTTATCTGCTATAAAAAGCCTTGTAACTTGAAGGATAAGTCAAGGTACAAGCCTACCAGCCTTGGTTTTGCAGAGCTAGAATTGCAGAAGTTCCAACCTTGCCTTGGTTGTGACTTGTTAGTTGGCCAAATCACTTGGGTTTCCAAGAATTGGATTGGAAAGTCCATAGGAAATCCAATCTGTTGATTTGAGCACCAACAATGTCTATATAAGAGACAAGCATAATTCATTTTTGAAAGCAATCACATACTCGAAAGGGGAGTGAATAGAAAGAGGATGCTGAAGAGAAATTGGTGAAGGATAACTTCATACAGTCCTGATCAATCAAGCTGAAGGAGAGATAAAGAGTTCTGCAGACACCGACAAATAGTGAAGCACAACATCACAGAGTAGAAAGTGTGGAGCACAAAGATTTGAATTGATATATTGACCAGAGAGGTATTGTACTTAAATAGATATGAAAATCTACAATTCAAGTTGCATTAGAAATAGGTCATAATGTTTCAGTTTAACCATTGAAGCATCAAGTCTTTTAACAGAGTAGGACTTAACCGTCTTCTATAATTGAGGTATATCCTAATAGATTGCCAAAAAGTTTATCATGAAGATAGCATTGAGTGTCCAATACTGACACATAGTCTAAGAAGGAGGCTGATGCAGTTAGGTAGCACCAGATATACCAGATACCTATTGTTCCCATAGAGTTTGATCAATATTGGTAGCATATACATGCTAGATATCAAGTGATAGACTCATATAAAAATCGTCTAACAAGGTCACACCTAATAGTGTGTTTGTAACCTTTAACATGGTTGGCTCCTAACAGGGCTCACTTCAGAAGAGTGAAAATTTGGGGTACCGGTCCCAGTGGTTTTTCCCTTAACAAGGTTTCCACGTTAAAATCCATGTGTTATGTGTGTATGGTTTATTACTTTATTGTTTTACATTTCACATATGCATTTCTAGATTGATTGGTATACTCTGCATATTTACTGAGTATCGGTAAATAGTTTTACTGCTTATCGATTATCAAGGAGAATAAGGACATACAAGGTAAATCGACACACAGTCAAATATTATAAGTATTTCATGGCATGCATCTTGTAGGGACTTAATAACCTGAGGTGTATTGATTGGTGGTTAAAGTTTAAAGGATAAATTGTTGAGGCCACTGATTCACCCCCCCCTCCCCCCTCTCAGTTATTACTAACATTTATCAGTGACATATACAACTTAGAATGGAATATTTAAATGAAACTAGTCTAAATGCTCAAGAAATATTCATTTTAAGCTCTAAAATTGAATATTATAACAATGCAATGAAGAATTAAGAAAAAATGCATGAATATCTCTAATAATAATTGCAGCATAAGTTTACTTCTAAGATTAAGGGCCCATTGAGCTTAAAATTCATTCTATTTATGGAAGAATTTGGTGAATGAGAGATTAGGATTGAAAGTGGAAGAGAGGTGGAGATTGAATATTTGGTGATCCATGTGAGGTGATCCAAGTGATTTAACTCCCACTGGTTAGGGATTTGACTTTCCATTTTTGCAAATGGAAATATAATTTGAATTTATTTAATTCCTTTTATTAATTACTTTAGCCATGTTTTGAATTGTTTTGATTTAATTGGCTAAGGCAATTAATTTAATTTAGTGATTAAATCACTTAGGAGATTAAATTTGATTTAATGAATGATGCCAAGAAATTGAAGAATTGTCTTGACATAATTAGGGGTATGATCACACTTAGGGAAGATAGGTTCTATGGTCAGAGTAGACCAAATTAGGGTGGTTACAACAGTGTTGGTAGAAGGATGAGTTATGGTTTGCATGGGTGTCCCTTCTAAGAGTTTTTTGAGATGATCTATTGTTGTTGTACTTCATTGTTTTTTAACTACAATATGAGATCTTTTCATGAGGAATCGAAAGATGTCATGTGAGATTTTGCAGCAGGATGGTTGTAGTTTGTAGATCATCTCAAGTTATTACCACACCTTTTATGTCCAGATTGGTAGATTTGAGTCAACTTTTGGTTGACATTGCTCATGCAACATGCAGATTTCTCTATAATGGTCTTCTAGGTTTTTGCACATCAATGGTTTTTTGGTGTGTTTTGTTGGAAGATGGTATTTTTTACATGGTGAGTTGTTGTATGGGCTGGTTATGTGCGCATAAATCTAATAATGTTGTAAGGCTAGTTGGATGTGATTAACAACTGGTTGTGGTTTCTATTCTAGCTATGGTGATTGTCTATTGGCAATTTATTACCAGGGTTTCGGTAAGGGAAATAAGAGTTTAAGTGGGAGGTTTTCCTGATATGAGGTTGTAGCATGAGTCAAACTTCAAGTGGGATATTTTTGGATATGAAGTCCGACTGTTCAGTTCTTATTCCGTGACTGTTCATTTCATCTTCTCTCATTTATCTCTTTGTATTTTGTTGAACACTATTGTATATATATGAGGGTAAATCCCTATGTATGTAAGTTGTAATGACTGAATAAAGATTCAAGCTCTACTTTCTAGTGGATCTAGCCAAGTTGGCAAACCACGTTAAATCTTGTGTCTTGTTTTTAGGTTTCCAATTTGTCTATTAATTTAACAGTTCTCATGTTGAGTCTATTGAATGTAGCAAGAAATATTATTGCCCTCCCATACTTTGCATGCACAACTAAAAAGAAACTTCTCATAGGAATAGGTTAATCAAATCCATTTTTTATGATATTCGTGCAATTTTTTTTATTTTTCTCGGCCCTGTCATTGCAATCTAACACTGCAAATATTCCACACATGTTTATACTTCATTCTTACACTCCAAAATTATGGTTGCCAATATTTATATGTTGTAAGTGCCTTGACTTCAAGCTGTAAAACTTGACATAATTGATGGTTTCTCATAACATGGTAACCAAATCAAACTTAGGTCTATTTGGTACAAGGTTTTGCAAAATCTTGAGTCTCTCATTGATACACTTTCTTCTAACTCTAACAACCACACTTCGAGGGTCCATTGCACAACCAACATTTGTATACATATATCCATGACAATAATTAATGGATTTTGTTTGCCATCCAAGATTTTTTTGAACAAATAATAACTCGGTCACCATTAATATCCTCAATAATAGTACCATAGACAAAAAATTTGCTAATTCATCTATAGCCTACCCAAACATACCAGTATTATCCCAATTGAGATGAAAAATTGATTCATGCTTAATTTTGTGAGATTTCCAAGATATTTAATAATATGATATGATCAATCTTAGCCAAAAACACTATGAATAAAAATTCTAAATGAGGAGCTATAATTGTAGGAACTTCATGAGCGTGGTCTTCCAAATGCCCTTCCTCCAAAACTTTGCGCCTGCCAATTGCATTTGCCTAAAATTTTATAAAGTCTTCTCAATGAATCCATTTTGAAAATATCATGCTATTGATACCATATATTTAAGACATTTTACATGCTCTGTACATTATGTGATAATGGTGCACCTTGACTTCACATTTATTTTCTCAAATAATTCACATTTTCCTTATCTTGTGCCTCCATGTGTTGTTGTCAACGGAGTTTGTGGATAACTATCAACCTTATAGGTGGTGGTTGTAAGTACTTTGGCTACAAATTTTTATTCAATATTTAGTAATTTTAAAGCTCTGGTCATATTGAGGACGGGAATTTCTCCATCAATTTGTTTAGGAAAATGAACTTAGACCCGACCAAGAAATATTTTTTGATTGAAACCATGGAAAAATAGGACCTAATCACTGCCATTCACCATAATTAGTATTATTTACTACTCAGAGAAATATGCATCTGTTGATTGATATATGTAGTTGAAATCATGTCTACTTCATTCAAATGCCAAAATTATATCATTTTTGTACCTGGTTTAACTGAACTGCCAATACTGGGAAGCAACCCTCTCAAAATAGTCTTTATCAGCTGTAAAATATAGGGAAATAACATATACAAAATTATTGTTTTGTCCCTATAATTGTTGTATTCCACCATTGACCTTCAATCATATGTCATTTCCCTATGCATGGACATTAAGGGGGCAAGAAACATTACTGATTCTTCTAGATAAATCCATTTTTATTGGTATCCAACCTTCTCCACAAGTCTTTGTCATCAAATATTCTCTACCAATGGATCTATGTGATTTATGACTTGCACTTTTTAAGCTTTCCCTTTCATTGTAATATATTCACACTTTTAACTTTTCTTTCGGTAGTGGTCTTTCTCTAGAGAGAGTAGAGAGAGTAGAAAATAAAATTTTAGGAGTTATGAGTGGGAATGAAAAATTAAATGGATGAATCTATATTTCAATGAAAAATATCTCCACCAAAACTTCACCTCTGTGATTTTCCATCTAGGCCTATACACTGATTTTTGTTCTTAGAAGTTCTAATCTTAATCAACATCAATGATGTTTATAATACATAGAAAACTATTCTCTTATTTTTAGTTTCTATTAAATCCCCATGCTTGGCCTTGAAAATTCAAATTCCCATCACCAAAGTGTTGGATATTACTAAGATATTGTTCAGATTGTGCACATATATGTTGGCATTAATGTTTTGTCATTGATGTCAACATATTTCTACTGTTGAAGAGAGTGTTCCAGGTATGTTTAGTTGGTTGAATTTCTTGGTACAAATACTGCACAAAAGATCTCCAGTTGTGTTCTAACATGTATGTAGTTTATGCATGTCAATTTGTAGAAGTTAGAGTGATGATTGGTAAGAGATATGATTGATTTATCAAATACTAGTATTTTGGTTGTTTAGGTAGTGACAAAATTTCATTTTTTGGATCTCTATGGATTGGAGTTAAAGAGTTGTTGGTTACTAACTTGGTAGTGAGTTTGGGACTTGCATATATGTCCTCAACTCGATTTGTTTATTATTTGAATATTGGAAAGCTATTTTTCTTGAGTAACAAAGGTTGCAAATTTTATTGTTGATGAACAATGTAGAGATGGATTTATATCTTGAGTTTGTAGTGATGATAAAGTTGCTGAGGTAATTCTCATTGTTTTTTGATGTTCCTTTATCATGTTGCTAGTTTGCATTGGTTGAGGTGATTGGGTTGCATGATTCTCATGTAACATATTGGTGTTCTTTGTTTGGTCCTAGTCGACCTGATGATGTAACATGTTGTGAAGGGTGTTGTGAAGGTTTAGAGTGTGATTTATGGATCTCGAGCGTGTTAAAGGTTATTAATATGGATCATTGCAATGTCTTGTTTGACATTCAATGGATTTAATTGAGGAATGAATTGTAATTTATTAATTTTTGGCAATTAGGTCCATGGACGACCTAGTTGAGATGAGTTGATGAATTGTATTATAGATGTAATCATTTAAAGTTGCATGTATGGATAGATGTGTGTACAAAAGGGATAAATAATGTATATGATGATGTATGGAGAGGTTTGAGTGGAATCTAAAATAAGTCATAGATTTGTGCACTTCATTGGAACAATTTTTCCATAACAGATGCTATTAGTCAGTTCGTGTGTTTGGACTGTAAGTCCTCTTTGATCTATGATCAGTTGATATTGTAAGGCAGTGAGCCTTATTGTAATTGTGTTTGAATAGCGATCTCTAGGAAGTGTGCTTGAATAAAAGTGCATTACCCTTTTTAATACTCCTAACAGGGTACAATACCTATATTACTAAGTGCAGTCATCTTGTGGGTTCCATCCCCACCGTGGTTTTTCCCCTAATAGGGTTTCTGCATCAAAAATCTTGGTGTTATGTATTGCTTACAATGTTGAGATCTTTATTCAATGTTTATCATTCAAATATGAGATTAAAGTTTGTGATTTGGTGAAATTTTATTTATATTGTGACACAACTTATTCAACCCCCCTCTCAGTTGTGTGTGTGCTTCTTAAGGTCTAACAATTGGTATTAGAGCTAGTGTCCTCTTTGAGAAGCTTGAATGCTTGAGGTAATCTGGGATGTCAACCTTTAAGAGGGATAGTCTGAGATTTGAAGGAAAAAATTATACCATATGGAAGGACCAGATGATTACATGCTTGAGATGTCTTAGGGAAGAACATTGGGTTGTTACAAAGAAGAATTACAAGCCTCATGTTTATCTTGCTACTGCAACTCCTGATGAGAAGAAAGAATTTGAGATTAATAATAGAGAATATCAAGTCTTGAAGAGTGCCTTATTAGATACTGAATATACAAATTTTCTAGGATTGGAGACTACACATGAAGTATGGGAAAAGTTAGAAACATTATATGAAGGAGACAAGTTTGTGAAGCAAGTGAAGCTACAAAGCCTAAGAGGAAAATATTAAACAATGAGGATGATCGAATGTGAGAACATTACTATCTATGTGAGTAAGATCACCAACCTTGTTTGTGGAATCAGATGTGCTGGTGGAAAATTGGATGAAGATGAGTCTATTTCCAAAATTATGATATCATTACCTCCTTATAATCATAAAGTTGTTTTTATTGAAGAAATCAAAATAGTGTTTACTGTGACAAGAGATACATTGGTTGGAAAGTTTGTTAACTAACTAATGAAGATCTGATGGAGATGATGAAGATCGAGTGATACCGAGTATCATGATTGTAGAAATGGTTAGATCATTTGTTGTTTTGTCATTAATGTCAAGCAATTGATTAATAGATTTTTATTATGTTACCAAATCTTAAGAGGAGAAGTTAAATGGGTGACAAATACATATTAGACAATGATGAAGTAATGATAATATAGTTGTTTTCTACTATGTATTTGATGTTATTAAATCGGTACAATTGACTGATCAAGTCATAAATTGCACAAAGTTAATGTTATGACTGAAAGAGTTACTTTACTAAGCTAGACAGAGTCAGTCAGTAGAATGATATGTGATTGGGTTACAGTTACCAAAAATTGAGTGAAATTCAAGAACTGAGCACCGAAGATGAGTTAGACACCGAGCAGTGAATGAAGTTAGTTACTGAGTTTCAAAGCAAGTTTTATCGAGTACATGATATTGATAATAAATGATGATAAGATTGAGTTTAATGCAAAGTGATGATGAGCCAAATGATAATATAAATGAAATGAATTTTTTTAGAAGATCTATGAATGGGAAATTCAATGAGAAGATCTAAGGCAAATATGAAGTGATTAAACCAAATTGTAAGAGTTCCAATAAAAGTACAAGTTCTGAGGTAAAAGTGAAATGACTTACCGAGTTGTGAATTATGAAGAAGATGATCAAATGAATAAGTGCAAATGATAGAAAATCAAATTAAGGAGATTAAAAGGAAAAATTATGTCTATATAAAGAATGATAAATTAACAGAGAATAAAGAGGCTGACAAATTGAAAAGAGAAGAAGAGGAAGCTGAAGAACAACATTTACCGAGCAGAACAAAGAAACAGAGATTGAATAATCTATAGTATGAGAAAGAGATCAATGTAGTATGAGATACTAGTATTAAATTGAGCATAAAGGATCTGACACAAGCAAAGGTAGTTTCTATATTTACAGATAAAATTTTACTATTGCTTATTGATCCATTTATAACAAATAAATCTCTTAACCGAGTGGATTTAACCATCCTATTTATAAAACCTAGACTTAGGTGACATTCCAAAAGAGTGTTTAAAGAACTCTAACAAGGCTACTTTTAATAGAGTGAAGATCTTAACAGATCTGAGGTAAATCCCCTAACAGGGTCACATTTAGAAAATATTTTTGTAATCTTTAACATGATAAGTTCTTAACCGAGTGTACTTCAGAAGCATACATTTTTATAGTGGGTTACAATTCCCACAGAGATTTTTCCCAAATTGGGTTTCCTCATTAAATCTAGTGTCAACTGAGTTAAATCTAGAGTTGTCTGAGTTAATTTGATGTTGCTAAGTTTTAATGATTGATTATATATATGAGATGTATTGTTGTTTAAATTATTAAGTTGATTGGTGAATTGCTTATTTATTGTATCCAATTTTACTGAGTGAATCAGTGAGTTCAATTTTAAGTGTTTAATTTTTTATTTGTCTAATTTACCCCCCCACCCCAATCTTAGTGGACCAACAATTGGTATCCGAGCAAAGTTACTCTGGAGTGATAAGTTTAAAAGGACTTGAGTTAAGATCTAAAGATGTATAAGAGGGAAGCACCAAAGCTTAATAGGGATCATTTCTCTACATGGATAAGTAGAATGAGTTTGAATGTGTTTTGAGTAGGAGAATATGGACTTCACTTTCTTGATAATCAATATGTAGCACTGACTACTGCACCTTTGGCTATCAGTGATCAAAGATAGAAACAAGAACACACACAAGTTATGATTGACATTGATTCTACACTTACCGACCAAGAATATGATAAAATTGATGGTTGCACTACTTTGAAACAAATGTAGGATAAGATTATGTTGACCTATGGTGGAGATCAACATGTTCAAAAGGATAAAGCAGAAAGTTTGAGAGAAAAATTTGACTCTATGAGGATGAAAGAAGGAGAGAATATAATATAGTACAATACAAGACTAAAGGAGACTATTAATTCTATCAAAGGAGATGGTGGGATCATAACAAAGGATGAGGTTATAAGCAAGATTTTGAGAACCCTACTACTGAGTTATGCTATTCGTGTATCTACTTTACAAGAGCTAAGATCCATTCTCCAGGTGAATGTTTCACTGGATGCTACTATTGGTAAGTTAACTGCATTTGAGTTAAATGATTTTGATAATAGTTTGCCTGCTACATCTAAGATTGAATCTGCATTTAAGTCTACTTTAAAGATAGGAAAATCTAGGGAAGCTACAGCCAAAGATGGATATTTGAGTAATGCCAGTGAGAAATTTTATAGTTGCGCTGAAGGTATTTTGAAGAGTTATTTACTCAGTGTGATGAGAATGAAAGAGAATTTGAAGCTTTGTTGGCTAGAAGGCTACAAAGGGGCAAAGGAAAATAATGAGGTGAGTTACCCTTGAAATGTTTTAATTGTGATAAAATTGGTCACTTTGCATCTAACTGTCTTGAGAAAGATAAGGAGGAAAAGAAAGATAACAGAGATAAGGAAAAAAGAGAAAACATATCCAGGAGATACAGAGACTACAAAAACAAAGGTAAGAAATCTTGTCATATTGTTAATGAAGGACTAAGTGATGATGATTCATTTGATAGTGATGATGGAATAGAAGTGGTTTATGTTTCTATTAAAGATGATTCTGATGAAGAAGAACCAAGAGCCCTTATATCACAAGTAAGTAAGAATGAAACATTATAGATAGTGGTTGTTCACATCACATGACTGGTGACACACTTAAGTTTATTTCCTTAGAAAAGTATGATGGAGAATTTTTTAGATTTGGTAATGATGCTCCATATCCCATGAAAGGAAAAGGTTGTATAATTCTACTGAATAACACAAGATTTGATGATGTTTATTGGGTTGAAGGATTAAAGTAAAATTTATTGAGTGTTGCACAACTAAACAATAAAGGTCACCGACTAGAATTTCAATATGGAAAGGTGGAAAGTATTTGATGAGAAGGATAGTCTGATTGCTACTGGAGAACAATATAAAGGTAATTTATTTTGTCTTGATACTTATATGAATATTTGCATGCTTTCTAAAGTTGAAGATGTTTGGTTATGGCACAAAAGGCTTTGTCATGTTAATTTTGACAACTTAATCAAAGTGAGTAAGAAGAATAGAGTAAGAGGACTACCAAGATTAGAGAAACCTAAGAATACCATGTGCAAAGAATGTCAAATGGGTAAGATGACTAAATCTAGTTTTTTAAGCAAAACTTATGTTACACAAGGAATTTTGGATTTAGTGCATACTAATTTATGTGGACCCATGAGGACTCAAAGTTATTATGGAGATAAATATTTTATTTTATTTGTGGATGATTATTCTAGAATGATGTATGTAATGTTTTTAAAAGAAAAATATGATGCATTTCAAATGTTTAAGTGGTATAAGGCCCGAGTAGAAAAGAAACTAGAAGACAATTAAAATATTTGAGATCTGACAGATGAAGTGAGTTTACTTTTGATAATTTTACATTATTTTGTAATGAGAATGAAATTAAGAGATAGTTGTCAGCACCAAGGAAACCACAATAGAATGGGATTGTTGAGAGAAGAAATAGATCTATTTTTGATTGCACTAGGACACTGATGATTGAAAAAGGAGTTTCACAGAACTTTTGGAGAGAAACTGTGAGTACTCTTGTTTATACATTGAACTGAGTACAAATGAAGAAAGGTACCAACAAGACACCTTATCAAATATGGTATGAACACAAACCTAATGTTAGTTAATTTAAATTTTTTGGGAGCAAATGCTATATTCTGAAAGATTCTAGAGAAGGAAATTTTGATTCAAAAGGAGAAGAAGGAATAATCTTAAGATATTCTACAAGGAGTAAAACTTATAAATGTTTGAACAAAGTTACTAACAAGATGGTGGAAAGTGAAAATGTAAGAATTGATGAATTTGCAGAAAGGAATGACAATGATAGCAAGAAGGAACCTAAGGATTATGAGAAGTTTTTATATGTTCAACCTGATGTTCCAGATACCTTATCGAGAACACCTACCGAGGAGAAAGATGAATAAAGAGTTCAAAAATCAAATATTGATATTGAAAAACCAAGAGCTACCGAGCCTATTTTGGAAAAATATGTGAGAAGGCACCATTCCCCTACAAAGATGATTGGAAATAAGGATGTTGGAGTGATGAAAAAAAGCAAGGTAAAAGACAATACATGTTTTATATCTACATT
This sequence comes from Thuja plicata, assembly GCA_018584345.1. Classification (NCBI taxonomy): domain Eukaryota; kingdom Viridiplantae; phylum Streptophyta; class Pinopsida; order Cupressales; family Cupressaceae; genus Thuja; species Thuja plicata. Next base: position 3,581,490 of record MU224945.1, read on the forward strand.
TGAGCCAAAGAAAGTTAAGGAAACACTAGATAATGAAGATTGGATGAAAGCAATGAAAGAAGAGTATGATCAAATTGAGAAGAACAAAACATGGAAATTAGTACCCAAGCCTAAAGACAAAAATATTATAGGTACTAAATGGATTTTCATAAAAAAATGAATGAGCATGGAGAAGTTACTAGAAATAAAGCTAGATCGGTTTGCAAAGGTTATGCACAAGAAGAAGGGATTGACTACGGAGAGACTTTTGCACATGTTTCTAGATTGGAAGGAGTTAGAATACTTATACCTTCTATTGCTTAGAAAGGATTCAAGGTATATCAGATGGATGTTAAGTCTGCATTTCTTAATGAGATAGTTGAAGAAGTATACATTGAGAAACTTGAAGGATTCATTGAAAACACAAACAAGAACAAGGTATGTAAGTTACATAAATATTTATATGGTTTGAAAAAAGCACCCTAACCATGGTATGAGATATTGCACTCTTATCTAATTAAAATAGGATTTAAGAGAACAAGTGATAATAGTAATGTTTTCTTGAAACATGACAGTGATAATAAAGTTTTGATTGCTGAAATTTTTGTTGATGATATTATTTTTGGAGGCAATGACACTTTATGTAAAGGATTTTTTGATGAAATGAGAAAAGAGTTTGAAATGTCAATGATCGGAGAGATTAAGTTCTTTCTAGGTCTACAAATACATTAAGTTATTGGAGGGATCTATATTACACAAGCCAAGTATATCAAAGAGATCCTTAAAACTTTTGGTATGGAAGATTCCAAACCTGTTGGTACACCTATGGTTACTAGATGTAAATTATCAAAAGATGATGAAACACAAGAGGTGGATAATACTCTTTACTGATCCATTATTGGTAAATTGTAGTATGTTGTTCATAAAAGACCCAATATAGCACATGTTGTTAGGATTTTTGCAACATTTTATTCTAATCCAAAGGAAACACATATGTCTGCATTAAAAATAATTTTGATATATCCCGAAATGCTCAAAAGAATCTGGTTTATTGTACAAGAAAGGAAGTAATTTTGATCTGCAAGTCTACACTAATGTAGATTTGGCTGGAAACGTTGATGACAAGAAAAGTACTAGTGGAGGCATATTCTTTCTAGATTAAAGATTGGTTACATGGATGAGCAAGAAATAAAGTTTCATTTCATAGTCTACTGTTGAGGCAGAATATGTTGTTGCTTCTATGAATTGTGCAAATATAGTATGGATGAAGAAATTACTTGAAGGTATGCAAGAAGAGATCACATATTTGATTACTATTTTTTGTGATACTACAAGTGCTATTAATATATCAAAGAACTCGGTTATGCACTCAAAGACCAAGCACATTTCTATCAAGTATCACTACTTGAGAGAACAAGTTCAAGATAAAAATGCGAGATTGAAATATGTGAATTCAAAGGAATAATTGGCTGATATATTTACAAAGCCACTATCTAAAGACACTTTTTAGTATCTCAGAGGTAAATTAGGGGTTCTTCCCCTATCTAATATTCACTAAAGAGCATGAGGCATGTTGCAACAATTCTATATTTTGTTAGAATATCTATTTCTGAATTGATGTTAGTATGACACACTTTAGGTGATTCCTGAAGTTGTGAAAATAATTTTGTATGTAATGTTTTATGAGTACATGTCAGGTATAATCCACTATTGGAACAAGTCTTCAAGAGTATGATTTTTTTCCATTGTTGTTAAAGAGAGAGAGAATGAATTGATGACATTTATCCTTAAGGGAGATACTAATGAATTAAGAATGAATGAATTGCTACTATTTACTCATGAAGGAGAATCAAAATGCATGCTACAGAAATAGAAGATTTATCCAAGAGGGAGATTCAAATTAGAGATCAAATTGGAAATAAAAATATCAACTCAGTGGGAGTATAGTTATGTATTGGAGAGATGTCATCATCAATTACTATAACAATGTTATATTAGTTGCCATCAATGCCAAAGAGGGAGATTGTTAACCAACTGATGAAGATATGATGGAGATGATGAAGACTGAGTGATACCAAGTATCATTATTGTAGAAATGGTTAGATCAGGTGTTGTTTTGTCATTGATGTCAAGAAATTGATTAATTAGTTTTTATTATGTTACCATATCTTAAGAGGATAAGTTAAATGAGTGAAAAATACATATCAGACAATGATGAAGTAATGATGATATAGTTGTTTTCTACTATATATTTAATATTATCAAATCAGTACATTTGATTAATCAAGTCAGAAATCGCAAAGAGTTAAAGTTATGACTGAAAGGGTTACTATACTAAGCTAGATAGAGTCAGTTGGTAGAATGATATGTGATTGGGTTACAGTTATCGAACACTGAGTGAAAGTCAAGAACTCAGCACCAAAGATGAGTTAGATACCGAGTAGTGAATGAAGTCAGTTACCGAGTTACAAATCAAGTTTTACTGAGTACAGGATATTGATAATAAATGATGATAAGATCAAATTTAATGTGAATTGATGATGAGCTGGATGAGGATATAAATTAAATGAAGTTTTTTAGAAGATCTACGAACAGGAAAATTCAATGAGAAGATCTAAGGTGAAGATCAAGTGGTTAAACCAAATTGTGAGAGTTTCAATAAAAGTACAAGTTCTGAGGTAAAAGTGAAATGGTTTACGAAGTTGTAAATTATGAAGAAGATGATCGAACAAATGAGCGAAAATGATGGAAAATAAAATTAAGGAGAATAAGAGGCAAAAGTATGTCTATATAAAGAATGATAAATTAATAGAGAATACAGAGGTCGGGGAATTGAACAGAGAAGAAGAAGAAGCTGAAGAACAAAATTTACCAAGAAAAATAGAGAAGCAGAGATTGAGGAATCTATAGTTTGAGAAAGAGATCAATGGAGTATGAGATGCTAGTATTCAATTGAGATAAAAGGATCTGACACAAGAAAAGATAGTTTCTGTATTTACTGATCAAAGTTTACTGTTGCTTATTAATATTTGTAATAGAGAAATATCTTAACCAAGTGGATTTACCCGTCAAATTTGTAAAACCTAGACTTAGGTGACATTCCAAAAGAATGTTTAAAGACCTCTAACAAGGACACTTTTAATAGAGTAAAGATCTTAATAGATCTGAGGTAAATCCCCTAACAGGGTCACATTTAACGAATGTGTTTGTAATCTTTAACAGGATAAGTTCTTAACTGAGTCTACTTCAGTAGGGTACATTTTTATTGTGGGTTAAAATTCCCACAAAGGTTTTTCTTAAATTGGGTTCCCTTGTTAAATTTGGTGTCAGCTGAGTTAAATCTGGAGTTATTTGAGTTAATATGATGTTGCTAAGTTTTAATGATTGATTTACATATATGAGATGTATTGTTGTTTAATTTATTAATTTGATTGATGAATTGGTTGTTTGTTGTATTCAATGTTACCGAGTGAATTAGTGAATTCAGTTTTAAGTGTTTAAATTTTGATTTTTCTGATTCACCCCCCTCTTAGTGGACCAACAAAGTTATCTACTTTTGAAATGAGTGAATTGGGAGATAGATTTCCTAAAGTTTAATATACATTTAAATCTACTATTTCTAAATATAAGAAAAGATATGACCTTGGTGAAAGTTCATCTAATCTTGATAAATATGCTAATGAATGGGAACAAATCTAGAAAGAAGAAAGAGAACTTGAAGAGATTGAAGCCCTATTTGCAAAGAAGCTACCTAAGGGATCTAGTAAGTATGAAGGAAACTTTCCTTTGAATTTTTTTTGCATGTAATAAGATTGGTCACATTGCTTCTATATGTCATAACAAAAGGCCTAAGTACAAGCATAAGAAGTTTAGATATAAATATTAGAAGAAATGCTACAATGTTGCTGATGAAGGAACAATAGATGATGAATCTTAGAAGAGTTTAGATGGTATTGTATTCATTGCTATCAAAGATGAGAATCCTAATGAAGAGAAATCCTTATTTTTGCATGTGGATAAGAGAGATGATTGGGTAATTGATAGTGGATGTTCATATCACATGACCGAAGACAAAAGAAAATTTGTGAAGATTGAAGAATATGATAGTGGAGTTGTAATATTTGGTAAAAATGCACCCCATTTTATTAAAGGAAAATGATCAATTACACTTTATGGTAAGAGTAACAATGATGATATTCTATTCGTTGAAGGTTTAAGGCATAATATTTTGAGTGTTGGATAGTTATTTGATAAGGGATATCACTTGGAATTCAAGAATAGAATGTGTATAATCATTGGAAGCACTAGAATTAAGATTGCATCGGATACAAATACCAGAGGTAATATATTTCATTTGAGAAATTCAGAGAATAGATGTTTGATTACAAAGATTGATGACAATTGGTTGTGGCACAAGAGATTTTGTCATATAAAATTTGATAATATTGTGAAGATAAGCAATAAAAATGTTGTAAGACATTTACCTATATTGTTGAAGTCTGCTAGTGCAATGTGTGAGGAATGTCAATTGGGTAAGCTAACTAAATCTACCTACAAAAGTAAGACCTAATCTTTGATTGGATTGTTAGAATTTGTACATACTGATTTATGTGGTCCTACAAAGACTAGGAGTTATTATGGAGACAAATACTTTATTCTATTTATTGATGATTTTCAGGGATGATGTGGGTTACATTTTTGAAAGAAAAATATGAGGCATTTGATAAATTTAATACTTTTAGAGCTATGGTTGAAACTAAGACATGTATAAAGTTGAAATTTTTGAGATCTGACAGAGGTGGAGAGTTTACATCTAGAGAATTTGATGCATACTATGAAGAGCATGGAATAAAGAGACAAATGTCTACTCTGTGGACCCCATAATAGAATGGAATTGGAGAGAGAAAAAATAAAACAATTCTCGACACTACAAGGACTTGATGATTGAAGGAAATGTTTTGCATATCTATTGGAGAGAAGTTTTGAGCAGTGTTGTTTATACACTTAAACGAATTCAAATCAAGCATGGTACTGGTAAGACTCCTTATGAGTTTTGGTATGGTCATATTCCTATTGTCAAATATTTTAGAATATTTTGAAGCAAATGTTACATTAAGAGAAATGAAGATTTAGGAAAGTCTGATCCTAGAAGTGATGGAGGAATATTTCTTGGTTACTCTACAAATATAAAAACATACAAATGTTACAATCATAGATTGAGAAAGATAATTTAGAGTGCTAATGTGAAAGTGGATGAATTTTTTTAGAAACTAGTTAGATCTTGCAGTTATGAATCAAATGAAGAAGAAGGAAGTTAGATTGTGCAAGCACAAAATCATAATCATAATCATAATGTATTGGTAGAACAAAATGAAGAAGTTGGAGACAAGGAAGAGTTGGAAATAAAAGAGTTAGCTAAAAATGCAAATGCAAAGACTCCAAGGTATGTAAAGATAAATCATTCAAAAAATCAGATTATTGGTGATAGAAACAAAGGTGTTCAAACTAGAGGAAGAATTGCTAAAAATGATTTTTTTATTATTTATAAGATAGAACTTAAAGATATTGATGAAGCATGCAAAGATTAAAGTTGGTTCAAAGCTATGGAAGAAGAATTGGAACAAATTGAAAATAACAAGACCTATATTCTTGTTGCTATACTTGTGGACAAGAATGTGATTGGTACTAAATGGGTATTTAGAAACAAATTGAATGAGGATGGTGAAGTGATTTCCACCAAAGCCAGACTTGTTTGTAAGGGATATTCTTAGATTTAAGGTATTAGTTTTGAGGAGACCTTTTCTCCTATTGCTAGAATTTAATTTGTTGGAATATTTCTTGCATATTGTAATTACTAAAATTTCAAAGTATATCAGATGGATGTTAAATCTACATTCTTGAATGGAGAGTTGGAAGAAGAATTCTACATTGAGAAACCATATGGTTTTTCATTAACTGATAAAGATGACATGATTTTCCAATTTAATAAAGCTTTATATAGACTTAAACAAGCCCTTAGAGCATGGTATGTGAGGTTAGACAAGTATTTATTGAAGATTGGTTTCAATAAAGGTACGAATGATAGTAACCTGTACTTCAAAATTATTGATGATAATATTTTAATTGTTGAAGTCTTTGTGGATGATATCATTTTTGGTGGAAATGACAAGCTAAGTAAGGAATTTTTTGATGAGATGAAAAAGGAATTTGAGATGTCTATGATAGGTGAGATGAAATTTTTTCTTGGACTACAAATTACACAAATAGATGAGGGTATTTTCACTTCTTAGTCTAAGTATGTGAAAGAATTGTTGAAGAAATTTGGCATAGAAGATTCAAAACCTGTTGTTTTTTATTAAGGAAAATAGGTTTTGATGGGTTCCTGAAACCCTACAGAAGAAATAAAAGATAACTAAAGCATATAAGCATTACAAAACAACCATAAAAAAATAGGCAGCACTAGCAAAACAGTCCCAAACAATAGAAAGCCAGGGACACACACCCAATAAAACTAGGAACACAATTCAAAACCTGTTGTTACTCCTATGATTACTGGTTGTAAATTGAAAAATATTTATGATATACCTAATGCAAATCAGACTAGGTATAGATGAATTATCAATGGACTATTATACTTGGCACAAATTAGACCAGATATTATGAATGATGTTTGCATTGTTGCTAGATTTCAATCAGAATTGAAGGAATCACATGTTGTTATTGTTAAGTAGATATTTAGATATTTAAAAGGAACATCTGATAATGTCCTATGGTATGGTAAAGATGATTATTAAAAATTGAGTACATATACTGATGCCGATTGGGTAGGTAATGTGGATGACACAAAGAGCACTAGTGGTGGAGCATTCTGTTAGAAACACTGAGAGGGGGGGGGTGAATCAGTGTTTGTCTATTAATTACTTTTCAACAACTTAAACATAAATCAAACATACATAGAATGAAGCTTAACATAAGAACTCATAACACATGATATGATTACGGGGAAACCTTGATCAGAGGAAAACCCCAGTGGGAATTAGTACCCACAAATATTGTACTAGGTATAATGAACCTGTTAAAGTTCCTTTGCCCTGTTAGAAGCAGTCTTTACAATTTGAGTGCAATGACCTGGTTAAAGGTCTGACCCTGTAAGGAGTCTTTTAAAAAACCCTGTTAAAGGTATATGGCTCACTTCCTAGGCTCACTTCCCAATAGGATGAAGGCTACAACCTTCTGAAAGATGATATGCACTATATCAAAATGAACTGCTGTGATGACACTGTTGTCTGATCAGTTTCGTGTATGCACGAATGCTCTTACTCTCTTAAAGATCTATATCATATACTGACTTCATTATACTACCCCTCTATATCTTCCTCTTACATAATAATCGACACTTGTAACATATCTTTACATTACATACTTATATGTTCATATCCAAATAGGCGTGACCCAAAATAAAACTCTAGTCGGCCCTAAAACAAAATATACAATGCTTCCAAACAAGTCGGCTCAAGCGTGTTTACTACAATGATAATTAAATTATTACAATAATATAACCAAAGGCGCTTAGCCATTACATCACAAAATAATTCACACTGATCAAAACAGTAGTCGGCTCCCATGCTTTGTCTTCTGGACTGCTGGTCTACTAATTTGTCTGTAACTTTTCCGTACTATTGTTCTATACTATGCATGTTTGGATGTAGCATGTACATGTGTCATAAAACATATATCTAAATGCACATATGCTGACTCGATCTCTTGCATATGCGCTGATGTGCTGATCGTTGAGTATCTCTGTCTGCCCTATTTTCCATACTTAGTCATTTTGTCTTTCATGACAGAAACTAAACATGACTTTTTTTCCATGATGAAAACACAAAAATGAGTCATGCATCCTCAGGAAGTCAACTTTCCAACAATCTCCCCCTTCATCATTTATGGCAACAAAGGAATGTGGCCAAGTTACTCAAAATGACTTAACACAAAAAGGGACTGTATATCATAACATCTTATTGATATATAAATATACTTTTCCACATATACACATTCTATATTACTCCCCCTTTGACATTAATGACAAAGGTGTACAAAAACTAGTAAGTCTTCTGCATACTTACTCCATGTAAACTTCAGGGTACACAATTTGAAGA
>MU224945.1:3614745-3634191 GCA_018584345.1 Thuja plicata
CAGTATCTTCTGACAGAGTTTTCAGACATGCTTCAGAGATGCTTCTTTCTCTCTTCTTGTTCCTTTCTCTGGGACATCTCTCTGCTTTATGTTTTGGGTACCTGATCAGGCCTAGTTGCCGGGACCCATCTTTCCTGCTTTCTGCAGTAGTTTAGCAGTTTTGCTTCTCCCTAATTTACACTTAAGGGGGGGTGTTAGAGTAATCTTTAATAATTACTCTTTAGTGCTTAAGTTAGACTTAGGAAAGTTTCCTTTTCTGAGTTGTTTCCCTTTTAGAGTTTCGACATCCTTTATAAGGATTGTCCTCTTTGTATTTCATACCGAGATTGTAATTTCATTATTGTTGTTAATAGAAGATCATTTCTTGCAACATGCTTTTTCAATCTCTGGCCTATCGGCCGCCATAGCTTCTATTTCTTCTATCTTCTGTCTTCATTCTCGTAGCAGTTTTGCATGCAGGTGTTCTTGGGTAGATTGATGTTCATCAATCTCAACAGAATCTTCATTTTCTTGAACAAACTTAACTTCTCCTTTCTCTTCAAATAGTGATTTCTTAGGATCCTCTTTCTTTTGATTTTTGGATCTATATAACCTTGAGATGCGTCTAGCCTTTCCACATGTGTGACAAATGATAGGAGGTCTGATGCCCTTGTTCATCATGCTACATTGCTTTGCCATGTGTCCATTGTAGTTACATATCTAACATGTAGTGTTCTGCAGATTCCTTTGAGGTTGATTTCTTTGATTGTTTTGATTCATTCTTCTTTGATTCTGTTGTGACTGATTTCTTTGATTTGTTCTACAATGTATAGCCCTGTGACCAAATTTATTACAAGAGAAACAATAACCATTAAAAGGTCTTACCTCTTTGCAATCTCTTGCCAAATGACCATGTTTGTTACATGCATAACAAGTTCTGTTAACTTGCTTGATTTCCCTTTTAGGTAGATCTGCTTTAATGTCTTCAACATTTTCTACTTTCCTTTCTTTTGAAGATGCTTCATTAGGTTTGTCTCTTTCTTGTAATGAATTGACTTCAGTTTGTGTTATATTGACTCCAAGACCAGTAGTGTTGCCTTTTTGCTTTTGTGCATTGAGCTGAGATTGAAGTGAATCAAAAATTCTGTGGAGTTTATCAATATTATCCTTTTCTTCTGTTAATTTAGATTCCAACTTATTTTTTATGTTTTCCGATTCCAGAACTTTCATGTTTGCTTTTAAAAGTTCATCATTTAGTTGTTTTCTTTCATTGATCTTTTCTTCAATAGCAATTTGGCTGTCTGTGAGATGTTCATCCAGATTCTCAACTTTATCTTTCAGAGACATATTCTCTTCATTGATATTTTTGATCATTTTCCCTAAGTCACTTGTAGAACAATATTTCAAATATTTTCTTTGTTTCTTGATAAGCATTTGTGAGCCATCAACTTTCAGTCTAAGTTCTTCATTTTCTTTTTCAGATCTATCAAGATCTTCAAGAGTTTCTTAAAGATTATTTTTCAAATTTTTTGCTTTAGCTGAGTCCATGATCTCCTCAAGTGGTTAAACTTATTTGTTGAGGACCAAAGCTCTGATACCAATTGATAGAAACACTGAGAGGGGGGGTGAATCAGTGTTTGTCTATTAATTACTTTTCAGCAACTTAAACATAAATAAAACATACATAGAATGAAGCTTAACGTAAGAAATCATAACACATGATATGATTATGGGGAAACCTTGAACAGAGGAAAACCCCGGTGGGAATTAGTACCCACAAATATTGTACAAGGTGTAATGAACCTGTTAAAGTTCCTGTTAGAAGCAGTCTTTACAATTTGAGTACAATGACCTGGTTAAAGGTCTGACCCTATTAGGAGTCATTTACAAAACCCTTTTAAAGGTATATGGCTCACTTCCTAGGCTCACTGCCCAATAGGATGAAGGCTACAACCTTCTGAAAGATGATATGCACTATATCAAAATGAACTGCTATGATGACACTGTTGTCTGATCAGTTCCGTGTATGCGCGAATGCTCTTACTCTCTTAAAGAGCTCTATCATATACTGACTTCATTATACTACCCCTCTGTATCTTCCTCTTACATAATAATTGACGCTTGTAACATATCTTTACATTACATACTTATATGTTCATATTCGAATAGGCACGACCCAAAACAAAACTGTAGTCGACCCTAAAAAAAAATATACAATGATTCCAAATAGTTTAGCTCAAGTGTGTTTACTATAATGCTAATTACATTATTACAATCATATAACCAAAGGCGCTTAGCCATTACATTACAAAATAATTCACGCTGATCAAAACAGTAGTCGGCTCCCATGCTCTGTCTTCTGGACTACTAGTCTACTGATCTGTCTGTAACTTTTCCATACAGTTGTTCCATACTATGCGTGTCTAGATGTAGCATGTACACATGTCATACAACATATATCTGAATGTGCATATGCTGACTCAATCTCTTGCACATGCACTGATGTGCTAATCGCTGAGTATCTCTGTCTGCCCTATTTTCCATACTTAGTCATTTTGTCTTTCATGACAGAAACTAAACATGACTTTGTTTCCATGATGACAACACAAAAATGAGTCATGCATCCTCAGGAAGTCAACTTTCCAACACATTCTTCTTGGGTAAGATATTAGTTTCATGGGAAAGTAAGAAACAAAATTGTTTATCACAATCTACTACTGAAGTTGAGTATGTTGTTGTTGTTAATTATACACAAGTGGTATGGGTGAAACAAATGTTGAAAGATATCAGAGTGAATATTGATGAGCCTATTGTTATATATTATGAAAATTCAAGTGCTATCAGTATTTTAAAGAACCTTGTGTTGCATTCAAAGAATTATCATATTTCTATTAAATATCATTTATTGAGAGACAAAGTCAATGAGAAAGAAGTTAGGTTGGAGTATGTATCTACTAAAGATCATATTATAGATATATTCATGAAGCCCTCACCAAAGGATACTTTTGAGAATCTCTGAGGTAATCTTGGGGTGATTTCCCCTCCTGATCAGAGCTAGAGATGCATTGAGATGCATTAGTCCAGTGTGCTTACAGTGCTATCATTATTTTGGATTGATGTTTTGGTGGTTGCTCCTTTGGGGGAGTAGTGTGTGGTAAATATTTCATGAGATGTGTTTTTCATATTGTTGGTATCTATGACTTAGTACATACATGTTTCTTTATCATTGATGTCAAAGGGGAGATATATTCATGTGAAAAATAAGAAATCTTTGAGGAGAGATATTCTATATGAGACTATGAGGGAGAAATTGAAAAATAGAGATATCATATTCTGGATATTGTTGATATTTTTTTTGGTATTGTTTCTTTGTGCATTGATTTAATTTTTCATATCATATGTTTCCATCAATTCCAAAGGGGGAGATTGTTGGATGTTGCTGAGATTTTGTTCAGATTATGCATATATATGCTAGTATTAATTTTTTTCCATTGATGTCAACATATTTCTACTATTGAAGACAATGTTCCTAGTATGTCCAGTTGGTTTAATTTCTTGGTAAGGATACTACACAAAAGATCTACATATGTGATCATACAGTTGTCTTTTGAGATGTCTATAGTTGGTGCATGTCAATTTGCAAAAGTAGGAGTAATGATTGGTGAGAGTTATGATTGATTTATCAGATACTAGTATTTTGGTTGTTCAGGTAGTGACATAGTTTCAGTTTTTGGGTCGATATGGATCAGTGTTGAAGAGTTGTTAATTTCTAACCTAATAGTGAATTTGGGATGTGCATATGTGTCCTCAACTCAAGTGGTTCATGATTTGGATACTGGCAATCTATTTTTGTTGATTAATTGAAGTTGCAGATACTATTGTTGATGAATAGTGTAGAGATAGATTTAGATCTTCAGTTCGTGGTGATGCTAAGGTTTCTTAGGTACTTCACGTTGCTTGTTGATGTTTCTTGACAGTTCTATGATCATGTTGTTGGTTTGCATTGGTTGAAGTGATTGGGTTGCATGATTCTCATGTAATGTGTTGGTGTTCTTCATTTAGTCCTAGTTGACCTTATGATGTAACATGTTGCAAAGCTTTACATCATGATTTGTCAATCTAGAGTGTGTTCAAGGTTATTTATATAGATCATTGCAATGTCCTGGCTTAAATTCATTGAATCACATTGAGGAATGAATTGTAATTTATTAATTGTTGGCAATTAGGTCCCTAGCCGACCTAGTTGAGATGAGTTGATGAATAGTATTTATAGATGTAATCATTTGAAGTTGCATGTGTGGATAGATGTGTGTACAAAAGGGATAAATGATGTATATGATGCTATATGAAGAGGTATGAGTGTAATATAAAATAAGTCAGAGATCTATGTGCTTCACTCAAACTATTTTGGCATAACATATGATATCAGTCAGTTTGTGTGTTTGGATTGTAAGTCCTCTTTGATCGATGATCAGTTGATGTTGTAAGGACATAAGCCTTGTTATAAATGTGTTTGAGCACTAAGTGTTTGCATGAATTTGGGTCTTTTCCTGCAGCTGCAAACACACACACTTCAATGATCCATTAAGTGGTTAGCGGGTTAGAAAATAACAAAACCAGATTACTAAAAACATATTCCTAAGCTAACCGACACTAGTTCATTGCCTTCTAGTAGGTAGAAGTATGGAATTTTCTCTTAGGTCATCAAAAAGTCCAGTGACTACACACTATTCTAAATGAAGGATTTTTAAATTCTATATGATTTGAGTAATCGAAATGATAAATGCAAGATGCAGATTGTTGTTAATCCAAGCTAATTAGATTTATTTTAGAAGCACCAAATGAAGTGTTTAAGAATCATTTTAAAACCCAAAATCAAATGTGCTCTAAATTATATTGTTTGCATGCTTGAAATTAAACAACAATGCTAAATGATTAAAAGCTAAGAATGATAGAAAAGAAAATGTAGTACAATAACCGTAGAAAAAGTTAGGATCCTTTGTGAAGGAAATGAGCTTCTCTTTTATAGAAATCTCTCTCGAATCAATGGTCGAGATCGAAAGAAAAGAGTGGCTCAGATTCAATTTGAGGAAGCACAATCCATGTGCAAGGAATTTGATTGGTTGAAATATTCAGTTGTCTGAATTGATTGATCAGTCTTTTTGGAAACTTCCAGAATCAGTTTTCAGTTAACTGAAATGTTTCCAAAATGATAAATAGTGGAGAATTAGTTAACTGAGTGGAATTAGATTGTTTCCAATTTGATAATTAGTTAACTAGATTTGCTGATGTCATATGCATTTTTAATAATTTAAAATATTTTGAATGCATATTTTCTTTTATTAATTAATTTAATTCCTTTTTTTTATTTAATTGACAAATTTGTATTTTTATTTAATTAATATATTGGAATATTAATTAAATAATTAAGATAAGGTTTAATTGCCAATGTATTATGATTTTAGGAATTAATTAATTAATCAAGTACGATGATTGATCAGGACCCAGGGTTTAGGTCAGATCAGTTCAAATTTGATAGATTGATGAATTGCCTGTTTGGTTTAGGACTTAGGGTTTATCAAGATTAGGGTTTCTTGATTAATTGTTGAGATTGGGGGTCTAGGGTTTAGATGACCATTTATATGTGATTACATTTGCCCCTCTTTGAATTTATGTGCGATCAGTGCATTGATTCAAAGACCTGTTAGCGATCAGACCCATAACAGTTTGATTTGAAGCGATGAAACCATTCTTTTAGAGAAGAAGACCAAATTTGAGCTTTATTGGACGAAGATCAATCAAAAGATATAAAAATAATAATCAGTTTGATTTGTAGCGATGAAACTGATTACCGTTAAGAGATTTGATTAGCAAGAAAATTCACTTGATTTGAAGCGATGAAGCCAATTTGATCAATGTATCTAGTTTCAATAATGAATAGCTCATATAAGACTGATCTTGTCTAGTTTCAAGTGTATTCACCATTGTATAAGACCATTGATTAGGTTGCCTTTGATTTTAAGATGATCTCAACTTGATTTGATGCGATGAAGTTGAGATGTCCCAAGTGATGGGGTTTTGATTGAGGATGTGATCACTTGAATGTTGATGTCCTGATCCTGCCCCCTCAGGAGTGAAATCAAAATATGGCTAGGTGCCCTAGTGATGAGAAGCAATTCAATTGATAACATGATGCAAGAAGAAGCTGATATGATTAAATATAGGTCTGAAGTGGTTAGGATAGAAGATGTACTTGATGGGAGGTCATGTTTGATAGAGATTGACCAAAAGTAAGACACATGGATTGACTAGAAGAAAAGTATGAGAGATTTCCATTGGTTGGAGTCTAGAAGACTGATTATGCTAGTGGTCAGCTGTAGTTGATTGAAAAAGTGAAACATTAGATTTTGATTTCGATCCTAAAAATGGAATCAGGACAGTTGAATTAGTGAGGGTTTTCATGTTCATTTCAATCAACGCGTAACTGACCACTTGTCAAAAGGAAGATTGATCAATAAGAACCTCAGATCCTTCACATTGTAGAGATATATCGATATTATGTAGATTTCAAAATCAAGCACATGCAGATGCAGATGCAAGGCTAAAATGAATGTAACCTAAGGTGTAGTCACTGAAACTTTAGCAGTTAAATTTTTCATCATTGAGTGTTTTTGGAACATCGGAGTCGATACAATCCTTACTGGTGCCACTGTGACCATAAGAATATGAATATGACTTTCATCGGATAAGATATGAGAAATTAACATAAGCATCAGGGTACAAAAGCCAAGATGACCTAAATGTTGTTTTGAGTTGATGTTACAAGAGTGCACTAGTATCGAGGCATTCAAAGCCAAGATAACCATGAGTGCGATCTTGTGTAAACAAATATAGCAATAACAGCCAAGGAGATAGTTCTGACCTCACCTTGGCGTAAAAATAAATAGGATCAAGGGATGTGAGGATTTTCCACCTTAATGCAGGAGCTCTTACCACATACACCCTATTTATTTGACATTGTTGGATCATCAGGACCACACCAACAAGCAGAAGACAAAGAAAATATTGATGAAAAATCAATGAAAATAGACAACATACAAATAGAAGTTCAACATACTTCAGCCAGTTTCAAATTTTTTAGATGTGTACATGTATGAGGTGTTAAGAAACATCGTCATGCTTGTGAGTGTGATGTGTTTGAGTGCTATCGATCTATTTTTTACATTTGTGGTATCCAATGTGTGTTAAGAAACATAGATGCGTCCAAAGATAGTGTTAAGAAACACTTTTGGTTAGGGTGTTGAGAAACACCTGTTGCATCAGTAGTGAGTTGTCCTTCAAAAATGACAAGATTAATGACTTTGGTGTAATCCAAAGATGTGATCTGATTGGAGACCCATGCCCCTAGTAGTAAACAATGATGAATGAATTGACTCATACTGTAAGGACAAAGTTTATTTGATTGCCCCTAAACCATGACTTTGGATCAGTTTCAAGCTAGGAGGGTTCTCAGAAGAACCAAAGTGTTCATTCTCAAGAAAGATCACATTGGTTTCCCCCCAATGTCTAGCAAGGTGGAGGTCATAATATATGGATTAGAAAGTTGATGGATGAGGTGAATAGACAATGATGGAGGAAGAGGGTGAACGCAACCCTCAAGGACAGTCTCCTCAAGATTACCCAAGCTAGGGAAAAAATAATATAGCAGTGTAGGTTCATGGAGCGGTGTTGGATAGCATATAAGATAATGACCTGATGTCATGAAAAGAATGTGGTCCAAAAGAGTGGACATTTCAAGAGACTTCTAAGAACTTGTTTTTCAATTTTGATCAAGACCAAGGGGTCAACTAGATAGGATAGGATATAGCTATGATAGTGCAATTAGGATAAGGGGTGATGGAGGTATAAGTGAATGTTTTTGGATTAGTGCAAAGGATGTTTAGAGATAAGAAGGATAAGCTTGGGATAAGAAAGATCATGATAGGGTACCCTGGATGAGAGCAAGTGAATAGGTTGATGGAAAGGATAATGAATGTCAGGATACATGATGCTCATGGATAGGTTCAACCTTTTCAAGATCACCACAAGGAACATGGATGCTCGCGGGCTAGCTAGATGTAAGATATGATGGATAAGATGACATGGAAGAAACTTGCCCCCAAGTGAAGAGTGCAAGTAGGAGGAATTATGCATGACACCTGTCTACCAGGTTTTCATCATGGTACTTATCTAAGGCGCCACAAGAAGTGGTTTTCACCATAGGATGGATTGATTTATCTTTACTTTTGCTACCAAGGTGCCTGCTTACCAAGTTTTTACCAAGGTATTTTTTTTTTTTTTTTTGTACTTTTGATTTTATGGAGGAACTTAAGCTTCTTTCTCTTTGGATAGTGCTCCTTTGAATGATATGCTATGATGGGCCAAGGCCACTGAAAATATACTCAAAGATGCTGATAGGGTGATGGTAGAGAAGAAATGGAGGATAAGGGAGATGGTAGCCAAGGATTTATGTGATGGATTGGATAAGAGGAATGGAAGGATATGGGATGGATGGGTAGGTGGTAGGTGTTGGATATTAGATAGGGTATTGAAATTTGTGTAGAGGTAGATGGAAATAGGGATAAGATCAACATTGACACAAAACTTGAAGGGTAGTGGACAGATGGAGGAAAAATGGATGGAATAGCTTGAGGCTTTGATGTATGAGTGGATATGGATCTTGGTACACAAGGAACCAAGATGGATGGAGAAGAGGGTGAAGTATTGAAGGTAATGGATTTTGGGACATGAGGACCAAAAATAGAGTTAGAGGATGGGAGATGTTTAGATGGAGATGAAGTAGAAGACTTTGGAAGCTTGGATGCCAACTCTAAATTTTCCTTTTTGTTCAAGCCTTTTAAGAGAGACTTGGGAATCCACATAACTTTTGATTTTATTTTTGTTCCAAGTCATTTAGAAAAGACTTGGGAATCCACATGGATTCTGATTTTTCTTTGTTTTTGGATGATTTAGAACACAATTCATCCATGATGGATTTAGGAACCCATATTTTCTTTGATATGATTCTTTGTTTAGTGGACCTTTGTGGTCTCTTGAATATTTCTTTTTTATTTGTCGTCACATGTCGATTAGATTGGACATAGTGATCTTCATATGTAAGTGGATTCTTGAATTTGTGATTTTTTCATTGTACATCCAAATTACTTCCAAAAGACTTGGGAACTATGGATGAATAGGGTCGATATGGATGGTTCATATGGATGGGTTGTAGGTAGGTGCAGGATATTGGATAGGGTATTGAGAAGTTTGTCTAGAGGTAGATGGAAATGGTGATAAGATCAACATTGACACACCCCTTGAAGGGAGTGTGCCTTAATGCAAGTGCATTCCCCTTTTGTAATACTCCTAATAGGGTACAATACTTATTATTGAGTACATTCATCTTGTGGGTTCCATCCCCATCGTGGTTTTTCCCCTAACAGGGTTTCCATGTAAAAAACCTTGGTGTTATGTATTGCTTACTTTTTTGAGATCTTGCTTTCATGTTTATCATTCATATCTAAGATTAAAGTTTGTAAGTTGGTGAAATTTGATTGATATTGTGACACAACTGAGTCACCCTCCCACTCTCAATTGTGTGTGTTCTTCTTAAGGTCTAACACAAAGTAGTTTGTAATATTTACAAGGAGAGATCACCAATTGAAATTGTTTGCCTTGGATAACATTTCCCACAATGCTAGTGTAGTAGGTACAATCAGTTAACATCAATATCCATGAAAATAGGATTCACTTTGTAAGGGTTGATTTCATATTACAGAGTGGAACTAAAAATATGATGTAACGTTATTGAAGCCAAAAACAAACTTAAAAAAAAAGAAGAGACAAGCCAAAATTGGAAAATAGAAATGATTATTTACAATGGAAGGTGGAAATACCAAAAAGGCTAAATGTGACCATTTACAAGCTTAATAAAATATGATCCTTTTCAAACCAAATTTTGGCAAAATGGATGCAAATTTTTCAAAGAGGTTAAAAACAATAGTATCATAATATTTATCTTATTTATGGGAGGTGCATGATGCATGGGTAAAAAAATAAATATAGATTCATAAATTTCTCCAATATTGTTTATATTTGCATTGTGTTCCACAAAGACATTTAAAATGTCAACAACTTTGGTCATAGCTTTAATTTCTTGATTGTTTGATTGGTCATGTAAAATTGTTGCACCACCTCTCCTAAAGGCAGAGTTGAAAAGAGAACTACAACTATGAGAGGCTGAAAAATATAGGGATCTTTTTCTTCTTCATCTTGACTGTCATTTGATTTCACTTCAAGACCTTTCTCTTGTCCATGTTTCATTTCACCAGTTTCATATTTTTTACATACTTTCTTTTCTTTTATTGGTTCTTGTGGTAAGGATTTTATTTTCTATATTGGCACAACACCATAGACAAAATTCAAAATTGTGCCTCTTTTATTGAATCTCCTATAACCTCAATGATTGGATTCTCTCTAAATGATAGTATGAAGAGGGTGCTATACATTTTATCTTCATTTCTCACAGGAATCAAATCTTTTAGCATTTATGGGTTTCTCTGAAATGTCTTTTGGTATTCATCTTCAATAGAGCCTCCAACATCCATCCTAGGTGAGGTACCTCAAAATTTCTAAAAATCAAATGCACAAGGCACTTCAATCCCCAACAGAGTCGCCAAAAAATTTTAGCAAATAATTTTGTCACTATGCTTTCTTCATCAATTTTCCCAATGGATAGCAACAAAATTTTTGCCACATTGGATAGATCATCATTGAAAGGATAATCTTCCTCTACTTATAAGAGGAGCAACTTCCTCAAATGTGAATGTGTATAAAAATACTCTCTTCCCCAGGGAATAAATAATTGCAACCAAAATAGAATACAAAAAATGTATTAATAGCACAAAGTCTATTAATAATTTTGGTACAGATGAGAAAAATGAAATAAGTATTTTCCAATAGAAAATGTATGTGAATATTGACAAGACACAGTCTCTCAATATTTCTATAAATCTTCAAATAAATATTTTTCAAACATTAATAAAACACAGTTTATCAATATTCGTCGAGATTGGTGATACAAAACCCACTTTCACAAAACCACACAAAGACTATTCAAGAATGAATTCATGAAGAAAGAAAAACAATTTTGACAAAAATATGTATTTCATCTAAAAGATAAAATCTGGTTACAATTTTTTCAAAAAACCCCACCTAAGTAGTTGGGTAACTACCTGTAACTCCTTTTACCCAATTTTTAATAATTATCTTGCTAAATTTAATTTCCCCACTTCTAACTCTTTTCTCTTTCATGACACTTTTACAAGAATAATTAATTCTTGAAAGAATCAATCCACATAAGGATAAAAATTATGTAACTTAATTTCACCCACACATAATTTAATATTTAATAGTTTGCACAATATAATAATATTTAATTATTTAAAGAATTAAATATGTGTAAATGAAAAATAAATTTTAAACTCATACATAATGTGTGGATGATAAAGCTACCAAGGTAACAAGACTAAATCTAACTCTAATATTAGATTGAACCCCAACCCCAACTTTGAACACTAACCCTAATCATAAACAAGGATGTCATATTGGTGATAAAAAATGAAATCAATTTTTTATATTGTTAAAAAGCTATACTGTACAATGGTAGATCCTAGGAGACTTTAGGAGGATCATTTTTTCTTCCATTTCTACCTTCCAATATATTATTCAAATTATATCTTACTATCGGTAAAACCATGGCACCTCTTTTTGGTGCAAGTGCTAGTTAAAGAAAATGGGAGTCTATTGCTTAACTTTTAGTAGCACTTTGACTCAATGCAAATTCTTAATGGAGCATAACTAATAATTTGAAATATTATCATATAACAATGAAGCTATAATAATTTAGAGATTGGAATTAGGTTGTGGAAAATGGAATATTAAATATGTAATCATTATTTCATAAAAAATGTGTCACATGACTACACATATTTATTTATGTTTAAATTATTGTTGAAAACTTAAAAGTTGAAAAATAAAAAATCATGGAATCACTAATTAAAAATGTTCTTAAAATTTTAAATATAAATAAAATTAACTAAACAATCACATAAAATTTATAGTACTAAATTACAAAGAAAAATGTTGAATAAGCATTTTTTATTTTTATATTTGAATGCTTTTATTTTAATTGTATAAATATGTTTTATCTTTTAATAGGCATTTTGATTCACAATATTAAAATTAAAACTAATAAGAAAATTATATAACAGAAAAACCAAAAAAAAACTAAAACAATAATACATTAAAAGAATATAAAAATATGGGGTTCACCACTTAGCATGTTGGTTAAGTGGTGTTGTTGTTGTTGTTGTGCCCACTAAGGTTCAAACCCTTTCTGCTTGTGCCTTCACTGATCCAATGTTCTTGTGGATTTGAGTGTCAACCTTGTTTAATAGGAAGGGTCACATGTGTGTGTGTGTGTGTGCACGCCCACACACACACACACACACACACACACACACACACACATATATATATGGTTGATAAAATAACATAATTATCAAATTTTGTTTTGATTAAATAAATCAAGAGAGGACCCAACCCCTTACAAAAATCCCAAAGGAATAAAGGAAAGGGGCTCATAAGGAGTGATACCACCCAACAAACTAACCAGAGCTAAGAACCAAAAACAAAAAGACCAAAAAAACTCAAGACTAGAGACTAAAGGGTAGGAGGGTTAACCTCCTTCCAATCATGATTGGGCTCCTTTAGTAGATTAAAAAAAGAGCCCTTTTTTAATTCCCTTGATCAAGGGTAGGGATCATGGCAACCTTCATCGTAAAGTTGAGCATCATCTCCTTCCTTTTTCTCTTTGCATGCCTATGCTTGAGATCTTTGTGGAGAATCTGAAGAGAGACAAAAGTTTTGGCCATAATTTCCTTGTTGTAATCCACAACCTCCTTCAAATTTATTTTGAGATCCTCCTAGTTATTTTTTATATTGGAAATGGCATAAATAATTTATTTTTTCTCCTCAAAAAGTACCAACTCATAGAGCTCCTATATTTTTTCCTCAATATTCACCCAATTATTGAGTCTATTGAATAAATTATCAGTCGCTTTATGAATTCTCTCATCATGGATATCTTCGTACCAATCACTCATGCATGCATCAAGGTTAGCCAAGACCTCCAAAATGTTGATCTTCTTTTTAGCTATATGTTGTTGGGCCAATAACCATTTCATGATTTCATTTTGTTTGTTCTAAAGAACACACATATTATTAACTTTATCCACCACCTCTAGGAAAGCAAGATCAACTTCCTTTGGAGACAAAATAGGATGATGGGGTGGAGAAGAAAGGTTAGGTGAAGACTGTCTAGGGTCCTAATTCTTATACTTTGAGGGAGAATTATCAGGGGGTATATTTTGACCCATTATTCCAAGAGGAAGAAGAGCCATCAAACACCTCAAGTATATCCTCTTGAGCCACATCCTTGTCCTTAGACTCATTCTTTATTTTAGTCATTCCTTGGGGATTAATCCTAATAGCCACAATATGGGGCATACACAGACCTGAAAAGGAGGCCCCTTTGCAATCTTTTGGATTAGAGAGATCAATAATAAGATTGGGATTCTTAGAGGTAAAGGAGTTAGGTCATGTACCAGGGGAGATGACTAAATGTAAATGTATAGGGTGAAATGATGATCAAGGGAAGATCATCAAGTCATACATGTACATTGGAAAGGGATCCTAAAATATGATCCCTTTGGACTAAAACTGATTAGCACAACCCAAGTAGATTAAAGGATGTTAATGCATGATCTAGTATTGAAAGGAATGTTGATTTTAGGGCTTCATTTCTATTTATGTAAGAATGTAGTATATGTGCAAAAAGTAAAGAAACCTCTCATGCAATGATAAGAAATAACATATCAGATCTATTTTATCAAAGTAAGTGCTAAAAGGTAACAAGGATGATGGAGAACTCACCTTGAAGGCTAGTAGAGGATTGAACTTTAGATATATAGAAACCTTGTTAGACTATACTAAAACTGGAAAAAGATCAAGATCTGGAAACCTACAAGCTGGATTTCTCTGCAGTGAAAATATGAGTGTTTTAGGAATAGGTCAAACATGGTTTGACCTATACCAGGTAGAGGTTGAAGGTGGTTCGACCTATATCCTAGAGGGAGGAATCTGAAGGTCTCGGGACTATGACTGATACTGCACTTCCAGATCTATGATTTTAAACCCAAAACTCTAGGAATTTGTGCCTTCACAAAAGAAAGGGGGAATTTGTTGGGGGGAATGGGTTTTCCTTGGTCAAGCCCCTATATAGGAATTAACCTTGAAATGATAATTAAAAGTATTTAAAATAAGATGAATTTAAATGTTCACCTTTCTTGTCAAACCATTGTGGATGGATACAAATTTGTTATATCCATAAAGATTTATACTTGCTTGATTGAATGTTGATAGAATGTAGGATGTCTTCACCAATGCAATATATCCACACTTTCTGAATCATATATCATGGATGTATGTATGATTGAAAGGAGAAGAGGAATGAAGAATGGATATAGATCCTCTTTCTCAATTGGGAATTCCTCCACTACTCCATCATCAGAGAGAAATTATCACAAATAAATATGAGATTGCCTTAGAATGGATGAATGGAAGACAACCTTCAAATCTTGGAGCTAAATCCTTGCTTGCTTGAAATCACCAAAAATCTCTTGAATTCACCTTGGAATTGAATTCTCATTTGTCTTGAATGATTGAAATCATAGGAATGTAATGAATGTGTAATAGTTATTAAAGATTATAGATTACAAAATGAAGGGAAGAGCTCTCCTTTCATAGTGATTTTAGAGTCCAAATTGATGAAGGCCAACCTCACTAAGTGGTAAAATCAAGGATATCACTAAAATGGTGCCCATTAGGACCTAGAGCTTCCAAATTAATGGGTGCTAACTTTTTAGGACTATACATTTATCCCCCACTTTAGCGGGAGTATGAGACAAGCTTATGTTCATGGTAAAGTAGATCAAATGTATAAGATGATCTCACCAAATTTAAGGAGACAAGGAAACATAGGCCCCCCAAGTGACTTAAGACCTCATAAAATCCAAAACTAATATGAGAGAGAGAGAGAGATTACCTTAGCCCTAGTAAGATTATATACCTCACTATGAACCACACAAAGAAAGAAAAGTGTGATCACCATGTCCAGTAAGATTGTATGTCTTATTATGGACCACACACAAGTGTTGAAAATGATTGCATCAAAATTTCTAGCAGGTTGTATGCCATACTAGTCGATCCATCTAGGATCTATCCTTAAAGATTGTGTGTCAATAAGGGATATGACAAAGAGTGATATGTCCTTAAGGACTGTATGTCCATAAGGGATCAAAAGAAAAAGGGGGGATCATTCCTTAAGTATTGTATGTCCATAAGGGACCCAAAATGTAAGGAATCATTGAAAGATTGTGTGTGTTTGTGTGTGTGTGTGTGTGTGTGGGCGCGCGCGTGTGCGCAAAATGTGAGTGGAGTGTATGCCCCCATATAAAAAGCTATTGCAAATGCCTTAAAGAGAGAAATGGATTTAACCAAGTATACATGCATCCAATAGAAATGTTTCCACTATTTAATGTCCCTAAGAAAGGATAAATCAAGGGAAATTAACACATAAAAAAGGAGATCATGAAAAGGATCTACCAACTCTGGGGTTAGTAGGTCATATGATAACTCATATATATCAAAACTATGACAAAATGAACTGTCATCATCCCCCAAAGGAAGTAGAACTAAAACACAATTGAAGAAAGTAATTTAAGAGTTAAACATAATACTCTTTTTGGATGGCATCAACAAGAGCAAAAATAATAAGTTTTACTATTTTGCACCATCCCAAGTAGACAAAACAAGGTCACATTTATGAAGAATTGCACGTATACAACATAACACATAAAAACATGTAGAAAAAGAGAGATACAAATAGAAGAATGATTATAACATTTGTGATTCCTTTATCACCTTGCGCCAATGGAGCTACAAGGGTCGTTTAAACAAATATAAACAAAACATAAAACAAGCAGTACATCATGGAGGAAGCACATCACGAAAAACAAGAAAATAAAAAATAAAATTAAAGATCCACCATGCAAGAGGAGCTATTCAAGCGTATCGCCTGCCCCCCCCATATCGTTCCATAGTGTTTAGGGAAGTTGGGAAACTCACAAGAGGAGAAACATAATGCATAGAAGATGGAACAATAGGCAAATAAGGACCCTTATATGAAGAGAGGTCATTGTGTTTGCCACTAGGAGTGATAGATAACTATCGTGAAAGCATAGCTCGTAAATCATTATCAAGATCAGTAGTTTCATACATATCATCATAATCACTAGCATGCATATAATTATTAGTATCATGAACATCATAATAAAGAGTATCTTCTTCATCAAGATTAATTGTAATAGAATCTAAGATATGAATAGAATTGTCATGTTTATTCATTTTAAATTTGTTTAAATTCACTTCCTCCATAGGTTCAAGCATGTGTTGGTAAAAGGAAAGTGAATTAATAGGGGTATGAGGTGAAGAAATGTTTTGGGAAACATGTTCATGGGATCTAGAATGATGTTTACGACAATGATCATGAGCATGATGGTTACGTTTGGTTTTGCTAGATATTTGAGGTGGAATAGATTAAATCAACATTGGATCCTTTTATTATTTAGGAGGAAGAACTGAAGGAACCACACTAGGTTGAGAGATGACAAGAAGAGGATGTAGATAAGGAGTAAAAGGTGGTGTAGGAATAATTCCATGACTAGAATAATCCTTAGGTTTTTTAAGTTCACAAATATTTTGAATCTCAAAGGCTTCATATGATCAAAAAAGATAATCAGGATGAACTTTAGTTGGTTGAGGAATGTAAGGCCAAAAGAAATCAAGGTAAATAGAGTCTCAAAGCACAAAATGTTGATAAAGACTATGTTTGATAGTCACAATCTCTCCATTATGAGGAAATTTAACACATTTATGAATAGAAGCCACAATGTTCATGGAGGTAAGCCAAGGAAGGCCAATTTTGACTTGAAATTGATTAGAAATAGGAATAATAGTGAAAGTAGTATCCAAAGATTTACCACCAACTTCCACATGAAAAGAAATTGAACCATGAGAAGGATAAAGGAAACCATTGCAAGTTTGAATCAAGACATCAGATTTATCATGAAAATATTTATGCAATCATTTACTAAAAATATGTTCTTTAGTTATTACATTCACCATGCAAGTGGGATCAACAAGAGTATCACGAGAAGAAATACCATCCACCCTAGCAAAAATGTAAAGAGAACCATTAGGTGCCTTAATTGTTTCAGAATGATTAAAGTTAATGTAAGATTGAGGTGGAGAAGGTTAAGGTTTAGGTTGAGGCTGAAGTTTATGTTTAGATTGAGCGTGTTCAATTTGGTTGAAAATATGGATGGATTCATCAATTTTATCGTTATAATAAATGTGCATGGGAGAATAAGGTTGCTCAATAGTATTGGTTGAATGAGATGGAAAAGGATTAGTGTATATTTACAAATTCCAATTAGGAGGTGCAACTAATTTATTTCATGGTTAATATCAAAATCAACAAATATATCTTTAGAATCAATAAGGTATTGAACCACATTTTTCAAGGAATAGAATTTTTTAGTATCATGACCAGGTTGATGATGGAATTGATAGAAATATTTGGAATCAAAGAATATAGAAGGTGGTTTAGATGTGTCAATTGGTCTGATAGGAGGAATTTTAATCATGGTTTCATTCATTAACTTCAACATCACATTATGCAAAGATTGAGAAAGTGAAGTAAAAGTACGAGAGGGGCTAAAAAGAGAGGACAAATGACCCATACCTTTGGATGTTCTTGCCACTTTCTCATCAACTATGTTGGATGATTTTTTGATTTTGATGTAGCTATTAGTCTTCTAAAATTTGTTGAAATTGGATGTGACATCACTCTTATTAACAAAAATAGGATCCATTTGAGTGTTTCTCTCAAATTGACTCACTTGGCGTTGATAATGATGAAGTATTCCACAAAATTGTGAAAAGGAAGAGAACTTGGTAAGGATTATTTTATCTCTAATGTACTTTTGTAAATTAGTAATTAAAATATATTGTATACCACCATAAGGCACAAGATAAGAAATCTGAGCATGCAAATGCTTAAATATACCAATGAAATCTCTAAATTTTTCTTTAACACCTTGTTTATAATGCATCAAATCGGTCAAATAAATTTGAGGACCAATGTTATTTTGAAAATTTTGAAGAAAAGCATTAGAAATCTTGTGGAAGGAATCAATGGAATAAAGAGGCAAAGAACAATACCACTACAAAGCTTTGTCTTGAAAAGTTCTAGTAAGAAATTTTTTTCATGAACCTATATGGTGACATAAATTACTACACAAGGTTTGAAAAGTTTTAACATGAGTCACAAGTGTTGGAATTATATTGAGATGATGTACTGAGAGGGGAGGGGTCAATCAGTACCTCTAAAACTTTTCTTGGTTAGCCCATTAACCCTTAATCATCAATTTGTAAATTATCTTATCTAATTGTTCATCTTTCTTTATGCATATGCAATCATATCATAAATTCTTTAGTATGTAACCATAACAGAAACATTCATGAAAATAGATAACACATGACACAAGATATGATATCGCAGAAAACTGCTGTTAGGAAGTAAAAACTGCGGTGGGGATTGTTACCCACAAGACTTCACTATCTGCAGATAAGAAGGGGTCGGTTAAGGCTTACATTTGGTCACTTCTGATGACCTACCATGTTAGGATTATTACAGTGGAGACCTGTTAAGATCTACTTCATTTTAAGCTTTAGCAACACTGTTAAGTGTGCACTCTATTAAGAGATTTGGAAAGAATGGTTAAGTCCACCTTCTATAAAATGATTTTAGATGTGATGCACTTGTTAGAATGCAACTACATAAGTCTTTGATCTGATGATAAATATAATATTTAATTGCTGATAACAGATCCTATAAAGCTTCATACATATTAGTAATCATCCTTCCATGATTGAATAATACCTCTATCTACTTATCGGTAGCCTCTGTGTGTTCTTGATAACTGATGTATTATGTTTCTGACCTTTGCATGAATTCTGCCTTCTGCTCCTTAGATGCTCTTGGAGGCTATCAAAAATAATGAGTTCATGTACTCACAGTTGAGTTTGAACATCTATTTATACTAAATTAGACTCATTTCTTGATTCATGCATCACAAGTTAACTCTAGATCCAAGGTTTACAACTTGACCTTGATCTTTAGTTAGATATGTTTTAGATCCGTTAGGATGCATTAAAACATTTACATAAATCTTGCTTGACCCT
>MU224945.1:3641585-3668297 GCA_018584345.1 Thuja plicata
CAACTTGACCTTGATCTTTAGTTAGATATATTTTAGATCCGTTAGGATGCATTAAAACATTTACATAAATCTTTCTTGACCCTCAAGTTATGATTTAAAACAAATAAAAACTCTATAAATAGAATTATATTGCTTTATCCGTCGTGTAAAAATCAGATCCACAATTTCCGGGTTCTTCAACTGACTATCGGTTCTGATGGTCGGTTCTCTTAGTCATCGGTGTTCCTTTCTTAAACTTGTCATCAGATATGCCTTTTCTGTTCCTGTCGGGTTAGTTCTGAAAACTATCGCCGGTGATGCTTGTGGTCACTAGTGATGCTTGTGGTCACTGGTGATGCTTGTGGATTCTATACTTAGCATTTTTCTTGTGACCTTTGTATTCTATCGAGTATGCTAGCTGTTTGCTGGTAATGCTTGTAATCTGCCGGTGAAGCTTGTAGTCTGGTGGTAATGCTTTAGTCTGCCGGTGATCTCTGTCAATGTTTTTCACTAAGTGTACTAATGGAAAAATAATGTCATCAACAAGATCACCCTTACCATTATAAGTCTGAAGATGAGGAATCTCAATACTTTATGGGATAAAAATTCATATAATATCCATGGACAAAGGACTAGCAATATCACATGTAGGAATATCAAATCTAGATTGAGTCAAAGAAGCAAGTTGTCGTTGCAAAGAAGACAAATTTTGAGCTAAGATATTAATGGTAGAATCGGTGGAAGAAATGATAGGAGGAGAAACATTGTAAATGTTAATATTATTATGTGAAATGGAGAGAATTTTGGAAGAAGCATGAAGCACGGTAGGATCATTGTTGGAAATAAAATTTGGATATGAAAAAGGAACACTATGATAAGAAGGCATAGCTAAAGGGAATGAAACACATGGAACATTCATAGGAATAGAAGGAACAATAGGGTTAGGGAGACTCACATGTGTGGGATTGGAAGATTGTATTGAATTTATGGTGAGAGGTGGAGTATAAGTGGAGATACTAGGAATAGAAGTGGAGATGGGAAAAGAATTTTTAACACTTGTAGTAGGGGGAACATAGCCTAATTATTGATCACATATCTTAAGAGGTTTAACTTGGAATCAATAAGATGGGAAATGTCAAGCAATAAGTTAAGACCATGTTCATTATTATGAATGAGTTTGTTTAAACCTTCTACAACAGAAAGAGCTTCAGGATTGTGATTCTCTTGAGCTAACCAATGTTCTAACTTTTCAAATTCATGAGTAATCTTTTGCACTTGGGTGGGAGGAAATCTTAATTATTCATATTCATAATGAGAAGAATGAGAAGAGTTGTTCTCCATGATAGGACTGGTATCATTAGGATGCATGTTGATTTCATCAAGATTCCTAGGAAAGAATGGAGGTTTAGGATCAAAAGAACCCATGAGTCTACGACTTTTTCTAACTAAAATACTGTAGGTTGGACTGAAAGTGATAATGCTCATACAAAAATGAATGAAATGAAAGGAATATTCAATGAAATTTGAAAAAATATAGCAAATATGTAGAGACTATCATAATGCATATAAAGGAAATCTAGATATACAAGAATATCTAACACTGAATGAACCTATAATGAAAAGAAGATCTAACTACCGAATCAAGGAGAATATATGCATATAATAAAGAGATCACACAAAAAATATCTACGTATCCAATCAAAAGAGAAAGCATGAAAGCACCGGGTTCACCAAAATTTATATGGTCAAATGGTGATCAAGAGAAGACCACCATTTCACGCATGTACATTGGAAAGGGATCCTAAAATATGACCCCTTTAGACTAAATATGATTAGCACAACCCAAGTAGTAAAGAGATGCTAATGCATGATCTAGTTTTGAAAGGAATGATGATTCTAGGACCTCTTTTTGTTTATGTAAGAATGTAGTATATGTACAAGTAAAGTAAGAAAACACTTATGCAATGATAAGCAACAAGATATCAGATCTAGTGTATCAAAGTAACAAGGATGGTGGAGAAATTATCTTGAAGGATAGTAGAGGATGCAATTTCAGATCTATAAAAACCATGTCAGACTGTCGTAAAACTAGAAATAGATTAGGATCTAGAAACCTTTAAGTGGGAGTTCTCTGCTGCAAAAATCTGAGTGTTGTAGGAATAGGGTGAACCTTGTTTGACCTATACCAAGTATAGGTCAAAGGTGGTTTGACATATACCTTGGAGGGATGAATCTGAAGGACTGTGACTGACACTGCACTTCCAAATATATAAGTCCAAACCCAAAACTCTGCAAATCTATGCCTGCACACAAGAAAAGAGGAGTTTGTTGGGGGAAAGGGGTTTTTCTTGGTCAAGCCCCTATATAGGAATTAACCTTGAAATGAGATGATTAAATACATGTAAAACAAGATAAATATAAATGTTCACATTTCTTGTAAAACCTTTGTGGATGGATGTAGATCTGCTATATCTACAAAGATGTATACTTGTTTGATTGAATGTTGATAGAATGTAGGATTTCTTCACCAATGCAATAAATCTACACTTTCCAAATCATAGAACATGAATGTATGTATGCTTGATATGCTTGAAAGGAGAAGGAGAGAAATGAAGAATGGATATGGATCTTCTTGCTCAATTGGGAATTTTTCTACTACTCTGTCATGCGAGAGAAATTCTTATGAATCAATAGAAGATTGCCTTGGAATAGATGAATGGAAGATGGACTTCAAATCTTGGAGCTAAATCCTTGCTTGCTTGAAATCACCAAAAGGATCTTGAATGTGCTTTGGAATTGAATGCTTGAAATCATAGGTATATAATGAATGTTTAATGGATATTAGAGATTAGAGATTACAAAATAAATGGAAGAGGCCTCCTCTTATAGTGATTTTGGAGTCCAAATTCATGAAGGTTGACTTCACTAAGAGGGAAAATGAAAATACTTTGCATTGGGTTTCAAAACTCAACCCCAAGGTATACGTGAAAGTGGTTTGGCGTATACTTGGAAGGGTAAATTTAGAGGCAAAATTTGTAGTATTTGAGAAGTATTAAGATGATTGGGGGAAAATAGAGAGAAATGTAGGAAAATCTAGCATAAATGCATCCAAAATCGAGGAGATCACTAAAATGAGGCCAAATAGGTCCTAGAGAATCCAAATTAATGGGTGCTAACTTTTTAGGACTATACAGGAAATTATACAATCTAAGGATAAGGAACTGATGAAGGTGGAGCCCACACTTAACCCTTATAGAGGCCACTGACTAGGCTAAAGAAGAAAATATCCAAAAGGTAAAATATAACTTAACTTTGTGGAAAACTTAATTCAACATGGGAAAAAGATGGGAATGGAAACACTTAAACCTAATATCTAATATGATGTATTTCATGAGGATGAGCGCCACCTCCTTCTATTCCTTGTGAATCTCTTCTTTGTTAAACCCATTTTGCAAAGGGGAAATATTCTCTGTAGGAAGCAAGAACCTTTTGAAATCAACTTTGTAGTGTCCCTTGAAATTTTTTGGGGGAGGGTTGTGCCTTCTACAATCAGCCTCACAACCATTGCAGTAGCCTTCATCAAGACTATGAAGGAAACACCACCCATTGTGATGAAACCCTTAGCCTAAGATTTTGCAATCTCTTTCAATAATTTAGGGTTAAAGCCTCACATTCCTTCAACATAGATGGCACTATTTCCTATAACTAAAATTGGCTAGAGAGTGGGGTCATTTTATGAGACATCAAACTTGTTTAGTTCTATTTGAATGAGATCCCTCACATAGGACTCTAAATGGAGGAATATACAGAGATGCTAAGAAAAAATTAGCAAGATAGACCAAAACCAGGTAGTTTTTGTGATAAAAACTATGGCAAAATATGGAAATCATGCCCAAGAAAATACACATTTCTAAAACATAATTATTACTAGGAGAAATATGACAGGCCTCATTAAAATTTTAATGCTCATATTTGATAACACATGTGAGCTGATTTTTAAGGATGACAGCACGAGCTTCCTTAGGGATTTCATGCAAAGAGGTCTACCTATAAACATAGGTGGTGTGTATTGTCATTGATGTTTACACAAGTATAGTGATGTTTACATAAATGTCTAATCCTATCTGAGCACAGTCAGTGTCTGTCAATCTCTCTCAGGCATTGAAGATGATGAAAGTGATTTTTAATTCTAACCGAGTTCACTCAGACATTACAGTGTTGGTTGGGTGTTGAAGGATTTCAGTGTTGACTGAGTAAAATAGTTAGTGTCAGCCGACTAACAGTGGTCTATATCTTATGGATAATTGGTTATATGCAACCGACAGACATAAGTTTCATTATTTATTTGGAAGGATATTAAGGCTGACTTGACAAGGCTTATCATGTATATAAGGTCAAGTTTGGATTGAATAGTGTGTGATAGTAGTGGTGATGTGGAATTGCATGTGAAGTGTGATATGAACAGTGAAGGCAAAATAAGATGGGATTATGATTGAGGATAGAGTAAAGAGGACTGCAACAGAATATCTGATTAGTAAGGATCAAGTATTTAATCTAGAATAGAGATTTGAATTAGAAAAGATAGTTTCTTATCAAACATGTCAATCCATTATTACTTTCTAACAATTGTAGCAGTGATCAAAATCTATTAACAGAGTAGACTTAACAGTCTTTTATAAATCCTCTCACAAGGGGACATTTCTACATTGAAGTGTTTGAAGACCTCTCACAAGGCCACTCCTTACAGGGTGATTAAATCCTCTAATAGGGTCACACCTAACAGTGTGTTATTGTAACCTTTAACATGGTTGGCTCTTAACAGGGCTCACTTCAGAAGAGTGAAAAATAGTGACTAGTTGCTATTGGTGGTTTTTCCCATATTGTGTTTCCATGTTAAATATTAGTGTTATCTATGTACATTTCATTTTATTTATGGTTTATGTTTTTACAATTATCTACTAAAGATAATCACAGTTAATATCTTAATATTTTCTATGTTAACCGAGTGACAGTGAAATATCTATGTTAACCGAGCAACATTATTAAATTTGTTTAAGACATCTAAGGGACTTGGATTTGTTTTTGTGGTAACTGATTCACCCCTCCCCTCTTAGTTACTTAACTCATTTACAACAATTGGTATCAGAGCTGCAAGTGCTTACAGGGAAGGTTTAAAGGCCTAAGCTAAAGATCAAAGATGTCTTACAGAAGGGAGATCCCTAAGCTCAACAAGGACAACTTCGCTGCATGGAAAGATCTGATGAGGCTACATCTATCTACTATTGGAGATACTGGTTTGCAATACCTAGATCAAAACTATGTGGAACCACCGAGACCTATGTTTGTGGATTAGATGGTGAAAATGAAGTATCACAACATAATGATGATTGATATAGCCTTTGCACTCATCTATTCTAAATTTGATGAAGTCAAGGACTGCCTTACTACCTTTGATATGTGGAACAAACTACATTATATCTATGGAGGAGATGTAAATGTAAAGAGAGCCAAATAAAAAAGTATCAGAGGTCAGTTTGATATGATGAAAATGAAAGAAGGAGAAAAGATTACAAAATATAGTGAAAGAATCAAGAAAAGTGTTAGTGCAATCAGAGCTGCTGGTGGAACAATCAAAGACAAAATAGTAGTCAGTAAGGTATTAAGAACTTTACTTCCTATCTATTCAATTAGATTTTCATCTATTCAAGAGATGAGACACATTAATGACATAACTCTAGATGGATTGATTGGAAGATTATCAGCTTTTGAGTTGGATAACTTTGACAATTATTATCCTAATCCAAGCAATCTTGAGTCAACATTCAAAGCTAAATCAAACCTTGGAAAGATGAAGGAAAATAGATTGACTGTGATAGTGATGATGATTCTAATGATGAGGATCTAGAAATCATTGAAGCATTACTTGCAAGGAGAGCTGCAAAAGGAAAAGGACAATACAGAGGAAGAATACCATTAATTTTCTTTTCATGTGACGAGGTCAGTCACATTGCTGCTAAGTGTCCAAAGAAGGAAGAAAAAGGTGAGAAAAATTTCAACAAGTATAAAGGAAAGAAAGATTACAAAATCTACAAAAGCTACAAGGACAAAGGTAAGAAATCTTGTTATATTGCTAAAGATTTTGATAATGATGAAGATGAAGATGAAATGGTTTACATTGCTATCAAGGATGAGTCAGATAGTGAAGAAAGTTAAAAGACTGCACTATATTCTCATATTAGTAAGAATGACACCTGGATAATTGATAGTTGTTGTTCTCACCACATGACTGGTGATAAAACCAAATTTGAACATCTTGAACACTATGATGGTGGGAGTGTTAGTTTTGGGAATGATGAACCCTGCTATGTGAAAGGTAAAGGTTGTATTGCTCTTACTGAAGGAATCAAATGTGATAATGCTTATTAGGTTGAAGGACTAAGGCATAATCTACTAAGTGTGGCACAACTGAATAACATTGGTTTCAAGGTAGAATTCATGAATGGAAAGGCCTAGATCCTGGATGCTAGAGGAAACCTAGTTGGAACTAGAAGGCAAAAAAAAGGTAATCTATTTTGTCTTGATCTCAATGAAAGTTCATGTTTGATTGCACAAGTAGAAGAAAGCTGGTTATGGAATAAAAATTTGTGTCATGTGAACTTTGACAACTTGATCAACATAAGTAAGAAGAAAAGAGTAAGAGGTATTCTTGTTCTAAAGAAACCTGAACTAGCAATATGCAAACAATGTCAAATTGGGAAGATGGGAAAATCAAGCTTCAAGAGAAAGAACTACAATACAGAAGAAGTCTTGGAATTGGTGCATACTGACTTATGTGGACCAATTAGAATGACAAGTTACACAGGTGAGAAGTACTTCATTCTACTTGTTGATGATTATTCCAGAATGATGACTGTTATGTTTCTCAAAGAAAAATCAGAAGCTTTTCAGAAGTTCAAGTGGTACCTAGCCAGAGTTGGAAAAGAAACAGGAAAGAAACTTAAATGCTTAAGATCTGACAGAGGAGGAGAATTCATTTCTAATGAATTTAATGACTTCTGCAATGAAAGAGGAATCAAAATACAAGTATCTACCCCAGGTACTCCACAAAAAAATGGTATAGTAGAGAGAAGGAATAGATCCATTATGGATTGTGCAAGAACCTTGATGATTGAGAAGGATGTTGCTACCAAATACTGGAAGGAAGCCATTAGCACTATAATTCACACCTTGAACTGAGTTCAACTGAAGAAAGGTACTGAGAAGACACATTTTGAATTATGGTATGGCTATAAACCTAATGCTCATTATTTCAAAGTATTTGGAAGTAAATGAGCTACATCTTGAAGGAAACAAGAAATGGAAAATTTGATGTAAAAAGTAATGAAGGTATATTCCGAGGCTACTCCAGCAGAAGAAAATCATATAAATGTTTAAATATTACTACTTATAAAGTCATAGAAAGTGTGCATGTAAAGGTCGATGGGTTTGTAGAGAGAAATGAAGAACAAAATAGTAAAGATCTTGAAGACTACAAAAAATTTGTGTATTATGAACCTAATACTATACCTAAGACAAATGCAATGGTGATTGGACAACAAGAATGTCAACTACTAAATTCATCAACACAAACCTTGTTGCAACCTGTGCAACCAGTGATGCTAACTGAATATACATAGTCACAAACAAAGGGAACCGAGTCTCAGACTAAAGAAACCAAGTCACAGACAGAGGCACCTGAGTCACAGACAGAGATACCTGAGTCACAGACATATACACCCAAGTCTCAGACAATGGAACCCAAGTATCAGACAAAATAACAGGAAATAATATTTGAGCATGGTGAACATAGTGGAGCAAGCCCAAAATCAAGAAGGAAGGATCTAGTACTTGCAAAATATGTTAGAAGGAATCATGCACTTAAAAAAATAATTGGAGATCAGACAGAAGGTGTAATGACAAGGAACAAAATAAAAGGTACATGTTTACTTAGTGAAATTGAACCTAGAACTATTAAAGATGCATTGAATGATGAGAACTAGATTGAAGCAATGAATGAATAAATTGAGCAGATAGAAAGGAACAAAACCTGGACTCTTGTAGCTAGACCAAAAGACAAGAATGTGATTGGTACTAAGTGGGTTTTCAGAAACAAGATGAATGAGAAACGTGGAGTTTCCAGAAATAAAGCCAGACTAGTATGTAAAGGATATGCTCAATAAGAGGGTATTGGTTATGGAGAAACTTTTTCTCCTACTGCAAGACTTGAAGGAGATAGAACTCTTCTGGCATATGTTGCACATAAAGAATTCAAGGTATATCAAATGTATGTAAAATCTGCATTCTTGAATGCAATTCTAGAAGAGGAAGTCTATATTGAGCAATCTGAAGGCTTTCTAGATCCTAAAAAAAGAAATATGGTTTGAAAAATGTAAAAAGAATTGTATGGACTGAAGCAAGCTCTGAGAGCCTAGTATGAAAGACTGCATGGTTACTTGATAAGTATTGGATTTCAGAGAACTAATGACAATAGTAGCTTGTACATCAAAGAAGGACCTCAGAACAAGATACTATTGGCAGAAATATTTGTTGATGACATATTTTTTATTGGATATGATGACTCATGCAGAGCATTCTCAGGAGCTATTAGTAAGGAATTTGAGATGTAGATATGTTTGGTGAAATAAAATTCTTTGTTGGCTTACGAGTTTATCAGATGAAGGATGATATGTATATTACTTAGTCTAAATACATAAAAGAGATACTGAAGAAATTTGGGATGGAAGATTCTAGACCAGTTGGAGCACCTATGCCTACTGGACATAAGCTATCTAAGGATGATGATTCAAAGGAGGTAAATAAGACTACATACAGATCCATGATTGGAAAACTTCAATATGTTTTGCACACTAGACCTAATATTGCATTAGCAGTCGGTATTGAACTGCAAGGTTTTCAACTAATCCGAGAGAGAATCATTTGACGGCTATCAAAAGGATTCTGAGATATCTTAAGGGTACTGAAGATTATGGATTATGGGATAAAAAAGGAGGAAAATTTGATTTGAAGAATTTTACTAATGTTGATTGGGCAGGAAGTGTTGATGACAGAAAGAGCACAAGTGGTGGAGCACTATTTCTTGGAAAGAGGTTAGTCTCCTGGACAAGCAAGAAACAGAACTGCATTTCTCAATCTACAACAGAAGTAGAATATGTTGCTGAAGCAGTAAATTGTTGAAACATCATATGGTTTAAATAGTTGTTGTTAGGTATGAAGGTGGAAATCAAAGAACCTATCATTATCTATTGTGACAACACCAGTGCTATTAATATTTCAAAGAACCTTGTGATGCATACTAAGACTAAACATATTGTAATAAAGTATCATTTCTTGAGGGAAGTGGTTCAGAACAAGGAAGTAATATTGGAATATGTGAATACTAAAGAACAAATTGTAGACATATTCACAAAACCGCTACCTAAGGATCCATTTTTGTATCTTAGAGGGAAGCTAGGGGTGATTCCCCTAACTGAGGCTCACTAAAATACAGTTTAGTGATGC
Organism: Thuja plicata; assembly: GCA_018584345.1. Lineage (NCBI taxonomy): Eukaryota > Viridiplantae > Streptophyta > Pinopsida > Cupressales > Cupressaceae > Thuja > Thuja plicata. The sequence goes on from MU224945.1 coordinate 3,651,123, forward strand.
ATCAACCGAGCTACAGAACAAACTTAACATGTTGATGCAGATATTTAGAGCTTATTGCATATGAATCAGTATAGACATGTACATTACAATTTCATTGGATATGTTAGTTGGTGTCTTTGGCATTGGTTTTCAAAGAGGGAGAGATTATTGTATGTCATAATGATTCATGATGGAAGGAGAGATTACTGTATGTCATATTGATCACTACAAGAAGGAGAGATTACTGATGAAGAGATTGTTGATGATAGAGGGAGAATTTTATCAGAAACAAAGATTAATGTAAGAGAGAGTTTTTGGATGAGAATCATAATGAAGCTAAGGACATTAATAAAATTTCATTCTTATGTATGTTGCTCTATAATTATTTGTATTGTGACATGTTGTGTTTCCATCAATGCCAAGAGGGAGATTGTTGATGACAATTATTCAATTGTGTATTTCATTGATGTTTACACAAGTATAGTGACGTTTACACAAATGTCTAATCCTATCCAAGCACAGTTAGTGTCTGCCAAGCTCTCTCGGGCATTGAATATGACCAAAGTGATTTTTAGTTCTAATCGAGTTCACTTGGGCATTACAGTGTTGGTTAGGCATTGAAGGATTTCAGTGTTGACCAAGTAAAATAGTTAGTGTTAGCCGACTAATAGTGGTTTATATCTTATGGATAATTGGTTATATGTAGGCGACAGACAAGAGTTTCATTATTTATTTATAAGGATCTTAAGGCCGACTTGACAAGGCTTATCATATATATGTAAGGTCAAGTTTGGATTGAATAATGTGTGATAGTAGTGGTGATGTGGAATTGCATGTGAAGTGTGATATGAAGAGTGAAAGCGAAATCAGATGGGATTCTGATTGAGGACAGAGTACAGAGGACTGAAACAAAATATATGATCAATAAGGATAAATTATTTAATCCATAACATATATTTGAATCAGCAAAGATAGTTGCTTATCAAAACAACTCAATCTATTGTTACTTTCTAACAATTGTAGCAGTGATCAAAATCTCTTAACAGAGTAGACTTAACAGTCTTTTGTAAATCCTCTCACAAGGTGAAATTTCTACATTGAAGTGTTGAAGACCTCTCACAAGGCCACCCCTTATAGGGTGATTAAATCCTCTGACAGGGTCACACCTAACAATGTGTTATTGTAACCTTCAACATGGTTGGCTCCTAACAGGGCTCACTTTAGAAGAGTGACAAATGGTGACTAGTTTCTATTGGTGGTTTTTCCCATATTGGATTTCCATGTTAAATCTTGGTGTTATTTGTGTACATTTCATTTTCTTGATGGTTTATGTTTCTGCAATTAATTACTATAGGTAATCACAGTTAATATCTTAAGATTTTCTATGTTAACCAAGTGACAGTGAAATATCTATGTTAACCGAGCAACAATATTAAATTTGTTTAAGACATCTAAGGGACTTGGATTTGTTTTTGTGGTAACTAATTCACCCCTCCCCTCTCAGTTACTCAACTCATTTCCAACAATAAACATAGGTGGTGAACTGACCAATGTTAGCCAATCTACCAGTTTAATTATTCCCCTCCCTAAGGGCATGTTGAATCTTGACATGTGCCATATTGGACAAGATATTACAACTTTTGGAGATGGTATCATTAACTGCCCATCTAGGAGTCACTTTCCCACTAAGTATCATGATAACACTCTTAGCATCACCTTCAACGATTATTTTGTGACAACCATTTTGAAAGGCAAGAACAATCCCATGATATGTCTCAACCACCTTTGTTGAGTTGGTTGTTTTGATTCTAGTATTACCACATAAGCCAATCAAGTTGCCCTTTTCATCTCTTATAATAACACCCCCACCTTCCCAACCCAAGTTCCCTTAAGAAGAACCATCAAAATTTAATTTAAGCCATCCAAAATAAGGGAAGATGATGTTACAATTATTATTAGTTCCTACCAAGGCAATATACTATTGCATTCATTTAATCCATATTTCTAATTTTAGTTTAACCAACCATAATAGAGAATTAAATTTTTTTAACAAAAATCTTATAGTTTATCTTCACTTCTTATTTTAAGCATTTTTAAAATATTATTTTTCTCTTTTCATATTGGTTATAGCAAGTAGAAAAATTAAAATTTGCAAAAACAATTACAAATCTGACAACTGCATAATGACATCATAAACAACATGCATGTTTCAATAATTCTTTCGATGGAAAATAAGAGATATAAGGTCATGTTGAGTCGTACACCATTATAAGTTAGATAGACAAATTTAATTAGATAATAACTTTTATTCAGGTAGCTCAATTTATGTCAGAAATAATTGTTAGGAAGTATAAAAAAAATTTATTCGTATTATATTTATTATTTATAATAAATTACACTATAATACTTATTAAAAGTTAAAAAATAAAAATAAAACATTTTAAGAAATCTAAATATATAATTAATCATTTTTATATTATATTTATTAATTAAATATGTTATAATAATATAATATTAATTAAACTAAATTACTTTATACTTTGTTAATAGGTTTTAATTATTTTAAAGTTTAGTTTTAGTTGTAACTTTAGATTAATTTTTTTCTAATTGACTTTAAATGTAATTTTTATTAATTAGACATTATTATGTCCCCTCTCTCCATCTCCATCTTCCTTCCAATTTCTCTCTACTTATCTCTAATTGTATCTCTATCTTTCCTTCTATCGTTCTCACTATATGTATCTCTCTAGCTCTTCCTCTTTCTCTTCCTACTAATCCCTCTTTATATATCTCTCTATGTCTCTATATTTTTTCCATTTCTCTTCCTCCCTCTCTATCTATTTATATAACTAAAATAAATTAAAAATTATCTTCTATATTTAATCATAAATTATTAAAAAATAATAATTCAATATTGAGCAGTCAATCTCAGAGGCGGTTATGGCTTACATTCAAAAATCCAAAACTTGCACATCCATCTTCTCTTCTTTAGATAATCAGGTACTAAAAAACTGTCCCCTTATTGGCATACCTCTTTTTGGATCCTTCGTGAATACTCCCAAGGTTAAGATAGATAGTTAAAAAATTATATGGCATGCTCCTCTTTCCCCATATTTCAAACTCAATTTTGATGGTGCCTCAAGAGGAAACCCAGATATCTCTGGGGTAGGGTGTGTATTCGAGATTCACTGGGTAAGCTTATTGTTGCTAAAGCAATTCCTCTTAGCCAAGGTACAAATAAGAAAGCAGAGGTTTAGGTTTTGTTTCATGGACATGTTTTAGCTCAGTCTTTTTGTATCCCACATATTCATATAGAAGGTGATTCCCTGTTAGTGATTGAAGCCACTAAAAAAAACGTGTCTAAATTGAAGGATTAACTATATCATGCAACAAGTGTGGATGTTTCTTAATAAATTTGATGCATTTCTTATTTCATACACATATAGAGAGGGTAATATGTTATTCGATCAATTAGCTAACATGGCATGTGATCTGGGTGAAATATGTTTTCAAGGAGATCAACACCAAATTCTAGCTCACCCAATGATTGCAAAGATTATTCAAAGTGACATGGTCGGAAATGGTAAGAGCAGGTAGAGTGTGCTACTTGTTTTTTGCATTTTTATTGGGGGCTAATCCGGGGCAGTGATTGTGAAGTAGTGTCTGGTATCAGCAGACGGGCATGTTGCATTGTCAATTGTAGATTCAAAAAGTGGGATGGGAATTTGACAGTGTGTTACTAGTCTGAGCATCTTCTAGTAATGGCTATTCAAATTAGTTTGGCGGGAAACTATTGGAAGTGGTAATGAATTTATGAATTCATTGTCTATTGTGGCAAGCCATATGTCAGTGTATGTGATGCACCTCTGGTCAACATTTGAAATGATATTTGTTGTACACTGGTGTGTGACCCAGGTTGGTGTTGGGATGACAGAATTGGTATTTTCCTCTTCATTAACAATAAGTCAGAGGTTTGGTAACCGTGGATAGCTAGTACTACATATAACTGTTAGAAAGAAATGTTGATGGGCTCAAACACAAGTTTATAATCACAAATCAAAGTCTTTCTAGGTAATTTTCTTCCTCCTTTATTAGTTTAATTCAAACTATCCAGTTGTTTTCTTTGTGGCTTGGCCAATGTGACATGTGGAAATGGTAATTCCAATTTCATGTTGAGGTGTACATATTAGATAATTTTGTGTTTGTTTGGGTTGAGTGATATAAAATTTATTTGAAGGGACATATCATGTCACAAATGACGGGTGGGAATGTAATTAATAGTACACAAGTTGGGTTTAAACTTTCACTCTCAATATATGCCATCGATTTCATTCTTTAAGTGCAATATTTGGTTATTGATTGTAGATCATTGATGAAGTTGTATGATGTCATTTTCATATGCTCTGAAAACTTTGGCATGTGCAAAAAATATTTCCAAACTATATGGTAGAGATCGGAAATATTTGTAGCATGGGGCAGTCATTCTTCAATCACCCCAAAGCTTGATGGTTTTTAACTAACCTGTGTCTGCTATGGTTGTAGGTCTCACTTCATACGACTCTTAATATGGTATTTAAATGCATTAATTTAATTTTTTCTTCCACTTGCGCTATAGTGGGGCTTCATTTCTTCCCATTAAGTTCTTCATTTGTCTATCAACAATTTGTTCCCTACACCCATGTATCACAGACCTTCTTCCTCGGAGAGAAATGACATTTGTAAATGTCATGAATGAAGATGGTATCACCTAGATTACCTGCCATGAAATATGAGAATTAAGCTCATTGTTGAAGATGAGGAATGATCGATTCCTGGTTAGGTAATGGATGAAATCTTGGGTCAATTCATCAATGTTCAGCGTCTTCTTGTTTGTCATGCACTTCGGAGGGTTGTCGATGAAGATATTTTAATGTCAATGTCCAGGAGGTTTCTTTATCCCTCTCAAATAGTCTATGTCTTCTTGTCCAATGCTATGGACTTGCTCCAATCTATGTCATTATTGGAATTAATTGCACAGAAAGTGGTCAAGCCTAATATTCTGCCCGAGGTAAAATTTTGTTGTGTTGTTCAGAAATATGAATTTTGGGATGGGTATGTGTTAGTGGGTGGCTTGTTTCCCAGGAAATACTTGTTGCAAGGGAATTATTCCACCAATGTCAATGAGCCCATCAAACGTATACTGGAAAGCCAAATCTATCGCCATCTCAAATCTACATTGCAAAACAATGCTAGGGTGTTGAGCGAGGAGATATCCTTGCACATACAACAGAGGGTTACTGCTCTGATCACTCTTCTAGAGAAAGACACGGGCAGTGTGGAGAGAAACATGTGGTCTTCCTGATCTTAATGTTCCAGTTTCTCAGAGCCTCATGGGTGAGGATTCTAATTCCATGGAGTGCAAAGTTGCAGAACAAGAAGTAAATGCCACTGGCCCAATGCAAGTGGGTTATATCAATGAACAAGTGTAGCCTGAATCGACACGAAATTTGGGGGATGCAATGCCAGAAGCTATGGAGGAGTAGCTCATGTAGGTTAAGGAGTATTTTTGTCATCAATGGTATTTTGTCGACATGAGTTTTGGATCTCCTCTATTTTGATGGGCATATTGAATATCTATTGGTGCATATGTTCAAAGATGCATATTTATTTTTTGCTCATGATGACATGTATATAAGATCCATAACCTCATATAGGAAAGTTTTCTAAATAGATTTCCATTTTAGAGATGCTCTTAGTATTGTGTATATGACTGGTATTTCATGGGAAAATCAAGTTGTGAAGATCTATTTATTCCCTATACCATTGTAATTTCTTTTTTATTTTATTATATATTGGCTTCAGCCTTTTGTTTAAAAAAATAATAATTCAATATGAAACAATGTCTAATGAAAAAGTTAAAAAATAATACATGTTAACATCTAATTCTAACATACTCAATAATCATAAGAACAAAAGTAGGAAAGTTATTCACGTGACATACATTGCTCTAAGTTTGAGGAAGCAATTTGATCATGATTTTTAGCATAGTTTAAACAATTTCATATGATTAAATTTATCTACTGCTATATTCATTTTAAATCACCCAACCCAATGTTCCTATCAGATAAGATAAAACATACTAACACTATAATGCCAAAAATTATCACTACATACCTGGGCTATGCTTTCTTGTTTCGTCACCATGTCCCAGTACCTATATTTGTACACATGTTTTCACAACTAGATGCATATCATCATAGTCACTAACATTAAATACATGATCTTAAACATAACCTTTCTTATTAACTTATCTAGAAAACTATGGACAACAATAGAAAGGTCTAAGAGGCCACACGTAAGTCTCAAGACTCATCTCTGATAGCCTTGCCTATGTCATGCACAAAGACTTCATAGTTTGACTCTTCAATCTTGAACCACATTGTGTTGATTCACCATAGTAATGGTATTAAATGCATCATATATTATTATTATTATTATTATATTTTTTATAAAATACATAAGCGGGTATGCAATCCTTCCTAGGGTAGAGTCCCTAGATAGTTTCACCATCGGTTGCCACCCACTTAGGTGAAATAGGGACAGTGTCCTAGACTTAACTGGTGACTTGAATACAAGGGGAGTTAATTTGAATTTTTTTAGATGATGATAATGTAAGAGTATCAATGTCAACTCATAAGCTTTAATGATAATAAGGACTATAGTGAATCCAAATATTGAATAACACCAATGATGGTAAGAAATGTCCATGAAATCTTATATCATACAAATGATTATAGTGAATTATCAAAATTGATAACTAAAAGGAAAAAATCCAACTATACATGATTGAAAAGTCAACAACACTCATAAACATCAAATGAGACGCTATTGCATCATATTGTAACAAACACAAATCATACAATCATATATTATGGTTTAGTGATACTAGATCTTGCACTTCTAAATAATGATGGTATATAAACAAAGGGTCAACTCTTTTAAAAGGTGATAACAAAAAAATGATAGTCTAAAAACAATGATAAACTCAATTTGATATCAATAAGGTCTATCAATTTCTTAACCTCAAAAGATAAGAAAAATCCTACAAGAAATCTAGGCCATAGTTAACAAACTTTATGTAAATTTAACTTTCTAGAAGCTATATAAATTAAGTTAGCATATTTATGTCATGATTGTATAAAATAAAAATATTAAATTGAAATTATGCTCAACCAAATCAAATGTCCTTACAATAACTATATAAGAAGTTTCTAACATGATCTCTTTAGTTCTTTAAATTTACTATCTAGTGTATTAATGTTTTATTCTTATATTTATCATTTTATTTTATTTTCTAGTAGCCATGTATATCATTAGAATATATTATCAAATAGTGACCCATATTAAGTGTATGTATTATAAGAAATCAAAATTAATTAATACTATAACACAACTTTAATATCTTATTATTCTCAACTTTATTTCTTGAAGTATCGTCCATTGCAACGGAGATGAGGTATTATGATACCTACGTGTCTACTAATCTTTTGATAATGTGTCCAAGTATTTGCAAGAAAATTATCTAATTATGTTTTATCATTTCTTCTCTTTAAAAATTGCTCCACACATTTACTCTTTGTTCTTATATTTTTCACCTCTAAAGGATTATGGTATTATCACAAGTCTATTTTACATACATATATTTCTTCAAAATCTGCATATATTCTTTTCTTCACACATGAAACTACTAGTATAAATAAGATATTCTTCTATCTAAATTTAGATCACACTGTACTTTTTTAAATACTCATGACATAGTCCACACAATAAAGTTTTATCACAAATTTTGATCCCAAATTTTTTTTTTTTTTTTTTGATCGGTAAAAGGCCAAAGCCAAAAATTTATTACTTATAAAATGAAATTACAAATCTCCATTCACTTTAGGCACTGGTAGGAAAGAATGGAGAAGAAAACCCCCAGTCTCACCCAGGACCGAAGTCCAGATCAGTGGTTTACATAAAAATATGAGGGCATTCCCTCATTTACATTAGAAATGAACTTATCCATTTATTTATGGCCATGTGGACCTTTGAATTCTATTAAATTACAATCTAGAATTTCCCTATGTTGTATTGTTAGTTTTCTGATCACTCCCTGTAATATTTGATATCTCTATTTGGTTGATTGTTCCTTCTCTTCTGAAAAAATGTCTGTTTGGACTATCTTTTGGCTTTCAATTTTCTGATACTATATCCACAACTGTCCCTGTTGTGTCTTTCTTATTTCCATGCTCTAGGTGTGTACAATCGAATCTTCCTTGCAATACCTATTTCTACATAGCTTAACATCTATACATACTTTCATCCTTCTAGATTAGAAAGGTAAATAAATGGCAACTTTAAACTTAAATGAATATAAGAGGAAATAATTGACAATTTTAATCTTGGAATGACTAAGGTCACCTTCTTATGCGAAGTATCAATTCTTATACTAGAGTCTACGCCTCTGCTAAATGTTTATAAACCTCTTACTGTCTCTTAAATCCATCTTATGCCCATCTTATTTTTTTGTGAATATATATATATATATATATACTCGTTATCTATTTCTGTATTATGAGAAATGGTAACAATAAATTGAAAGTTATAAATCTTCATTGGCATAACCATCTAAAGCCCTTACGATCTATTATTACATATTATAAAGTTATTTCAGGAGTGCATTATTTGGGAGGAAAAACATCCTATATCTTGATATATATATATATCTAATATATCAACTATAATCTTCCTAACTCCTAAAAATAAATCATTAAGTATATCATTTAGATTTGTTGAAGTCATTAAGAATATTTACTAAAGATTTATGAGTTATATGGCTATCATTCATTTAAACCAGTAACATAAATCTGGCTAATATTCTCTAACGATTCCTACCTGTATATCTCTCTTTTAGATGCTTTAACATTACTACGAGGGTTTCCATCGCTGATAGAGCCCATGTTCCAGCTTAACAACCCATAATCAGGGAGAGAGGATACAGTAATAAACTGATAATCCCTAACTTGAGGTCTATCCTAACATTTTTGTTTAGACTTTAGGATAAGGGACTATCAGGATAGGTCTATCCTAAAATTTCTTTAATCTACCTATTGACCTTTGAAGTGTTATGTTCCATATAACAAGTAGGAGTTTATTTTGTACTTGTATGAAATATTCTTGCTTCCATTTAGCCTCCCCTATTCCCCGAACCCTATTTAAGTAGGGATATGTTGTTAGAATAATTCCATTCTTCCTTCCTTTTACAATGTAGTAGGAATCCATAATATGCATATTCTGATTGAAATTTGATAGATTTCATTAAATGTCCTATTTAACTGTAATTTTCTCTTCTCAATTTTGTAGTATTCTTTTCTATTTTCCTTATTTAACCCTATCTTGTTCAGATTATCACCAGAGTACCTATATTATCATATGCTCTTAAAATGCATCATTGTGGAGAATAGTGAAAAATGGAATTTTAGCATATGATTGAAAACATATTCAAAACATCATCCTTCATGAATATACTAACATTGATCCCTTCTGTAAGCATCATTTATATCTTTATCAAGGGTGGTTGATTTGAGATTTTTATCTAAGTTAGTCCTAGGTCTATAAGCATTTGATAAATTAAGCCAGAAAGATAACTTATCTTTAACCATTTATCATATTGTGATCATGGTATTATTAAATGCCCGCTAATTTCCAAGTTGATTACCCAGGCCACTTTATAAATTAAGTAATTAAATAATAAGAAACTATTTTACGAGAACTGTAATCAAGAAAATTTTCATCATAACTTCATAAGGGGGTTCTGACATTCTATTTATCTTAAAATTTAGTAATAAGAATGAGAATAAATTCAAAATAAAACAAACATTTTTATCTCATCAAATTGAAATACGAGGACCAAAAACCAAGGGGAAAAAAAGCCCAATATTCAGCATACAAGAAAGCAAGATAAAAGAGAGAAGCAAAGGGGCCAGCCCTCCTCTCCATCCATCCTAGAGACACCCTCTATCAAAGAGGCAATCCTAGGTCATTTATTTCTTTGAGTATATCCTTCATCCAAACATACTTCAAGCATCTCTTCAAAGTCTGAGTCCTCAAAGAACATCCAATCAGTAACCCCCACATCATCATCATGCCAGTAGGAGTAGAACCAATTCTCCATAATTGGGGTCCTTAGGTGCATGAAGGTCATTAAGAACACAAGATTTTGTTTAACGACAGATTCTCTAGAGACAAATGAATGAAAGTCCTTAACAATCATAATGGGGACAATCGGGGCTGGCCTTCCATTAATAGCTGGAAGATCATAGAATCTAGGCATAGTAATGGTACAGTTAGGTTTAATGTTATGGATAATTTTATCTATGTTACCAAGATATTTCTTCTTGAAGATTCACAAGCACAATTTCCCAATTTCCTCTTTTCTTGGTTCTACATAGATGGTTGTCACTATGAACATGGCAGGGATCTCCATGTTAACCCTGTATCTATCTGAATTTGATAGGAATTCTCTACCCAAGATTCTAAACATGGCTCTAAGAACTATGGATTGGGAAGTTTGAAGGACAAACTTCAGATGCTTGATATAAATTTCCCCATCAAAAGCTATCTGAGAAGCCGTGATAACTAATTTAATAGGCGTAGTCATGGGACAACTATTCTCAGATAAGTAAGGTTTCCAAAGACATAGAAGGGGTAGGAATAGCTTGAACTCTCTAGGAAGTTATAAATTGCATCGCGGTCATCCAACAGTTGGAATACCAAGCGCCATTGAGACTCAGGGATACCAAGAGCCTAGGTAAAGGAGTCATTGGTGGATGAGGAGGGAGAATTAGAGTGGTGCCAAGGTAGGTTCGAGCCCCTAATTTAGTCTGTTCTAAGGTTAGAGAGGACTATAAAGATACCCAAATTACCAAGACTACAAAGAAGGTTGGGAGGAGAAGTGACAGTTCCAGATCAATAACGAGCCTAAACAGGGTATCAAAGAAAGCAAATTCTAAGTCCCTAAAATCATAAGTCAAGTGTTAGCTATAGAGAAGGACATATCAATTAAATACAGGGTAGACATAAAGAGGGAATTTAAAAAATTCTTTTCAAACCATTGCAGGCCTAGGGGAGGAACGCATATAAAGATGCCTATGCAGGGTTTAAACCTATATGACAGTCTTAGTGCTTAATTTAAATGTCTATTATGTTCCTAAGCTTCCTAGCCGTCCTAACCTTCTTAACCTAAAATTAAATATCATTCGGTAGAAGGACTCCAGTGAACACTCCCTCTGCTTTGGAAACATTTTATCAAAGAATGATTAGAGGCTTTTAATTTTATGGGATCTGATTTCGTTCTTAAGAAGTGAAGTGTAAGTTACCACATTAATGGATAAAGAAAAAAATTGACAAACGACCATAGCTCATCTATCATAGGATGACAGAGTATCAAGATGCTGATTATTAGATCAATGTTTCCAATTTACAATACCAGTATAGTTACCCGCTTATTAGAAAATGCCAATTATTTGGACCGAAATTGTAAACAGATCTAGGCATAAAAATTTCATGGAAATAATAAACTATTTATCATCAAACACATACTACTCCAGTAGAATTTCATAGCCTCATGAAGGGAAATAAAAGAATGTAAATAAAAGGCTGATCATTTATATATAATCTTAAACAGTCCTATATTTTTATCTATCTGTCTGTATATTTAATAAGAGCGGTTACAGTGCTAATATTGTTGACAACATTTTTCAAAATAATGAAGGTATGTACATAACTCAAACTAAATATCCTAGATCAACCTCTGATATCATTCTAAGTTGTTATATTCAAAAGGAGTACCAGGGGCATGCTAGGGAAATTTCCAAAATTACTATCAGGTATAATGTAGGTTTAAAGTACCGACCTGAAGTTCTGGCTTCACTTCTTGAGCTAGGCTTTCTGCAACCAATCACAACTCCATTCTCCCTCATTTTTCCTCATAATAACGATGGCATCATCCTCATCACTCTCATCTCATAGTAGTTTCAAACATCATTTGATAGATGGTGCGATGATTCAAAGATCCTCCATGGCCATTTTGTTCAAAATATTAGGGATGATTAAGCCTTCCTTTTCCCAGTATGAAAGAAACTAGTCCCTATCATTGTTAGTTTTAAGCACTTCTCAAAACAAGAAATCCATATTGCATTTCATGTTAGGCCAATGTTTATCAAAACAAACCTCATCCTTGATTAGAAGCATGGGAAGACGCTTGCCTCTAGGAATCTCCTGCATCTTATCTATCTCCATCCTCATAATATTCTCCATAAAAGGCACCGTGAGATGAAGATTTATGCTATAAAATACTTTATCCAATCCTCCCAGGACCTTAGCTATGAAAATATCTTTTGCTACCTTAATAATATCTTCTTTCACAAACTTAACATAAGAAGCCAGAGCAATGAAACCCCCGACAATTGATCCATTAGTTTGGAGAGTAAATTCATTGTCAAAATGAATATCCCCTACACATTTCTCCATGGCCCTCCTTACGGTCTCCGGTACTTGTTTTAAGATCCTATTCCAGTGCTCCGGTTTAATAGACCCACGAAAGGCCATGGTTCTTGTATCTTCCAGCACAAATGTTAGCCACCGTGACTCCATTATCAAGTAGGCGCTCTCTCTCTATCTAAACCACCAGTATAGTTATGACAATGGAAAGGATATTAGGTTTTTAATAAAGAAGTAGCCATCCGAGTGTCTTAACTCTAGTCATTAATTGCTTTCCCTGATTACACAGCCGAGTTTCCCAAAAATTTTAATTAAGCTTGTACATTTAAAGTCATGATCCTAATGAGTATATCTCTAATTTAAGTGCCTCTATTAAATACTTCTAACTTTTACTATCCGCTAGATATGGCTATACTTATCCTAGTTTCTTTAAATGAAAAAAGTACCTCTCGGGATGGCTCTAGATAGACTTGGGAAAGGATTGTACTTCGATAAAACTCAAGATGATTTGGTAGCTTTAGTAAATTATTTTCAAGTGTACCAATGTGATTAACAAATCAAGTTAAATTCTTTTCATAATCATCAAAAGTACAGCCTTCAAGCCATTGGAAAGGGTTCCATCACGTGAAAAGTGGAGATCATCTAAAATTTGGGGCCTTATGACTTAAATGGAGACACCTAGAAATTTTGGTTTACCTAAGCATAAGTTAAAATTAAATCTGAAACGAACTTATTAGTATGTGAAAATATCATTATATACTTAATAATGACCTCGTGCTCCTTCGACATGCTTGACCTTACTTCAATCTTAGCAATTAACTCTAGGAGCTAAGCCTAAATTTAAATATGATAATATATACAAATAGACATGCATAGATACATAAATACATATATACAAATTTTCATTTATATGTACATACATATATACATACTTACATATATATACCTATCCATTTATACATGTAATCGTACCAGCCTCTATGTACCTTCCTGCTAAGTTATGGTCAAAGTAAGTGAACTTAAGTTATAAATTACTTTAATATAGTGCTATCCTCCCTGACCTAGTTATGAATGTTCGTAAACTTTAATTTACTAAGTGCTTATCTTTCCAGAGGTCCTAATCATTGATTAATAGTTCTTATTTAGCCATCTCTTATTATTAATATAGACCCCAAAAAATTATCTTAAAGTACTTTGTCCTTTGATCTCATTTAATGGTTGCAGTAATCAGTAGTACATCCATATAATTTTAATTGATTCAATTTGCTACTTTCTTTCTATATCAGTGTCAACTCGTGCCAAACTCGTCGATCTTAAAATGATGTGGAGATGATCTCAGACGTATTAAATAGATAAATATGACAAAACAATTATTGCTAGTTTATTGGCTTTGTTTGATTGTATAGAATTTGGCTTTGCTGCATGTTAAAATTAAAATTCTATATCTGTGAATATATCTGTATAGTTTGATAGGTATTTTGATTCTTTCCGTCATCCTAAAAGAAATTTTGAAATTTATTCCACCTGTCTATATTATTTGTTATTGCTGTCTTCCTATCGTACTATTAAATTTATGAAATGCTCAGTGCTAGAATTTATACTTGTAATGCCCAAAACTTGACTAAGAAAATCCAACTATTTTTTTTTCTTTTTATTGAATGTGTATAATTATACTTAAAACCGAAATACAACTTACAATTTTTTTTTGTTTTCTTTTTTAAACCATTACTTTTAAATAGATAAGTTTGGGTTAGCACAACTCTATTTTCCAATTGGGAATGAGTTTACTTAAGAACTTAGTTAGGCTTACTATACCACTTATCCCTATTAGAAATATCTCCAAAGTATACAATACATTCTTATTATAAATTATGAATTGCCTTGCATATTTAGTATCCAATAACTTATAATTGCATCATGTTATAAAGATTAGAGAATTTGAAATACAAATAATGTTAGTCTGTCAATGCTCAGCCAACCAAAAACTGTCAGCTGAAAGGGAGGGATAGAACTAAGGTGCTTTGCTCTATGAACTCATAGAGTGTTACATCAATTCCCTGATCTGATCTAACCGGATCTCTCTCCTCACTAATTTTAACATTCTCTCTAAACAAACTTCCTTGAGGATTAAAGCATGACAAAGAAATCTATACCAAAACAAAGCATAAGAAGGGATAAATGACTTATCTCTTTATGAAATCTATCTTGAACTCCATTACCATATCCAAGATCCTCTTCCTCTCCTCTAGTCCTATACCATCTTCTCTCACAAGCTAAAATTTCTCCAAAAGGAGAAGTGGGTAACACCATCTCTCCCTTCACAAACTCATTATAAGGAAGAGAAACTTAGAAGACTTGGATGTGGATGTGACACTTGTCATTTTTCCATCCATTACTCCATGTGGTCTTTTCTACATTTAAGAGGGGACAAAAATTATGACACCCCATGTGCACCCCATCCCCAAAGTCTTCCCTCATAAATGAGTTATGGAGGTGGGGTTGGTACCTTCAACCCATCCATACCCAAAATTCGTCACTCTTCATTATGAGGACTTTTGGAGCATTAAAATAGGCCTTAGGTATTTTATTTAATATCCAATAGGCCCCCACCTCAAGGGTATAGACCCTAGGGGTCTAATTTTAATAATTATAACATGAAAATTGACCCCTAAACTCTCATTCAAGACCCATAATCATAAACCTGATAAATAGGTTTATATCAAATAATAAAATCATATTTCTTTCAAAATGGTTAACTTAATACTTATCCAAGAGGTAGTTGATTTATTGTTTAAGTTTCTTCAACCTCCTATTGTCCTTTGTACTTCCCTACATATCACAACCATAACTTATAGTTAATCCCCTGTAGTAGTTCAACATAGAAGATAATCAAATTCTCACAACCTCAATTATGAATTATGAGTCTAGTTAATCAAATTCTACCTTGGAATGACAACCCCCCCATTTTCAAAAGAGGTATTTCCATTCATGTCAATGTGCATATGCTTTCATTATATTACATAATAAAAATAAAATTGAATTCCCAAAAGGAAAATATAAGAGACCATTTATAAGTTTAATAAATTGAAACATATTCTATTCAAGAAAGATACATAACTCTCATCATGTTTGCTAATGACAAATAAGAATATTACTATCATGACCCACACATACAATTAACCAATTAATGAGCTTTAATAATCTAATGAAATCATATCCTGGTTGATTAATCTCCTAAGAAGCATGGTCTTACATGTCCTTTATGAGGTGGGGTCTTACATCCCCCTCCCGTTATCTTTGACTTCCTCCCGGAAGTCACTCAAATTTAAAGATATATTTCTCAGCCTTAGATATCATTGAATATTCTAACTTTAATCTCATTGACTAGGAACCTATATTAGTAATCAAAATTACTTACATAAATCTATTAGGAGGGTTTAGTTATTTTCCATAATCTTTGTGAAGTATAGAACTTGTACCATAATACATGTTAAATATATACTTTCCTTGATTTAGAAACTTCAATAATTTATGAGTAAAACAACATACAATGTAAAATTATATTTCTAATATTCCAAATATTTGTATCATTCACATAATTGTTCAATTTTAAATATAAATATTCAAATTTATGTATCATTCACATAATTGTTCAATTTTAAATATAATGATGCATAGTAATATCATCCAAACTATCAATATCTAAAATAAAATTGCATGATAGTTTATTGATACAGGTCTCATTTTTTTCCATGAAAAACATACTCAATTGTACCCCAAACATCACTCATGATGTTGATACTCCAAAATTTCTAATTTCATTTTTTTTGCATTAATCCATTATTAAAATGCATCACTTTTGTTATGTCATAGTTACAATAATTCCACATTACACCCATTGATAACTTAACAATGTTTATGCAATAATTTAATACAATATTGGAAAGGGGTTTTACAAAACACTAACACAACACAAGGCTCACATAAGGGCTTATGAGGATGGTTATCCATAATATAAATGGAAAAGGAAAGTACGGTGTCACAAGGACCTTCTCTAAGAATCCCCCCATAACTTTCCTAGTACCTTACCTTTGTTTGTGTAAGGGGGTTAGCATCCAAAGGTAGGTATAAAATAATCACACACATGATCTAGGGGGGAATGGATTACGACCGTCCCATACCGGTCCCATTAGCACCCTCATCCTCACAATAAAATAATAGATTCCCCAGTGCATCTGCTCCCCCATACGACCTGCCAGGATCCCCTCCCGGGTATGATAGTTTTACATGATTCACATCACAACATATTTTGCATATGGTAGGAGGGAGAATATGGAGAGAGGGAGCGGGCAACAAGGGAGCGAGCGGGAGAGCCCAAATTCAACTTTGAATGTGGGCGGGAGAAATTGGGAGGAAGCAGAATCCTCTGAGAATAGCAAGTGGGACAATGGAAAGTACATGGAGATTACAGGATTGGATCCCGATGCAGGACAGGCGCCAGAGGACCCAGGTGGGGGTCCCAGACAGGAGATTGGGTTGGGACAACAAAGGAAATGGGCGTCACTTTTTGGCATCAAACCAACAGGTAAGTCTTCTTTACCTCCGGTGAAGAATGTATCTAAACCCTCTCAGGGTTGCTTTGCTATTGAAATCCCTGATCAGACTATCGATTTC
>MU224945.1:3702381-3715873 GCA_018584345.1 Thuja plicata
TCCAATCCATCTAAATATTTGAATCTTAGGATTTTAACCCATTTGGCCTCCGGATCTTTGTACATTTTCCATACTAATTTTGCTCCTAGTGCTAGGTTTTGTTGTTTGATCTTTTTAACATTCAACCATCCTTCCTCTATAGGTTTGCTAATCTTGTCCCAAGCTATTAAAGCTAATCTCTTTTTATCATTTGCTCCTTGCCAATTTTTTTTTTTTAGTTTTTTATTGATGTCCTTTTCAATCCCTTTTGGCAAACTTAGACACATCACTTGGTAAGTAGGTATAGCTGAGAGAACATATTTAATCATGGTAGTCTTCCCAGTGTTTGTTAACCATTTCTCTTTCCATGATTCATCTTTTTTATCAATATTTTCTAAAAGCATGCTCCACAGATTTGATGACCTATTGCCCTTATCTAAGGGCAGCCCTAGATATCTACACGATAGTTCTCCTATTTTATATTCTAGCAATCTGCATGTTCTCTGTTCGTCCTTGCTAGAGGTATTCAAGAAGTATATCTCAGATTTTTCTTTATTAATATGTTGGCCAGAAGTAGTTGAATATAGGTTTAATAAATTCCTAATTCCCCTAGCCTCTGCAATATTATCTTGGTCAAAGAGGAGGTTGTCATCCACAAATTGTTGATGGGTGTAGGCTTCCAATCCTTTAGTTATTTTAATACCACAAACCAAATGCTCATTCTTTGCTTTGGTAAACAATCTACCAAGAGCATCAGCCATAATAACAAAGAGAAAGGGTGAAAGAGGATCACCTTGTCTAATACCTTGAGAGATATTAAAAAACTAGTAGAGCTACCATTCACCAAAATAGACATTTTTGGCCTAGAAATACATTCAAATATTAAGTTAATCCATTGCTTAGAGAAAACAAAGGCTTCAAGGCACTTGCATAGGAAATGCCAATCCACCTTATCATATGCCTTCCTAATATCAAGTTTAATAAGCATACCCGGGGTATGGTTATGTTGAACCATATGAATAACTTCTTGGGCAATAATCACTCCATCAAGAATAGACCTCCTAGGGATGAAACCAGATTGTTCTTCCGAAATAAGAATTGGGAGGAATCTTTTAATCCTATTTGCCAAAGTTTTAGTTAATAATCTATATAATGTATTACATAATGAAATGGGTCTATAATCATCTAAACTGTCTGGGATATCTTTTTTTGGTATTAGTGCTATAAAAGTATTATTTATTTCTTGTAGTATTTTACCTGAGTTTCTCATGCCTTCTAAAGCTGAGACCACTTCATCCCCAATAATGTGCCAACATTATTGATAGAAGAAATTAGGAAAACCATCTAGTCCAGGGGACTTGTCAGGATGAAGTTTTTTCAGAGTGCTTTCCACTTCATCTTTAGTGAATTCAGCATTAAGAAATGTATTGTGTTCTTTAGTGATTACCATAGGAATATTTTTAAGAATCTCTATTTGGGTCGTCCTATTCGATCCTTCCATATCGTTCAAAATTCCTTTAAAGTATTTAGCTATTTCTTCCACTATGTTCTTTCATTTTTTGATTATGGCTCTGTTGTATTTCTTGATACTCGTGATTTTATTAAAGTTTTGTTTGGATTTAGAGCTATTATGAAATAATTTAGTTTTCTTGTCTCCTTCATTAAGCCACACTTCCCTGGCTCTCTATTTCCAAAATGATTTTTCTTTTGATAAAATGTCCTCATATTTACTAAGTAACTTTTTCTCCTTGTTATAAGACTCTATATTCATCCCATTCCTAAAGATTGCTTCATTTAATTCCTTTGTCTTTTTTTATTTCTACCTTTTGTTCAAAAATATTTCCGAAATGGCTTTTGTTCCATTCAATTAATCTGTGTTTTAAGTGTTTCAATTTTGCATTAAGGATAAAGGTTTTTTATCCTTTAAAATTTTTTTCATTCCACCACTCAATTTTGAGCATGCATTCCTCATCCTTAAGCCACATTTTTTCAAATTTAAAAGGGTTCTTTTTAGGTTTTAAATCTTCTTCTTATTCCAAATTAATCAGAAAGTGATCTGAACTTGAGTGTGCAACTATGTTAGCTCTAAGAGTTACTTTTAATTTTGTTAGGTCCCCAATATGAAGAAATCTATCTAGTTTCTCAGTAATTAGTTTGGAATTAACTCTCCTATTTGACCAAGTGTATGTACCATTATCTAAGGGGATATTCATTGCATTAATCAATTGTATCCATTCCTTAAATTCTTTCATAGTTTGATTGTTGCCTTTAGATCCTCCAGATTTTTCTTTTGTATTTAAAATTGAGTTGAAGTCCCCACCTATAAAAATGTTTATATTAGGATAAAAATTAATGAAACTTTCAATTTCCTTCCATACAAGTCATTTTTCATGCAAGAAATTTGGTCCATAGAAATTGATAATAATAAATTCTAAGTTGCTGCTATAGTTCTTAATTTGTGTTGCCATCCATTGGGGATTGGAAGTTAACAATGTTAAAGAAATAAACCTTGGGTTCCATACACAAGCTAGCCCTCCTGAAGAACCTACCGAGTCTACACCTTTGATTTCCCATATTCCTAATTTCCTACTAAGTAGATTGTATCCTTCTGTTCCTCATTTGGTTTCTTGATTTTTTATCCCAAACTTGGCTGTTAAAGATGAAAGTCTTTCCATTTGTAAGTCTGATCAAAACACGGTAATATATTCTTTCAAAATCTGATCAAAATTAAGGATATATCTTCATTCAAATTTATTCTCTCTTATAAAATATCAAGTAGAATGTTAGAATAAATACAACACACACAATTGAGAGGGGGGGTCAATCATTTATGTCCAAAACCTCAAGAGCTTTAACCAAATTACCAACTTAATCTTAGATATGAAAGATAAACATGAATGCAGGAACATAATGTAGTAAACAACACATAACACTAGGATTTTTGATATGGAAAACTTTTTATGGGAAAAACCATAGTGGGGATCAAACCCACAAGATGAATGTACTCTGTTAAAAGAAGTATACCCTGTTAGGAGTATTACAAATGGGAATGCACATGCATTCAGGAACAGTGCCTAGAGCTCACTGCTCAAATAGAACAAGGATCACAATCCCAAGGAATCCTTACTACCTTACAACAAACTCTAATATCAAATCATAAAGGACATACTATCCAAACTCACAAACTGACAAATAACATCTCTCATGTGCCAAAATAGTTCTAATGAAGTGCATCAAATCTCTGCCTCAATTGTAGATTTCACTCATACCTCTTCTCTACAGCATCTCATGCACTCTCACCCTCTCTCATACTTTCACAATTACAAATGATTACATACTTATATATATTATATCAATTTAGCTCAACTAGGTCAGCCAAGGACCTAATTAAAAATATTAATTCAATATAGCTGAATACACAATCTGATCCATTGAATATTAGCTAAGACATAGCAATGATCCATAACAACATCCTTGAACATGCTCCAAATACATAAATCATGTCATGATCCATCACAACACACTACACCACCATGTTGACCAACAACAATAAGAACATCAACACGCCACAGGAGAATCTTTAATTTCGATCAGACAGTCCGATGCAATCTAGCAACATAAGTAGGAAATGATATAGAAACATCAACAAACAACACGAAATAACATGACATTAACGGGAACAAATTTGTCTCATAGATCATACTCATCTCTACACTGTTCATTAGAAACACTAAACAACAACCATTGTCATAAAAAAAAAAATTCCAACATCTAGATCATGAACCACTCAAGCTAAGGACACACATCCATGCCGTAAACTCGTCACCAAGTTAGCAACAAAAAATATTGCATAATTGATCTAAACTGATCCAATAATTGAAACATTTCCTCTTCCTAAACAACCAAAATACCACTATCTGATAAATATTTCACAACTCACTCAAATAATTATACAAACCTCCACCACTTGAACAAAATCAAGTATAGACATCCCCAAACACATTACCAACTTCACAACATCTGATATTCAATATTGTAGTCATACCACAAAAATCATCTGAGTTACACTATCACTAATAGTAGGAATATGTTGACATCAATGAAAAAACATTAATTTTAGTACACATATGCACAATCTGAATAATATCCCAATAATATCCCCCTTTGGCATTGATAGAAACATATGATGTGAAAAATTCAATCAATGCACAAAGAAACAATATCAACAGTATTACCAGTAATATCCACAATATGACATACTTGTTTTATTATCGCTTCCCCATAGTCTCATATTTGTTTTTCATATGAATATCTCTCCCCCTTTGACATTAATGATAAAGGCACATGTATGCACTAAGTCATAGAGGCCAGAAATATGAAAAAACATCTCTCAAATCTAAATGAACATATCTCACCCATAATACTAACCTCTATCCACTACTCGCCCTAAGGAGTATCCACCCAAAACATCAATCTAGATTAATGATAATTTGTAAGCACACTTGACTGATGCATCTTAATTCATCTCTAGCTCTGATAAGGTGGGGAAATCACCTCAAGCTTACCTCAGAGATACTCAAAAATATCCTTTAGAAAGGGCTTCATGAAAATATCTGCATTCTACTCTTTTGTAGACACATACTCCAACCTGACTCCTTTATCAGTGACCTTGTCTCTCAATAAATGATATTTAATAGAAATATGCTTTGTCTTTGAATGCAACATGGGGTTCTATGAAATATTGATGGCACTTGAATTGTCATAATAGATATCAATAGGCTCATCAATACTTACTATGATATCTTTCAACATTTATTTCATCCATATCACTTGTGTATAGTTAATAGCAGCAACAACATATTCAGCTTCAACAAAAGATTGAGATATACAATTTTGTTTCTTACTTTCCTATGAAACTATTCTCTTACCCAAGAAGAATGCTCCACCACTAGTGCTCTATCTGTCATCCTGTTACCTGCCCAGTCTACATCAGTAAATGCAATCAATGTAAAATCATCAACCTTTCTATATCATAATCCATAATCAACTGCCCTTTTCAAGTATATGAATATCTTCTTAACAACAACAATATGTGATTCCTTCAATTCTTCTTGAAATCTAGCAACAATTCAGACACCATTTATGATATCTA
Organism: Thuja plicata; assembly: GCA_018584345.1. NCBI lineage: Eukaryota > Viridiplantae > Streptophyta > Pinopsida > Cupressales > Cupressaceae > Thuja > Thuja plicata. Next base: position 3,707,513 of record MU224945.1, read on the forward strand.
GTCTACTTTATGTCAAATATAGTAAGCCACCGATCATAGATCTATATCTTGTCTTATTTGCATTAGGTGTATCATCAATATTTGTCAATTTACAACCAATAATCATAGGAGTACCAATAGGTTTTGAATCTTCCATACCAAATTTCCTCAACAATTCTTTCACATACTTGGACTGAGATATGAAAATACCTTTATTAGTTTTTATAATTTTCAGCCCAAGAAAAAATTTCATCTCACCTATCATAGACATCTCAAATTTTTTTTGCATCTCATCAGCAAATTCCTTACTCAATTCATCATTTCCACCAAAAATAATATCATCCACAAAGACTTCAAAAATCAAAATATTATCTTGATCAACTTTGAAGTACAAATTACTATCATTAGTAGCTTTACCAGAACCAATCTTCAATAAATACTTATATAACCTTGCATACAAGGCTCTAGGTGCTTTTTTTAATCTATAAAATTCTTTCTTCTATTTAAAAACTATGTTATCCTCATCGAACAAGGGAAAACCATCTGGTTGCTCAATGTAGACTTCCTCTTCCAATTCTCCATTCAAGAATGCAAACTTAACTTCAATTTGATATACCTTGAAATCTTTGTAAGTAGCGTATGCAAGAAATAGCCTAACATATTCAATTATAGAAATAGGGGAAAAGGTCTCCTAAAAATCAATTCCTTCCATCTATGAGTATCCCTTGCAAACAAGTATGGCTTTATTCCAAATAAATTCACCTTCTTCATTCAATTTTTTTCTGAATACCCATTTAGTACCAATCACATTCTTGTCTTTAGGTCTAAGAACAAGAATCCATGATTTATTATTTTCAATATATTCCAATTATTCTTTGATCACTTTTACCCAACTATCATCTTTACATGTGTCATCAACGTCTTTAGGCTCAATCTTAGAAATCAAACAAATTTCTCTTCTACCAATTTTTCCTCTAGTCTGAACACCCTAATTCCTATCATAAATAATCTAATTTTATGAATTATTTAACCTTATATACCTGGGATTATTTCAATTTTCTTTTGTAGAAGACTCTTGTGTTTCCACTTCATCATCATTTGCATATTCTTCATTCTGCTCTAATGATCCATCCTGATTTTGATTTTGATTTTGATTTTCTGCTTGCATAATATGACTTTCTACTTCATCATCTTATTTATATCTGCAAGATCTGACCTAGTTCTAATTAATTTCATCCACTTTCACATTCACACTTTCAATTAATTTCTTCAACCTTTGATTATAACATTTATATTTTCTTTTTGTATAATAACCAAGAAAGGTCCCCTCGTCACATCTAGGATGAAATTTTCTAAAGTCTTCATCTCTTTCGATCTATCATTCACTTTCAAAAATTCTCAAATATTTCAGTATACAAACATGACCATACCAAAGTTCATAAGGTGTCTTACTGATTTATTTCTTAATTTGTACTCAATTCAATGTATATATTACAGTGATAACAACTTCTCTCCAATAGATCTGTGGAGCACTTCCTTCAGTCATCATAGTTCTAGCAGTGTCTAGAATAGTTATATTTCTTCTCTTTGTATTGTCATTTTGTTGTGGAGTTCGTGGAGCATACATCCATCTCTTTATTCCATGCTCTTCACAAAAAGTGTTAAAATCAGTAGAATTAAACTCACCACCTATGTTTGATCTCAAATGTTTCAACTTCAATCCTATTAAATTCTCAACCATAGATTTGAAAATCTTGAATTTATCAAAATCTTTAGATTTTTCTTTCAAAAATGTAACCCACATCATTCTACTATAATCATCAATGAATAAATTGAAATACTTGTCCCCATAATAGCTTCTTGTTTGTGTAGAACCACATAGATCAGTATGCACCAAATCTATAATTCCACTTGAAGAATAATTATTGATCTTAAAAGTAGATTTAGTAAATTTACCCAACTGACATTATTTACACAATGCATTAGCAGGATTCAATAGTATAGGAAGATCTCTATTAATTTCTCTTGTAGTACTTATCTTCACAATGTTATCAAAGTTTACATGACAAAATATCTTATGCCACAACCAACTATCATCAATATTAGCAATCAATCATCTACTCTCTAAATTGTTCAAATGAAATATATTACGTTTAGTCTTTCTTCCTATGGTAATATCAATTCTAGAGCTTACAATGATCTTTCATGTTCTATCCTTGAATTTTGAGTTGTAACCTTTATCAACTAGTTGACCAACACTCAAGAGATTATATCTCAAACCTTCAACACATAGAACATCATCAATATTATTCTTACCATCAAGGGTAATAGAACCTTTTACTCTAATCATACAAGGAGTATTATCACCAAATATGACAACACGACAATCATACCTTTTCAATTTCACAATTTATTTTTTTTATCTATGGTCATGTGCTATGAACATCCACTATCAATAACCCATTCATCCTTCTTATCCACATGTGAAATGGAGGCTTTTTCTTCATTCACAAAACTAGGATCTTCATCTTTGATAGAAACAAACACAATCTCATCTTCACTCTTTTCAAATTCATCATCAGTTACACATTCATCAACAACATAATTAAACTTCTTTTGATATTTAGAATTTAATTTATTAGGCTTATACTCAGGTTCCTTATTCAGACATCTTGAAGTAGATGACCAATCTTATTACATGCAAAACATTTCAAAGGAAACTTTCCTTGATACTTACTAGATCTCTTGGGTAGTCTCTTTGCAATTAGGGCTTCAAGCTCATCAAGCTTCCTTTCTTCTTCCTCAATCTCTACCCATCCTATAGCATATCTAGATTCATATTTAGATGAAATTTCTCTAGAATCATATCTTTTCTTATCCTTAGAAATAGTATCTTTAAATGTAGTTTCAAGTTCAGGAAGATTATCTCATTTCAAAAGCAGATGACTTACCAATCAATGAATCTCTTGTCACAGGTACCATGGTTATGATTTCTTCAATAGTAGAAACTTTCTAATTGTAAACAAGAGGTAAGGATCTCAAGATCTTAGAAACAATTTCATTCTCATCCAAGGTTACACCAACGCATTTGATTGCACAAACTAGTTCGATGATCTTATTCACATGGGTAGTAACGTTCTTATATTTTCTCATCTTCAATGATTCATATTCTCCTTTCAAACTTTGTAACTTGGCTTCCTTCACAAATTCATCTCCTTTATATAGTGTCTCTAATTTTGTCCATACCTGATGTGCAGTCTTTAATCCTATAATGTTTGTGTATTCAACATCTAATAATGTACTCAATAAGGCTTCTTTTTCTCTCATATTATACTCAAATTATTTCTTCTCATCAGTAGTCACAATAGAAAGATCTATAGGAGGATTTTAATTTTTCTTTGTAACATCCCAATGTTCTTCACTAATACATATCAAATGTTTAATCGTCTGGTCTTTTCATATAGTATAATTTGTTCCTTGAAATCTTGGTCTCTCCTTCTTAAAGTTCAACATCCTGGATCTCTTCAAGTGGTTAAGCTTCAAAAATAGGACAATATATCTAATGTCAATTATTAGAATAAATGTGTCACATACAACTGAGAAGGAGCGTGAATCATTTGTGTCCAAAAACTCAAGACCTTTAACCAAATTATCAACTTAATCTCATATTCAAAAGATAAACATGAATGTAGGAATATAACACAGTAAAAAACACATAACACAAATATTTTTGATGTGGAAACCTTGTTAGGGGAAAAATCACAGTGAGGATCAAACCCACAAGATTAACGTACTCTATTAAAAGCACTATACATTGTTAGGAGTATTAAAAATGGGAATGCACATGCATTCAGGCACACTTCCTAGAGCTCACTACTCAAATACAATAAGGATCACAATCCCAACGAAGGTTCACTACCTTACAAAAATCTTTGATCTCAAATCATAAAGGCCATATTGTCCAAACCCACAAACTAAAAAACATCTCTAATATGCCAAAATAGTTACAGTGAAGTGCATCAAATCTCTGCCCCAGTTGATGATTCCACTCATACCTCTTCTCTTTATCATCTCATGCACTCTCACACTCTCTCATACTTTCACAATTACAAATGATTATATACTCATATACATTACATAAATTTATCTCCACTAGGTCAGCCAATGACCTAATTACAAAACATTAATTCAATACAACTCAATACACAATGTGATATATTGAATGTCGACTAAGACATAACAATGATCTATAACAATATTGGTGTAGGAGCACCATTGATATGCCATCTAATATGGTGGTCTCTTTTAATTTTGGTGTGCTAGTGTGTGTAAGACCCTCTAGTAGGGCAATGTGAATATATAAGGTCATGTTGACCAAGAGTAGTTTAGGTAATTTTCATCTTATGCTTATGTTTGGGTAGAATAGCTCTTTTTGGCTCTTGTTAATGGACTATCATTGATGATGTCATCAATAGGTAGGGTGATTTAATAGTGGTTCTTAGGGTCCATAGTTACCCTAGGTGGTCTAGCTAGGGTTAGATAAGGTATATTGGTGGAGAAAACACTTTAACAGTGTAAGTTGTACAAAGATGTAAAATGTTGCTATGCAACATTAGTAACTTTTAAAAGTTGCTGACAACATTTTGTTGTCTAGGGAGTTTTGAGGTTCTAATGGTTTTTTAACACATATAAGGGATGAAACATGTGTGTCTAAGATATATAAGGTGAAAAAACCCTAATTTGTGAGAGGAGAAGACAATGTACAGATTTTGGTTATTGGAGCCAAGAGAGTTTTAATGAGCAGACATCAGATTTGAAGTTTTTTTGGGTTTTGTTATTGTGAATGGATTGAAATTAAGACTATGACTATTAGAATCCATTTTTTTTCATGTTACCAATCTTTTCCAATCATTAGTTTTCTTTGTAGTAGTTCTTTGTTTGTGTTTTGTAAATTCTTTCAGTTTTGGACTATTTGCTGTCCAGTTTTGGCCAAGGAGAAAAGATGTGGACCTAACTCCACTTCCCACCATTGGTTTTGTATGGCCACATGGGAATGGATACTAGGTCTATGGAGCTTCAGGACTATGGAAGGAGGAGCTCTGAAAGTGCTTGCAAGCATTTTTAAACATTTGCCCTAGGCGAGCTACATGCACAACCCAGTTAGGAAGAGCAAGTGACAGTTGGTTTAAAAGTTGCAGGGGGTGTTCTCATGAGGAAAGAAGGCCATGTGTGTAATAAAGGATGTTATACAGGTGTTCCACAAAGTGGAGGAGTTCCCAAGACATCTACATGCTAGGTTTTGACCCAAAAGACCCAAAAATGGTCTAAAACCAAGAAAAGAGACATATTTCAGAAGTAGGGTGTACAGAAAGTGTCAGACCAAGTGACCTAGAAAATCCTTGTGGGTTTTTTCTCTACTTACAAGATATCAAGAAAGATTTGGGGGTTCTTTGGGATTTTTGCACTGAAAAAGTGTTGTCCTAAAAACTAGGAGTCCTAATTGTGCAAAAAGGCTACAAGTCCTGAAAATTAGGAAACTAGAACTCGATGGGAAGATGGTTCAATTTGGTGGTTCCAAACCTAGGTTGCAATCCAAAAATGGAGTGTATTGAAGCCCTGACCCTCCTAAAAATCCAAATTTGAGTTTAGGGCTTGGAGTGGTTTGAGTGGAAGGTTCTTGTAGAGCACAAGAATGGTGATTTTAACAAGATAGGTAGCTTCTTGGTTGGAGAGAAGAATTGATTCTTTCAAGTGGTAGAGGGTGGATTGAGGAAGCCCTAGAGGTCCTAGGAGAGGCCTAACAAGATTTCAAAGAAAACTCAGAAAGTTGCCAAGGAGGCTCCCTATCAGAGTGGTATCAGAGCCCAAGTTCAAGATTTGGGAAAAGAAGAAGTAGTGCAGCCAGTGGATGTTGCAGACCAAAGATTCAAGTGAGGAATCTAGTGCATCTAGTAGGATGGTGACCAATGTGGAATTGGACAAGAAATTTGAAGAACAAGAAGAGGATAACAGGTTGCTGAGAGAGAGATTGGCTCAAATGGAGCAACTCTTGGATGAAGTCTGAGCTAAGACAGATAGTGTAAAGGACAAGGTAGACCAGAAAGAGGAAAAGGAAGCTAAGGGGAAGGAGTGGGACTTAGATGAAGAGACACCTACCCATAAATCAGTCTTACCTAAGGAACCCTTCTTGAAGGCACTCAAAGCCTTGAGTGGTAAAGCCTTGGAGGGTGTGTCATTTTTTAATGGACAAATGGATGTTGATTTGGTTTTAGATTGGATAGACAGCCTTGAGAATCAGTTTGAATGTGATGGGGTGACTGATGCTCAAAAAATCAAGGTGGCTAAGTCTAGATTAAGAGGACCAGCACTTACCTAGTGGAAAGTTTTTCTGAATGAAAGGGAGAAAGAGGGCAAGAGTCCTATTGTGTCATGGAAAGGTATGTTGACAAAGTTGAAACAAACTTATCTCCTGGATGATTATGAAGTTCAAATGGATAGAAAGAGACAAAATCTCAGATAGAAAGATCTTGAAGTTCAAGCATATACAAAGGAGTTTTAGAAGTTATGCTTAAGGTCCAAGATAGTGGAGGATGAAAGCATTAGGTTGGCTAGATACCAAAATGGGCTCAAGTGGTCTATAAAAGAGGAGACGAGTCTTGCTACTTTGACAAGTGTGAGACAATGCTATCAAATGGCTCTTAAGATAGAAGAAAAGAGCAAGAGGAAGCATGATCAGACCTCAAGAGGAAGAGGTAGAGGCAAAGAAAATAGAGGAAGAGGAAGCTTTGCAGGAAGAGGCAGTGATTATAGGTCTCAAGGTGAAGCTAAATTGACGGAGATAGTCAATGAGTCCAGTGGTAGAGGCATCATGAATAGAGGAAGAGGATTCCAAGGTGGAGGAAGAGGCAGATTTGGAGGTTCAGGCAGAGCCTCACACTTTACAAATATGAAGTGTTTTCATTGCAACCAAATAGGCCATCCAGTCTAGAGATGCCCGGAGAAAGCTTCAAGCTCACATGGTGATAAAAGAGTGAATTACATTGCACAAGAGGACAATAACAGTGGTAAAGGCACTGAAATCAACCTTGATTCAGAAAATGGAGAGAATCTCATGATTAGGAGGATACTCATTAAAGAACCGGTCAAGGATGAAGCCAAGCAAAGGAGGGCACTATTCAGAGTGAAGTGAAAGATTCTTGGGAAATTTTGCAAGATTATTATAGACTCAAGGTCTACTAATAACATTATCTTAGAGGAGGCAGTTAGCAAGTTAGGATTGACAAAAATACTCCATACAAATCCATACCGAGTAACATGGTTGAATAAGGGTCAGCATGTTCTTATTAATGAGCAAGCATGGGTGAATTTTTCAATAGGGAAGTATATGGATAGAATATTGTGTGATGTACTCCCAATGGATGCATGCCACCTACTCTTAGGTAGGCGATGGCAGTTTGATAGGAAGACAATTCATGATGGAGAGAAAAATTCCTATTCTTTTAAGAAGGATGGGGTCACCTATAAAATTCAGTTACTTGTGGATGAAGAGGGGTCTACATCAGTTGAGACTAATGTCCTATTGTAGGGAGGTAAAGATTATTTGCAGACAGTAAATAATGGAGAATGTTTACACTATGCTATCATGCTTAAGCCTAGTGAAGAGAAGAAGGTGGAACAACCACCATTGCCAAGTGAAGTGCAAGAGTTATTGGAGGAGTTCAAAGACATAGTTAGTGATGGGACACCAGAAATGTTACCACCTCCAAGAGACATAAGTCATCATATTGACTTCATACCCAGAGCATCTCTACCAAACAAGGAAGCATACAAGGTGACTCCTGATCAAAACAAGGAGATAGAAAAACAAGTCCAAGAACTTTTGGACCAAGGTCGTATTAGGAAAATCATTAGTCCATGTACAGTACCAGTGGTTCTAGCATCAAAGAAGGGAGGAAAGTGGAGGCTTTGTATAGAATCAAGAGCAATTAATAGGATCACTGTGAGATACTGGTTTCCCATTCCTAGGATTGAAGATATTATGGATTGTTTGGGAGGAGCAAGGTACTACACTAAGTTGGATTTGAAGATTGGGTACCACCAAATTAGAATTAAGGAGGGGGGTGAATGGAAGACAACATTCAAGACAACAGAAGGGCTCTATGAATGGTTGGTCATGCCCTTTGGGCTTAGCAATGTGCCAAGCACCTTTATGAGGTTGATGAATGAGGTGTTGAAGAAATACATAGGAATTTTTTTAGTTGTGTACTTAGATGACATCCTCATTTTCAGTAAGACAAAGGAGGAACATCTCCAACATTTGTAGATTGTGATGAAGAAACTTCATGAGGAGAAGTTGTCCATTAACTTGGAAAAGTGTGAATT
>MU224945.1:3716239-3737216 GCA_018584345.1 Thuja plicata
ACCAGTGGCCTTTTACAGTGAGAAGTTGAATGAGGCAAAGAAGAGGTACTCTTCTTATGATCTAGAGTTATATGCATTGGTACAAGCCTTAAGGAAATGGAGGCACTATTTGTTGCCTAAGGAATTTATAGTTTATACTGATAACAAAGCTTTGAGTTTTATCAATTCATAGGAGAAGTTGAGCAACAAACACCTCAAGTGGATGGAATATTTGTAGGCCTATACCTTCACTATCAAACACAAGAAAGGGAAGATGAATAAAGTGGTTGATTCTTTGAGTAGGAGACTCTTGACAGTCCAAGAATTACAACTGCAAAGTATAGGCATAGAAAGCTTCAAGGAGCTTTATGAAGGTGATGAGGACTTCTTAGAAGCATACAAGGTATGTAAAGACTTCAAGAACCATTTCCATAGTCAATTTGTAGACTATACAATTCAGAATGATCTCTTATTTAGAGAATGGCAGCTATGTGTTCCCAAGGGATCTATGAGGGAGAATGTTATTCAAGAAAAGCACAATGGCAGCTTAAGTGGGCATTTTGGTCTGAATAAAACACTAGAACTAGTGAAAAGGTTCTATTATTGGCCTAGGATGTAGAAGGAAATCAGGAAGTATGTGGAGAAATGCTTGGTTTTCCAAAAATCCAAGGAGAAATGCTTGGTTTTCCAAAAATCCAAGGGTATATCATCTAATGTAGGTTTGTATCAGCCCTTTCCCATTCCCAATAGGCCTTGGGAATGTATCAGTATGGATTTTATTATTGGGCTACCTAGAACTAAGTCTGGTTTGGATAGTTTATTTGTGGTGGTAGATAGGTTTAGCAAGATGAGTCATTTCATTGCTTGTAAAACCACCCATGATGCTAGTCATATTTCTCATTTGTTCTTTAAAGAAGTGGTAAGGATCCATGGTTTACCCATTAGCATAGTATCTGACAGAGATGTAAAATTCATGGGTAATTTTTGGAAGAACTTGTGGTCAAGATTGGGAACCAATCTATCATTTGGGTCAGCCTACCATCCCCAGATAGATGGTCATAATGAAGTGATCAATAGAGTGATAGGAAATATCCTTAGGTGCTTGACAAAGGAGTATGGAGTGATGTGGGATCAGATGTTACCACAGGCTGAATATGCCTACAATGATAGTGCAAATAGGACAATAGGCAAAAGCGCCTTTGAAGTAGTTTATGGGATGTAACCTAGAGGTGTGTTGGAGTTGAGAACCTTGGAAAATGCAGAAGGAAGGAGTGCATATGCAGATGATTTTGCTCAATCCATGAAAGAAGTTCATGAGCAAGTAAAGAAGCAGCTCCAAGAGGCTACACAAAAGTTGAAAGCTAGAGTTGATGAAGGAAGAAAAGATCTTTAGTTTGTTGTGGGTGACCTATGATGGTGCATCTCAATAAGTCCAAGTTGTAGAAGGGAGTCCCCACCAAGCTACAGATGCGGAGGATTGGACCTTGCAAGATTCTTGCAAAGTATGGGCAAAATGCCTATAAACTTGACTTGCCAACAGATTTGGAAATCTCTCCTATTTTCAATGTGCAAGATTTAGTCCAATATAAGGGACGTACACCAGTAGATACATAGGTATAGTTAGATGGTAAGGACATAGCAGCAGATGTTCAGCTTACCCCTACACCAACACGAAGGGCAGTGAAGATTTTAGACTCTCGGGTGAAGAAAAAGACTAGAAAGGGCACCTATATGGAACATCTCATTTAGTGGGTAGACATGTCAGAGGATGAGGCTACTTGGGTGGCTGAGAGTGACTTTAAGAAGTAGGGAATTGATCCTCAGCTCCTGTCCCTAGAGGTGACATAAGTTCTTAACCTGGGTAGTATGGTGCAGGAGCACCTTTGAGATGCCATCTAATATGGTGGTCTCTTATCATTTTGGTGTGCTAGTATGTGTAAGACCCTCTAGTAGGGAAATGTGAATATATAAGGTCATGTTGACCAAGAGTAGTTTAGGTAATTTTCATCTTATGCTTCTGTTTGGGTAGAGTAGCTCTTTTTCGCTCTTGTTTAATGGACTATCCTTGATGATGTCATTAATGGGCAGCGTGATGTCATAGTGGTTCTTAGGGTCCATAGTTACCCTAGGTGGTCTAGCTATGGTTAGATAAGGTATATTGGTGGAGAAAACACTTTAAAAGTGTAAGTTGCACAAAGATGTAAAATGTTGCTATGCAACATTAGTAACTTTTAAAAGTTGCTGACAACATTTTGTTGTCTAGGGAGTTTTTAGGTTCTAATGGTTTTTGAACCCATAGAAGGGATGAAAAATATGTGTCTAAGATATATAAGGTGAAAAAACCCTAATTTTTGAGAGGAGAAGATAGTGTACGGATTTTGGTTATTGGAGCCAAGAGAGTTTTAATGAGCAAACAACAAATTTGAAGTTTTTTTGGGTTTTGTTATAGTGAATGGATGGAAATTAAGACTATGACTATTAGAATCCATTTTTTTTCATGTTACCAAGCTTTTCCAATCATTATTTTTCTTTGTAGTAGTTCTTTGTTTGTGTTTTGTAAATTCTTTCAGTTTTGGATTGTTTGTTGTCCAGTTTTGGCCAAGGAGCAAAGATGTGGACCTAAATCCACTTCCCACCATTGGTTTTGTATGGCCACCTGGGAATGGAGACTAGGTCCATGGAGCTTCAATACTGTTGAACGAGGAGCTCTGAAAGTGCTTGTAAGCATTTTTAAACACTTTCCCTAGGCGAGCTACATGTACAGCCTGGTTAGGAAGAGCAAGTGACAGTTGGTTTAAAAGTTGTAGGGGGTGTTATCATTAGCCAAGAAGGCCATGGGTGTACTAAAGGATGTTATGTATGTGTTCCACAAATTCAAGGAGTTCCCAAGACATCTACATGCTAGGTTTTGACCCAAAAGACCCAAAACTAGTCTAAAACCAAGTAAAGAGCCATATTTCAGAAGTAGGATATACGGACAGTGTCAGACCAAGTGACCTAGAAAATCCTTGTGGGTTTTTTCTCTACTTACAAGATATCAAGAAATATTTGGGGGTTCTTTGGGAGTTTTGCACTAAAAAAGTGTTGTCCTAAAAACTAGGAGGCCTAATTGTGCAAAAAGGCTACAAGGCCTAAAAATCAGGAAACTAGAACTCGATGGGAAGATGGTTCAATTTGGTGGTTCCAAACCTAGGTTGCAATCCAAAAATGGAGTGTATTGAAGCCTTGACCCTCCTGAAAATCCAAATTTGAGTTTAGGGCTTGGAGTGGTTTGAGTGGAAGGTTCTTGTAGAACACAAGAATGGTTATTTTGACAAGATAGGTAGCTTCTTGGTTGGAGAGAAGAATTGATCCTTCCAAGTGGTAGAGGGTGGATTGAGGAAGCCCTAGAGGTCCTAGGAGAGGCCTACCAAGAGTTCAAAGCAAACTCAGAAGGTTACCAAGGAGGCTCCCTATCAAATATCCTTGAACATGCTCTAGATCCATAAATCATGCCATGATCCATCACAACACACTACACCACCATGTCGGCCAAGAACAATAAGAACATCAACACACCACATGAGAATCTTCAATTTTGTTCATATAATCCAACACGATCCAAAAAAATGAATAGGAAACATTCTAGAAACATCAACAAGCAACATGAAATACCACGACATCAACAAGAACAAATATATCTTATAAATTATACTCATCTCTGCACTGTTCAATAAGAACACTAAAAAAATACAATTGTCATAAAAGAAAAATATCTTTCCAGCATCCAAATCATGAACCACTCAATCTAACGACACACATCCATGCCCTAAACTCATCACTAGGTTAGCAACCAAAAATATTACATAATCAATCCACACCAATCCAATAACTGAAACAATGTCTCTTTCTGAACAACCAAAATACCACTGTATGATAAACCCTTCACATCTCACTCAAATCATTATGTGAACCTCTACCACTTGAACCAAATCAAGTATATACATCTCCAAATGCATTACCATCTTCACAACATCTTATATTCAATGTAGTAGTCGTACCATAAAAAGGATCTCACTGATCAGCTCAAGAACATTGTCACCAACAGTAGTAATATTTTTACATCAATAAAAAAACATTGATGTCAACACATATATGCACAATCTAAACAATATCCCCACAATCTCCCAAAACATAGAAGAGTTATTTTGTATGTTTACTGAAATAAACAACATATTGAATATTTTTTCTTCTTAAACAAATCATACCTTTTTTTCAAATTTTCATGTATATACTTCTATATTTGTTGTCATATACTTAGAAATCTACCTACGACAATCTTCCATTATTTTAATGTACGGATCTAAAAGTGTAGATTTGATATTTCATTTTATTTCATATTCCAAGATATATATCTAATCTTGTCACTTGTTTATATCATTATGTTTGTATAATCCTAAAAATTTATCACCCATCATAGGTTTCTCTAATCAGGACCTATAGCCCCTCGTTGGTGATTTTAAGGTCTTTTTTACCATTTTTCTTGATCCCGACAAACTGTAATTCAAAATGTGGCCTCTATCCCTCATTTTGATGTCCCTGGTCAATTTTTGGAAAAAATCCCTAGGGTGCAAAAAATCCCAAACATTATGCACCTAGGTTCATAATTTTCTACACGTTATGCACTCTTGTATTTTGTCCCAGATTGGGCCCAGGGATTAGTTTTAGATCCCTAAATGAGGGGTTAAGTATATAAACCCTATATCTCTTCTCATTTTGAAATCCACAATCATATGTAATAAACCATAATGCAATCATTGTGATCAATCACCAAACTTGGAGCAATCACCAAAAGAGCCAAGACAAGAAGACAATAATTTTTGAAAGGGGAAAAACAAAGAAAAACCCCTTGTGAATTATGAATGAGGCAAATCCTAAGAGAGAGAGAGAGAGACAGAGAGAGAGAGAGGCTCATTTACAATAACATTATAATGTTAAAATGAGAGAGAGGAGCATCTCTTAAATAGATATGAGGAGAGGAGATACAAAATAACTCACAAATATATGAATTCCACCATTCATAAGAGGTGTTTTCAAAGTGGAAACATCCTCTTAAGGAGGATAAAAAAAATCCTTGATAAAGTAATACAAAGAAATGGCATGTCCTACTTGTAATAGAGGACAAAATACATGTAGGATACCTTGGTTTATCCTAAATTAAATAAATACAACCAAGGAAAGATTAAATATTCTAACACCCCCCTTAATATTTACTTGGGGAGTTTACACCAATGGATATCAACCCCATATTTTTACAATGAGATTGAAACTTCTTTTAAGAAAGAGGCTTTTTCAAAATATCAACAACTTGATCTTCCCCCTTGCAATATATGGGTGACACTCGCTTGTTTTCAACTTATTCTCTAATGAAGTGATGTTGGAGATAATTATGCTTTGTCCTTTCATGAAAAATATGATTCTCTTCCAAGGCAGTGGCACTTTGGTTGTGGCAATACAAAGGTGCATGATCTTGTTGAGGTAGACCCAAATATTCAAGTAATCTTATAATCCATAAAGCTTCTTTAGATGCATCAGTACATCCTTTATATTCAGCTTCAGTAGAACATAGAGAAATAGAATCTTCCTTTTTTAGTTTTCCAAGAATTGCACCTGATCCAACAAAGAAACAATATCCACAAGTAGATTTCCCATCATTGGGATCTCCTCTTAGATCTGAATCAGTAGATCCTTTTAAAGTAAAATCAGAATTTGTATCATAAAATAAACCAACATCAATAATGCCTTTAATATACCTTAAAATATTTTTTTCAACTTTTAAATGTGTTTATTGAGGTTTAGACATAAATATAGAAACTAAACCTACACTATAAGCAATATCAGGTCTAGTAAGAGTTAGATAATTTAAAATTCCAACTAGTTGTCTATACAAAGTAGCATCGACTAAAGGAGTTTTCATATCAAACATCAACTTAGCTTAGAATTCACATGGAATGGAAACATGAACAACATCATTCATCTTATTTTTTTCTAAAAGTTCGTGAGCATATTTACTTTGAGATAGAATAATATTCTTAGGGGTTTGCCAAATTTGCATTCCTAAGAAATCATCTAAAATCCCTCAATCAGTCATTTAAAATTTTTGTTTCAATTGAAATTTAATATCATAAATTAAAGAATTTGAACTTGAAGTGAGAATCAAATCATCTACATATAAAATTATAATAAAAATTCCATCTTCACTATTTTTAATGTATATATTAGGATCATTTTTAATTCTATTGAAACCTTGAGAAATAAAGAAAGCACTGGTCTTTGAATACCATTCTCTAGGAGATTTTTTTAATTCATAGATAGATTTATTTAACTTGCACACTAAATGTTCATTGCCTTATTTAATAAAACTAGGAGTTTGATTTGTATGAATTTCCTCATGTAAGTCACCATTGAGAAAATAACTTTTAACATCCATTTGTTGAATAGGCGAATTCATTTTAGAATCTAAAGAAAGAACAAGTTTAATAGTAGGCCTTTTAGAAACATGAGCAAATGTCTCGGTATAATATTAACCTTCAATTTGAGAAAAACCTCTAGCAACAAGTCTAGATTTAAACTTACAAATTTCATTATTGGCTTTTAATTTTTTTTTGTATAACCATTTGCATGAAACTAAATTCTCACCATGAGGTAAATTAACTAAATGCTAAGTGTTATTAAAAATCAAAGTATCATATTCTTCTTTCATATCTTTTTGCCAATGAGATTGTATTTTAGCTTGAGAAAATGATTTAAGATAATTAGTATTCATAATAGAAGACATCAAAGAATAATTGGAATAATTAAATCTCCTAGGTTTAATTCTACCCATTATAGCTATGTAATCATCACTCTCACAAAGTAAATTTTTAAACCAAACAGGCTTTCTCTTAGAAGTAATAGACTCATCACTAGATGAACAATCATTAGGAGTAGAACTATTATGATAATTATCATTATCACTAGAAGGAAGATAAATAGATGCACCGGGAGTGGGTTTTAGAGAAGGGGGTTGGTCCTCCACAACCACAACTTTATTTCAACTAAATTCAGCATCTTGCACATTAGAACAATCATGTACTCCATTTTCTGCAATACAAACATCTCTTGCAACTTGAAATTTGTTATCAGTAGGATTATAAAATCTATATCCTTTAGTGTTTTCATCATACCCAACAAATATATAAGGAGAAAATTTATCATCTAATTTGTGCCTCTTTTGTTTAGGTGTATGAACATAAGCAATTGAACACAAAATTCTTAAATTTGTCAAATTGGGCTTCCTACCAGATCAAGCTTCTTCAAGAGTTCTATCTTTTAAATATTTAGTAGGAGTCCTATTAATGAGATATGTAGCACAAGCCATTGCTTCAACCCAAAAATTATAATCCATATTTTTAGAATGCAAAAAACATCTAGCCATTTCAACAATAGTAAGCTCATTTAAGGAATGGTAAGCTCATGTTTTATACCAAAAGATTTCAAATATGAATGAAAAGCATTATTAAAAGATTCCTTCCCATTTTCAATTCTAATAATTTTAATCTTAAAACCAGATTGCATTTCAACAAACAGTTGAAATTAAGAAAATATATAAAGAACTTGATCTTTACTATGCAAGAAATAGATCCAAGTTCTTCGTGAAAAATCATCAACAAAAGTAAGTGGATATGTTGGTCCTTGGATGGAGCTATTCTCCATGGGTCCCAAAAGATCACTATGAATGATGTCCAACTTATGACGTGCCCTCCAAGATTAACAATGTGGAAAGGGTTCCCTGTGCATATTACCACTCATGCAACAAATGCATATAATTTTGGAAGGAACAATATTAGGCAATCTATCAACCATATTTTATTTTTGCATCAAAGAAATATACTGAATATTCAAATGGCCAAGCCTTTCATGCCATACATTAAAGTCAATATTAGCATGCAATGAGTACCTTGAAGTGGAAAACTCATAAAAATTTAATAAGTTATCATGATCCATTTTGGTATTAGCAACAACTTTGTCAGATTATGATCAATAACATAGCACATGTCCTTATGAAATTAAACCTTATAATATTGACATAATTGAGAAACTCAAAGAAGATTGGATTTCAATTTAGGAACATAAATAAGATCATGCGATTTTCTATTAGGAACAGTAACATCACCAAAACCTTCAACTTTGCAACTATGATTATTAGCTGATTGAATAGGAATATTTGAAGTATCGGGATGCAAAGAATCAAAAACTTCTTTATGAGAAGTGGCATGTTGAGATGCACCACTATCGATAATCCACTTTAAGGGTTAGAAACATTATAACTAACTATAAAAGCATGACGAGATTGATTACCATTACTCTTCTTGTAATGAGACTTTTGATTATTTTGATGCATAGGCTTCTTATCATTTTTCTTTTTAAAACAATTGTTAGTCAAATGACCATATTTCCCACAATAGGTGAAATGGGGTTTTTTATTAGGACTATTCTTTTGATTATGATGATTAGTATTATGATTATAATTATAATTATGATTATTATTATTATTGTTTTTTTTTTATAGGGTCTAGAATTAAATTTATTATTGGAATAACTACGATGATTATGATTATTATTTGATCTAAACTGGTTTTGATTTTTAGACATAAATTCATGTTCATTAGATTTAAGATTACCAAAATGAATCAAATTCTCTTCCTCTTGACACAATAAAGTTTGAAAATTGATATAATTTAATTGAGTAGATAAACTAAGAATAGCGAGTTGAGAATACACATTAGTAATAAACTGTTGAAAATGCCTTGGAAGACATTTCTTTAAAATAATATGAATTAAACAGATATCAGTTAAAGTGGCTCCTAAACCATTTAAGTGACTTTTAATGGAATCAAATTTTAACAAAAAATCATCCATAGATTTAAAATCAGTTTACCTGAGATCTTCCAATTGACCTTGGAGTTGAATCTTCCTTGATTCATTAGGACTATCATAGGTATTTTTTAAAATATCCCATGTTGTATGTGTTGTAGTACAGTTAGCAATCAAAACATATAATTTGGGACTCAAAGAAATTCCAATTAGGACAAGTGCTCCCTCATTTTTAACATTCCAAGTGTCTATGTCATCTTGAGGAGCAGCAACGGATGGAACAGAAGTAGCATTAGTACTTAGCAACATCTAACATATGTTTAACATATAAAATAGATGAAATATGTGTTTTCCAAGGATGATAGTTAGTATTGTTTAATTTAATCTTAGGAATAAGAGTAGACAAAATTGCACAATAACATTAAAATAATGAAAATAAATTTTATGATTAAAGAATAATGAATAAGAAACAGTGATAAATGAATGTCAAATAATCATAAAATGGTGGTTAACACAATCTTAATAAAGGTTTTAATTGTTTAAATAAACATTTAAAAAAGTTTAAATGATTTAAACTATTAAAAAATGAGGTAAAATTCTTGTTTTAAAACTATGGAAATATTATTAAAAAAAATTATTAAAACTATATAAACATGTATTTGAAAAACTATTTAAAAAAAACTATATTGGAACTATTGATTAAAAAAAATTTTGATTAAAACAATGTAATTATTAAAAGAGTCAAACTTTATAAAGAAGAGTTAAAATTTTAAAAAAATAGATATGATTATCTGTAGGGGCATTTTAAAAGATGGCAGAGTTGGAGTTAGGTGAGGGATTGGGAGGACAGACTGTGATAGGGAGTGACAAGAAGCGTAAGCAGATGCTAAGGGTTAAGGATAAACTTAGTGATTGAGTAGTCAAACAACATGGCACATCATACCAATGAAACTAATATGCAGATGTTTGGAGTGCAAATGACATGCAACAAATGGAGGGTGGGACCGAAGGACAGAGGCAAACCAGTGAATTAGTTTAGCCCAAACAGCTCGGTTAGTGAGTTATGTTTAGCTAGACTTCAAATTGAAGGGAAATGCTTGAAGAAGATTGAAGGGCACTAATATTATGAATACCTTATACAAAATATTGTGGAAAAGTTACTTGTCTCGAATAGAGACGACGCTTCTTGCAACCAAATCACGATGAAAATGCAGTAGTCAAGGAAGGTGGAGGAGCAAAAAAATTACGTGAGTAGGAACAAGAGCAGCTTTGTTAAAAAATAAAGATTGGGAGGGGATGGGAGCATAGTAGCCACTATATTTTGATGATAAAAGAGTACATAGAAAACTAAAAAAAATGCAGTGATTGTATGATAAAGAAATAAACAAAAACCTACAAAACAACATAGTTAGATAAACGAAAACATAGATAGATGAACCTGTAGAGGAAAATAAATACAGATTACTATTAAAACTGTAATAAAAAACAATGAAAGATAAGAGAAAAAAATTTAATCTTGTGTTTACATGACTGAGGTTAAGTTTTAAGTTTTTTTGGAAAATATAGTAAACTCTCTGGTGGCAAGCCTTCCAAAGAGGGTTAGTTAAAAAAAATATAGATATTAGAAAATCCTGCAAACACAAAAGAGTTAAGAAATTATATTCAAACTTCTCTCTCTTCAAGAATGTCTCCAAAACAAGGTGTGCTCCACAAAATGGTAACCTTCAACAACTTTCACTAAAACAAGGATTAGTAACCTATGCTCTGATAACATGAAAGGAAAAAATCAAGAGCACAAAAAGGAACAATAATCCAAGATATTTTATTGAAGAGAAGATTGTTACCATGAGAAATACATAAAATTAGAGCAATCATCAAAGATCCAATACAAGGAGACAAGAAATTTTGAAAGGGGAAAAGTAAAGAAAACCCCCTTGTGAATTATGAGAGAGAGAGAGAGAGAGAGAGAGAGAGAGAGAGAGAGAGAGAGAGAGAGAGAGACTCATTTGCAATAACATCATAATGTTTAAATTAGGGAGGAACATCTCTTAAATAGAGATGAGGAAAGGAGTTACAAAGTAACTCACAAATCTATGAAATCCACCATTCATAATAGGTGTGTGCAAAGTGGCAACATCCTCTAAAGGAGGATAAACTATTTTCCTTAATAAAGGAATTAGAAAGAAATGGCATGTCCTCCTACTTGTACTAGAGGAAAAAATACAAGTAGGATACCTAGGTTTATCTTAAATTAAATAAATACAACCAAGGAAAGATTAAATATTCTAACAAAAAAATCCCATTATAACAACGCTCAAATTGAAGAATTGATATACAAACCAACATTGTGCCTATGATTTGATGGAAGTGGATGTCCAAACCAGCATTATGCCTTTACTAAAATGATAATGGATGCACAAACTAGCATTATGTAATTACTCTACATGAAGGTGGATCCTTTTACTCTAATTATCCATCCTATTTATTGGATTTCCCAACGTGTAGGGGGTGATTTTGATTAACCATGATCAAGGTATAGTTGAGGTTAGGGATTGATGATGTGTCCCCTTTGGATGGACAAGATTCCCTTTTAAGATTGAATGGTCAAGATAGAAAAGCCTTGGAGTGATCTATGTGCACTTGGTTCTTGTTTTCCATTGGTCAATTTTATTTTTGTCATGTAGTTGTAGGTGAGACTTTTTAGGAGGAATTTAATTCAAATGAATTAACTAAATTAGCCATGTATGATATTTGAATGTGTTAGATTTAAATATTTGGTAAAATATGTAATCAAATGGTTAATTCAATTACATAATTAATTAATTTTATTTAATTAATCCAAATGGATTAATTTTTTTTTTTTTTCTCTTTGACCATTTTTAGGCGTATATATGTGCCCCTCTTTCAATTAACGTGTGCAGTGCATTGATTTAAAGAATAACTATTTTAATATTGAATTGTTCTTCTGATACTGTGATGTTGACCTAATTGATTAGAATAGTTGATGTTTCCCCACTGATATGATGATGTTGATTGATATGATGTCCCTGATTTGAAATTATGATTGCTTTAATGCCCCAAATTGAAATTTTGAAAATTTAGTGTTTGATGTCCCCAATTTTGAAAAGTGTTTCGATTTTGAAAAAAATATTTCTAATGATGGTATGCCCCCTTGGGAAATGAATCAAAATGATTGTATGATGTGCTTCTATGATTTTTAGAATTTTTTTCAATTTTAAAATTTTGATATGATTTTAGCATTTCAATTTATTTTATGATATAAATCAATAATAAGGATGCCCTAGTAGAAAATTTGGCTTGAATAAATGAAGAAAATATGTGTCATTAGGTTCATGAAACACCCATTAGTCAAAATTTGATTACATAAGGGTGAAAAGTAATTTTCAATTCTCATTTTCACTTTCACTATTCATCTTTTTATCCTAGAGAGAGAAAGCTTGGAGACCATGGTGATCTCTATGTACGAGCATCATTTCAAGAATGTCTGATGGTATTAGAGACCACCACATTATGGACCACCAGTAGGTACCCTCCTCTTGATCTTCATGTTTGTGATTTGACTGATTTGGTAGTGATTTCTATGTTTTTTCATTGATCAATCTCGCTAGTTTTTACATTTTTTCATATAGTCAATGTTTGTTCACATATACCCCATCTTTTTTCACATATGATATTTAAAAATTTGCATATGATTTTGAAGATTTTAGTGATTTTGATTTTTTTTATATGTTTTATATATTTTTGCATATATAAAAAGTTCGCATGAGGCAAAGTCTTTTTCGCATATGCTACTTTTTATTTCACATTTGGTAAAAGCTCACATACGCTAAAAACAATTTCACATTTGCTAAAAAGTATTTTGCATTTGCCAAAACTTGGCATGTGATTAGATTTTTTTTGCATTTGAGTAGAAAAATGTTGCATATGCTTGTTCTTCTCATATAGGGTGAAAAATTATGCATAAGCAGAAACATGATAATTTAGCCTATCTGATGATAGTAGTCAAAATTTATCGATGTGATTTTTGATGTTTAATGATAGGTACGATGATTCGACCTCAAGATATAGAGATTCAATAATTTTATGTTCTCACCAAGATCGATAAAAATCTCATTGAGCGAATAGGGTGTCTGATAATTGATTTCGCTTTGATAGATGATCAATAGATGTTGACTTGACACTATTTGTGTGATAGGTTGATTTACATGTTCTGATGATGCGAGATCAATACCCCAAGTCATTTAGATTAAGAGATATATTATCACAGCTTGAGTATGCAGTGATAGCTACCTATGGTTTAGCTTCATTACTTGATATGCCTCGGTATTGGGTAAGTAGGGAATTATTGACAGCCTTAGTGGAGTGGTGGCATAGTGAAAATAACATGTTCCACCTGTTGACTGGTGAGATGAATATGATGCCAGTGGATATATATCATATCTTTAGGCTATCAATGATTGGGGATATTCTATATTATGATGTTGAGGAGGTTGGTAGGACTGTTGCACTACAGAGAGTGTTTGGAGTTTGATTGGTAGGTGGGTATGCTATTGAGTGGGCTACTGTGAGGGATGAGGGTTACCAAGTTTTTCTAATAGTTTTGGCCAATTTGATAGAAGGATTCATGTTATTAGATAGGAGAGGACATGTCTTCTCTATGGGATGGGGTATAATTTTATAGACCTTATTAGAACAAACTCTTTGATTGGCATGGGGATCATGTTTATTGGCTCATTTGTATTATGAGCTTCACTGAGTAGTATATGATTGATCACAAAGTTTATCATCTAGGGTGATTATTTTTTAGATATGGACCTAGGGGAATGTCCCAGTCACTCATCTGATTGCAACCAGAAACTGACCACAGACATAACCATATATATATTCAGCTACATAGGGATAGTTGTTCAGCCCAAGATGGGAAAGCTTGAGTATTGGTGATGAGTATTAGATGATATCAACATAGTCTGCTGGAGACCTTACTTAGAATATGCGGCATGGGAAGAGGATGGAGTTGAGTTTTTTATGTATTCATATCATGATGGTTCATAGGTCAGAATCCTTTTATGATTGAGAGATTCATTTTCACCTAGGTAATATGATAGTTTGGTCAGATTTAGAGTATGCCCCAAGGTACATTGATATATGCATGGACACATCATGATAGAACTACCTGGGGTTGTATTATGGAGATTTAAACCACCCTTGATGAGTACCATATATTAGCACTAGTTGATTGGGGTTATATGGTTCATATGGTGGATGTTGGGGAGACACTTGATTTTGCACAATGGCTTTAGATACATCCTTTTATGAGGTTAAAAGTAATAGAGGAGCCATTTCCTCCATTAGAGAGTGATGATGATGATGATGATGGTGGTGGTGGTGGTGGTGGTGGTGGTGATGATGATGATGATCCCCTCAAAGTTAGAGAGGTAGAGCAAGGAGGGATGGGAGAGGAGGTGGTGGGGATTGAGGTGGAGTTATAGGAGGTGGGAATGGGAGTGGTAGAGGAGTTGGGTCCCAAGGTAGAAATGGATGAGATAGAGAAAATATAGGTGGAAATGCATATGATATTCTTGATTAGGGATGGCTTATTCATAGGATTAGATTGGGTTCTCCTTAATGGGATCACCCATAGGATAGGGGTACATAAGATGAAACCTAGAAGGATCTACAAGTTGTATCAGGTGGTCCACAGGTTGCATCATATCAGCCTGGTTCAACTAGTCCCTGGGTATATATCAGAGTTCCCTCACATCAGTAGGATGCACATATCAAGGCCCTACATGATTAAATATATAGATTATAGGCTGAGGTGACATAGGTGTAGGGGGAGTTGGACACTGCCCAGGGTAGGATACAGGCTTTGGAGTCATATCTAGCTATCTACACTGTCGAGCAGGATGAGGCTATCAAGAGTCATGGTGTTGTTGAGGATCTAGATATGAATCTAGAGAATATTATTGTCCGAAGTGTAACTCGAGATGCTATTAGGGATATTTCCCATCACAGTGCTAGAGAAGAGTTTTATAGATCAGTGTATTATGCAGTGGTACTAGTAGAGATGAGTCTCTTACTCTCATGCCACGCAGAGTCATAGTTCATAGAGGGGATAGTTAGATAGTCGTGGAGTATCAGGTCCACCTCTTAGGCCTCCAAGTGGGTTAGATGTAGGTACATGTGGTAAAGGGACTAGTGGGATAGGTACAGATAGGATAGTTACTAGTGGCACATTGATGACTAGACCCATAGCTTCAGATGACATCCATACCTAGATCCCCTTGATGACGTATATTTTTGTTGATGTATACCTATAGTGATCTCTATGGTTTTTGACATTGATATACCTTTAATGTATTTTGATATGGACTTTGATGTATCTTATTGATATGGACATTTGATATTGTTCTCTCACCCCCTTATTGATGGTCATGATTTATTCTCCCTTTGATATCATTACATATTGGAATTTATGATTTTGATGATCCATATGTAGTGAGACTTATGATGGATTCCTTTCTATATGTATATGTTTTTGTGTTTTTCTATACATGATTGTATGTATGCATTTACTTTACTTATATGCTTATGTATAGATGTAAATGGATACGTACTTGTATAGATGCTTACATGGATGACTTAGTGAGATGATGCAATGGTTCTATATGATTATGCAATGCTTTGTGTATATGATGATGGTTTATTAATGATATAATGTAATGAATGTGCTTAGATGCACTTAGATGAATTTAATGATTAATGAAATGCAACTTATATGTGAATGGAATACAACTAAATATTTATGATGTGCACTTAATGATGATGAGTAAAGAGATGTAATTTAATGAAATTCTTAATGAAAATGCACTTAAATGAAAATGATATGCATTGTTTTTTTTGTTAAAGTCTAATATATTACATCTAAAGTAGTATTATGTGATTTGACTTTGACTATTTTACCCCCTTGAGAAATCCCATAACAATTACCAATGCAAGATTTAATCTAAACATAAATGCAATTTGTAAATGCAACTAAATCGTTGTCACTTTTCATTGGATCATTTATTTTGCTATTATCATCATTGAGATATTTACAATGTTTCCATAGGTACAACCTCCACTGATTTTGAATCATGATGATATGAATATTGTTAGGTGCAACCACCACTGATTTTTTAATCATGACGATATGAATACCATTTTCATTAGTTTTTATGTTTCAAGTTAATACCGACATCAAGGTATAAGGAACCAAGATGTCCTAGGTATCTGTTGCAAAAATAGACAATGTATTAATCTTTTTCATATGAAAATGTCCTCTATAATACTTGGATGATCATGTATTTAGACTAATTTGCACACTAATATGAATTAAGTCTACGAGCAGAAGACTAATAAAATATCATGCCCCATCATTGCTTCTCTAGCCCAAGAAATCATAGAGTTGCTAAAAAGACATGATTTTCGAAACCAAGAAATAAACACTTTGAACAAATTTGTATTTGTAATTTGATCCATTTTTCATAAGAATTCATCTATTTGTCCTTTCAATCCTAATTTTGGTTTTTGTTAGAGTTGATGTCAAGTTTTTTTATTTGATTTGATTTTTGGTTTTGGATGTTTGGATGTTTGAACTTTTCAAAATGTCATGAATCTTGATCTTAATGAGATGTGTTTGTGTCATGATTGTTTCTTATTTGATGAGCTCATTAAGTTTGGAGTTTTCCCCTAGTTTTATTTGACAATAATGATGGACAATGACAAATCTCCAACCCATGATAAAAGCTTTATTTGATAATTGAGCTTTTGTCAGTGCAGGATTTATTATGACTATGTACATGAATAGTACAATGCAAACATATATGTATAAGGATGGTGGAAATCCAAATAAGAATGAAAATGCAATGGTACTTGACAGATAGAGAAGCTTAACTTGGAACAAGTAGTGCATTTTTGCCAAATTTTTAGTTCTTGGATTTATTGCATTTTTTTTACTTATTAGATTTTTTGTTTTATTTCTCTTTTCATTTTTTTCATTTTTTCATTTTTTTTTTTAAATTATCAAGGCACATGTTTGCTAGGTTTTCACCAAGATAATATTTTTTTCAGGTCTTTTTCCATTTTTTTTTAAACTTTTTTTTTCAGGATCTCTTTCTGCTATACGAATTGATACTCTTTCAATTGATCAAGTATATAACCATTTAAGGTGAATACTATTAATAGGTTTTTGTATTTCTTCTACATCACATGTGGCTAGCTTGTAGGTCCCTAATCCATAGGTTTATGTAATGACAAAAGTTCCTAATCAATTTGCTTCAAATTTGCCTTTCTTCCTATCTTGTTGATTGTATGGATTTTCTAGTAGAACTAGATCTCCAACTTGAAATTCTCTAGATTTAATCTTCTTATTGTATTTTCTTGACATCCTCTTTCGATAAAACTTCAAGTGGTCATATGCTTGGTGTTGAAATTCCTCAAGTAATTATAGTTCTTACAATCTAGAAACCCTATAGTCTTCATTGGTCAATATGCCATGTAAAGAAATCCTAAGTCATGGTTTATCTACCTCCAATGGTAAAACTACTTCTGCACCATAGACTAAGGAAAAAGGTGTATCTCTTGTAGGTGTTCTGATGTTTGTCCTATAATCTCATAATGTTTGATTCAATTGGATATGCCAATCTCTACCTAAGTTATCAACTATCTTTTTAAGGATTTTAAGGATGTTTTTATTAGAAGCCTTTGCTTGTCCATTTCCTTGTGGGTAATAGATATAAGAGAAATGTTAAAGGATGTGGAATATCTCACATATTTTTGTTACATCCTTGTTCTTGAATTTATTTCCATTATTTCTTCTGATGGTATAGGGTATACCATATTTGCAAATTATGTAATTCAAGATAAACATTGATATTTATTTTCCTATTGTGGTAGAGAGAGGTGCAACTTCAACCCACTTGGTAAATTATTCTATTTCTATGATTATGTACTTGTCACCATTTTATGAGGGGTGATATATCATTAATATCAATTCAAAACCCCATTGATAAAAGTTTCATGGTGTAGTTAATGGATGTAACCCTTGTACTAGTACATGTACCAGATTTCCATGAAATTGATACTTTAGATAGGTCTTCACAAATTGAAAATCATCATTCTCCATAAATGGCCAATAATACCCCATACTAATAGGTTTTTTTTCTAAGGTTAAACCATTAGAATGTGAACCAAAAATTCCCTCATGAATCTCTCATAAAGTAGTGTCAAATTCTAAACTCTCTAAATATCTAAGTAAGGTCCCTTTAAGATGTCTTTGATACAATGCATTATATAGTAATGTATATCAAGATGTTTTGCATATGAAATTTCTCTTTTGGTTTCAGGATTGATTTAAGGGTAGGATATTATCTTTCAAGTAAGTATAAATAGGGCCATACCAGGTAGATTTAGGACCTACAAGTAAGCATACTATATAGGATTCAGGATCATCGTAGGCAGGTGTTACCAATTCTTCCACCAGGAACTCATACCTTGCACTTTGGTCTGGTAACTGAAGTAGTGACACCAAGGTATCCATAGCATCTTATGATTTTTTCTCTTCTCTTGGGATTTGTTCAAATTTTATTAGCACAAAATACTTCTTGATATCATCAACCATTCTCTTGTAAGGTATGAGTTTATCATCCTTAGTTTGATATTCATCATTTATCTAGTTAATTACTAGTTGTGAATCTCCAAATATTTGTAATTTTGTGATCCTCCATTCTAAGGCCATTTTAATCCCAATCACTAGTGTCTCATATTCAACTATGTTATTAGTACATGGAAACACAAGTTTATACGAATTTGGTGTAGTGTAACCCTGAGGTATGATAAAAATAATTCTTTCCCCCAAGCCATGTTGACTATATGACCCATCAAAATATAACTTCCATGTTTGAGATACAATTTTAAGGATGTTCACATCAAGAAACTCTATTTGCATTAGTTCTTCACTTGATATGGGTGCTTCAACTAGATGACCTACTATCACTTTCCCTTGTATTATTCTTTGATCTACATACTCTATATAAAATTCACTTAAGATCATTACCCATTTAGCTAACCTTCCTGTGAGAGATGATCGACTAAGAAGATATTTCAAAGGATCTATCTTTGTGCTTAGTTTGAATTGATGTACCAACATGTAATGTGTTAACATTTAGGAAGGAAATACCACTGCTAAACCTTCTCTTCCTATGAATGTATAGCTGAGTTCACAATTGACCATAGTTCTACTAATGTAGTAGATAGTCTTTTCTTTTCCTTTCTCATCTTGTTGTGCTAATAAGACTCCTAATAAATTATTTATTTCTTAAATGTAGAGTAACAAAGGTTTGACTAGTATTGAAGCCATCAATATTGGAGGATTAATCAAATATTTCTTGAGTAGAAGATCAAAGGAATCATCGTGCACCTGGTGTCCCACTTAAAAGAAGTGTCTTTATGGAGTAATTGAGTGAAAGAGTGACACTTTTTAGCTAGTTGGGCTATAAATATTTTTATTGATTGAAGTCTCACTTGCAATGATCTTAATTGGCTTATGTTCCTTGGAGGTCCCAATTCAGTGATGGCCTTCACTTTTGTTGGATCAACTTCAATTCCTTTTGATGAAACATTATATCTAAGAATTTTTCCTGATTTTACCTCAAATACACACTTTTTTCGGTTTAGCCTAACCGTGAACTTTTCAAGCCTTGTAAATATTTTATTTAGGATTGGTAGATTTTCTTCTCTTATAGAGGACTTGGTTGAAATGTCGTCTACATAATCTTCCATGAAGGTAGACATCATATCATGGAAATTTGTGGTCATTTCTCTTTAGTAAGTTGCTCTGGCATTTTGAGAGCGAAGGACATGGCATTCCAACAGAAATTACCCCATTAAATTTAAAGGTTTTCTTATCTTCACTAATACATTTGGGTCCAATTTCCAATGACCATTAGTCATAATTCTAACCTCCATTAGTCAAAATTCTGACTAATAGACCTATCATAGATATTTAGTTAGAAAATTTGACGTATCCATGGTCGTCAAAATTTTGGCAGCAATGACGTTAGAAACACATGTCTACTTTTGGAGAATTTAGGTAAGATTTATGAGCCTATCCTTATCATTTTAGGTTTTTATGGTAGTTAGAGTTCCAACTACAATCATACGAACTAATCTGATGGAAGTGCTATCAGATGTACAACTTTGTCGTCGGTTTATTTTTGCAATATTGTCAAAATTACGACACCAATCAGATGAACTATTTTGATGATAGTGTTGTTAGATGTACTACATCATTGTCAGTTTATATTTGCATTATCGTTAGAATTATGATGTCAATCAGAAGAACTATTATGATGACACTATTGTTAGGTGTACAACATCATCATCAATTTATGTTTGCATTTGTGTCAGAATTTTGATGCTACTTTTTTTTAAATTATGGTTTTGATCAAGAATTCCTAGGTCAGGATCCCCATACCTAGGGCTAATTTTACCTAGAGTAGTCAAGATAATAGATTTGAAATGACTTTTTATCATCTTATTTTTAGGTGGTCTACAAGCTTTCCCTATGATCTTGGAGGGGGGAGAAAGAGCTAAATAATTTGAAATGACAAGCTAGGCATGGGCTATGCTTTGTGTTGGTGCCCAAAAATGTTGAATTGGATTTCCTATGGACTTGCCAATCCAATGTTTTGAAAACTAATTGTTTTTGGCCAACTAATGGGAATGATTGATTATGATCCTCTTCCCCTACACTTCTAGCTCTGCAAGAGCAAGGCAGGTTAACCTTTACCTTAACCACTATCTACTGGTTTAAGGCATTTTATAGTAGATAACTTATGTACAAAATTCAACTGATCTCTCAAGATGGCAAGTAGGCTTGAATAAATCAAATTGCAAGAATTATATCATAAATTTTAAACTGAAATACTTTGAGTAATTGAAAGAATGTTTAGTAAATATGTATGTAAATTGAAATAAAAAGATAGATAAGAAATCACAAAACTATAACAATGAATTGAATAACTATAATCCAAATAATGAT
>MU224945.1:3762073-3778316 GCA_018584345.1 Thuja plicata
TCGATTAAGCTCCAATTGTGAAATGTGAACTAAGCTATAACACCATACAAGCACGAATGTCCAATTTTAAGCCCAAAAAGTAGGTGTTGTTTGCTTGTTCAATTTTAGAGCACCAAACTAAAAGATTCTTTGCCTTTGTTCAATTTTAAGCCTCACGTCACTTTTAAGCCCAAATCTGAAATATGAAGTGTGAAATGTTTTGCAAGCACTGTTTGTTTTAAGCCCAAATCGACAAATGAATTCCTTTTAGATTTGTGTTGTTTAGACAAGTTAGTACCAAAAAAGGATTATTTGCAAAAATGAAAACTTTGAAGAAAATGAAATGGTGCTTACCAAAACTTACCCTTCTCTGTCCTTGATGACCTTTGACTCAATCCTGCATAGAAACCACAAAAAATGTCAATTAAGAAGTAGACTGGCAGAAGATTTGGATATGATGTTTGTGATATTTGTGCGATTGCGGCAATCTTCCTTCAACTGCGGTAATATTCTGACGATTGCGGTAATAAAACCTCAACTACGGCAGGATGCTATCGATTGCGGTAAATATTCTTCAACTGCGGTAAAATGCTCTCGAGTGCGGCACGGATCTGACGATTGTGGCAGAATTATCTTGATTGCGGCAAAATTTTTACGATTGCGGAAAAATACCAGAAGTCAGAGACAAGAAAAGGCCAAAAAAATTGCGAAAGCCTGCAATCAATTGCGGTATTAAACCAGTCGATTGCGGCACGGATCGGACGATTGCGGAACAATACAGGTGATTGCGGAATAATACAAATATCGAAGAAAAATTGGATTTTCAATTTTTGTGACCATACGGCCGTGGTTGATCTTCTCTTTTCTTCGTCTGCAAGAAGTATTTAGGCTACTTGTTCACGTCGGGTTCACCAAAATGTACGCCTCTCTCTCCGGTTTCCCACAGCTTTCCAAGGGTAGGGGTTAGTAGCCAAGGTTCACAAGTGAATGCAAATCTATTACGCAATAACTACTAAACGAATAACAGAAACGTGAGCAATAAAATGTACAAACAAGAGAAGGGAAGACAAATGAATGCAAACCCCACGATGCTTGAAGCTTCTATTGTCTCTCTCTACTCCTTCCGAAACGCTGTTCTTGATGCTCAGTATTGGTTGGGCAGTGTCTATGACTTGAGAAGCGTCGAGAATTTGATAATTGCAAAGTGTGTGTGATCGCAAGATAGCTTTAATGTTGACAGAGTAATGGCGCTTGTAAGCTTGAAATCCTAGATCCTTCAAATGGTTATGAAGGGTTTATTATATAGGAATTGATGATGAAATGAGTGGTTGAGATCATTCCCAGAGATGGGGAGATGAATGGTTGAGATCAAAAGGAATAGAAGAGATCCACAGTAAACTCCACCTCTTTATTTGGTTAAGAGGAGATAGAGTTTGGTTAACTGAGGAGCTAATTATGAGTTACCTTTTTGAACTGAAGAGGTGGGTGAAGCTACCCATGTGAACTGGAGAGATGGGTGGAGTAACCCATGTGATCTGATTGGAGTTATCTCTTTGATGATAAATGAATATTTAATTCATTTATTTATTAATTGTTTTCAACATGTGAGATAATTGAATTCTTTTTAATTAATAATTGCTTTATTTGATGAAATTAAATTAATTTAATTGGAAGAATTTAATTAGTAAGTTTAAATATTTGATTTAAACTATAGGAAATTGAGTTTAATTAATTAAATAATGATAATTAATCAATTAAAGGTTAATTAAAAAATAAAATTAATTATTTAATTAATTTTGAGGATTGGATTAAATGATTTGAGAAGTGAATTTAGAGGAAAATTGATGATTAATTAATGATTACGAAACCATTAATTAATTAGTGTTTTTAATGTAAAGTCGCAAGCCTGTCCATTTTAGGGTGTCTACACTAAGTGACAAACTATTCTTTAAAATCCTCTAACAAGTTAACACCTAATAGTGTGTTTGTAACCTTTAACAGGGTTGGCTCTTAACCGAGCTCACTTCAGAAGAGTGAAAATTTGGGGTACCAGTCCCAGTGGTTTTTCCCTTAACAGGGTTTCCACATTAAAAATCCATGTGTTAATGTGTCTATGAGTCATTACTTTATTTTTTTGCATTTCACTTAAGTAAATCTGGATTGATCGGTATACACTAATTATTTACTGTGTTCTAGTAAATAGAAAGACTGCTTATCGGTATACATACAGAAGGTTTTACAAAGCATTATGACAAGTAGTAATTTGATATAAGTATTTCAAGGAATTCATCTTGTAAGACTGAAGATAACTAGAGGTATAATTTGTGGTACTAAGTTTAAAGGGTTGATTTAAGGATTAATTTATGAGGCCACTGATTCACCCCCCCCCCCTCTCAGCTATTACTAAAAATTGGTATCAGAGCTTGTTTTCTTAGAAGGAAGGTTTCAATACCTAAGCTAAAGATCACAAGATGAATAGAGATGTGCCCAAGTTGAACAAAGAAAAATTTACTTCATGGAAAAGCAGAATAAGACTCCACTTATCATGTATTGTAAATGATGTTACTCAATACTTAGATACTGAATATGTGTTGCCCATAGGAGCACCCACAGTTGAACAAATGAGAGAGAAGCTTGAGCACAACTGCATGATGATAGAGCTTGCTTCCTCACTCTTTGATGCTGAATTTGAAGATGTCAAAGCATGCATAATTGCAAAGAAGATGTGGGACAAAATGAAGCTTGTACATGGTGGTGATAAAAATGTTCTGAGAACCAAGGCAGAAAGCCTTAGAGGAAAGTTTGATGATCTCAGAATGAAAGAAGGTGAAAACATCACACAGTACATCTCAAGAATCAAAGAGGTAGTCAATGCTATCCGAGGAGTTGGAGGTGTACTAGATGAAGATATAGTGGTGAATAAAATTCTAAGAACCTTACTGCCTACGTATGTTATTAGAGTATCTACCATACAAGAAATGAGAGTATTAGCAAATACAATGTTACTCTAGATAGTTTGATTGGAAGAATGATTTCATTTAAGATGAATAACTTTGATAATAGTGTCTTACCAAACATAGAGTCTGCATTCAAATCTTATTTGAGAATAAGTAAATCAAGTCATAAACACACTACGAGAAAAGATCATGATAGTGAAAGTGAAGAAGAAGATCTTGATGAAATTGAAGCACTTATGGCTAGAAGAATGTAGAGAGGCAAAGATAAATACAAAGGTAAATTACCACTTGTTTGTTTTAATTGTAAATAAATTGGACACTTTGATGCAAGATGTCCTAACAAAAGAAAAGATGATAGAAGTAATGATAGGTCATTTGAAAAGAAGTATGACAGAGGTGATTACAGAAGAAACTGGCAATCAGAAAGCAGAGATATCTGAGACTACAAGGACAAAAGAAAGAAGGCCAGTTACCTAGCTAAATGCAAAGATGAAGATACTGACACCAAATCTGATGAAGCCATCGAGATGGTGTTTGTGGTAGTAAAAGATGATTCAAACGAAGATGAAGAAAGGTATGTAGAAACTGCACTCATATCTAAAGTTAGTAAAAATGATGTCTGGATCATAGATAGTGGCTGCACTCACCATATGACCGGTGAAAAACAAAAGTTTGAGACTTTTGAATACCATAATGGTGGTTCAGTAAGAATGGGTAATGACACACCTTGTCCAGGTGAAGGTAAAAGAACTATAATGTTGAATAACCTGATAAAATGTGAAAATGCTTATTGGGTGAAAGGATTGAATTATAATCTATTGAGTGTTTCTCAGTTGAATAATTTAGGCCACAGAGTAGCATTTAAAAATAAGAAGGAAAAGATCTTCAATAAATCAAGAAGTCTGATTGGAACCAGTGAGCAGACAAAAGGTAATTGTATGCCTCTCTCAATCATGATTTGTGGTTTCCAAGCTTTCCAAAGACAAGGGTTAGTAGCAAAGGTTTTATATGATAGAAATCAAGTACACAAGAACTACTAAAATGAATAACTTGAAATGTAACCAATAAAATGTACAAGCAAAGAAAGGAAAAAAAATAAATGCAAACCCCAAAGTGCTTGAAGCTTCTATTGTCTCTCTCTACTCCTTCTAAAACATTGTTTTTGATGCTCATTATTGGTATGGGCAGCGTCTATGACTTGAGAAGTGTCGAGAATTTGCTAATTGAAATGGGTGTGTGATCACTTGATGGCTTGAATGCTAGAGCCAAACTAACATAGTAATGGTGCACGAGAGCTTGAAACCCCGGATCCTTCAAATGGTCATAAAGGGTTTATTATATAGGAATTGGGGATGAAATGAATTGTTAAGATCAATCCCAGAGATAGGGAGATGAATGGTTGAGATTAAAAGGAACTGGAGAAGCCATTAGTAAACTCCACCTCTTTAATTGGTAAAGAGGAGATAGAGTTTGGTTGACTGAAGAGATAATTATGAGTAACCTTTTTGAACTAAAGAGGTGGGTGAAGTTACCCATGTGGACTGGAGAGATGGGTGGAGTAACCCATGTGATCTGATTGGAGTTGTCTCTTTGAAGATAAATGAATATTTAATTAATGTTTTCAACATGTGAGGTAATTGAATTCTTTTTTATTTAGAATTGCTTTATTTGATGAAATTAAATTAATTTAATTGGAAGAATTTAATTAGTAAGTTTAAATATTTGAATTTAAACTATAGGAAATTGAATTTAATTAATTAATTATTGGTAATTAATTAGTTAAGGTTAATTAATTAAAAAAAATTAATTATTTAATTAATTTTGGGAGTTTGATTAGATGATTTTGGGAATGAATTTGGAGGAAAATAGATGATTAATTAATGATTTAAAAACCATTAATTGATAGATAAAAATTAGTGTTTTTAATGTAAAGTCGCAAGCCTATCCATTTTCGGGTGTCTACATTTGCCCCTCTTTGATGTGATGTGACTTGTCACAGTGTGTCAAAGATTCTTTGATTTTAATCTTGCCCTAGCTTGCCCCAGTGATAGTAGGTGTATTTATGCCCCCTCAACAAATTTGAGTGAAAAGTCACGACATGAGCGTTAATTTGTTGAAACTGTAATTTTTGAATCTGGGTAGCTGACTGATTTAAAAATGCCTTATATTGCCTCTGATATTGCTTTTCAAAGTTTTCAGGGACCAGGAAGAAAAATCAAACCTCCTAGAGAAATTAGGGTTTTTGGAGATCCCTATAAATAGCCAAGAGAGCCATTCATTTGTCACATTGCCTTCTTGGAGCTCTTGAAATCTTGGTGAGTGTTTCTTTTGTTTTCTCTATTTTTCCTCCTATTTTCTTGCGATGGCGGGCCTTCTTGGAGTTACTCTCATATCCGACCGCATCCGAATGTATCAAAGACCAGCTGGCGCAGGAGGTCCGATGAGTTATCATTCTTTGCATGTCATTAATTCCTTTGTTTATTGCTTTGAAAAAAAAAAAATTTTGAATTTCTGCATATGTTGCCGCAATCGTCTGTGGTTTTGCCACAATTGTGGTTTGCATGTCACAATTGCCAGCTCAGTGCTGTATTTGATAAGAGTACCACACTGGTATTGTTTTAATGCCACAATTGAAATTTACTTGCTGCAATTGACTATTATGTTTCAAAATCACATAAGTGGACCGCAAATGTAGGGTTTATTACCGCCATCACTTTTTTGTAACTGTTAGCCTGATTTCCTTATCTCATTGCTGCATATGCTAGTTTCTGACACTTCCCTGTATAACTGATGCTGACATATTTCTATTTTATTACTGTGTGTAGTTCACCAGGAGGATTCTGCATTGTTGGGAGTCCAAACCGGCGTGTCTTGTTTACAGGTTCCAGCTCTCTAAGGATGAGAGGTCAGTGCTTAGGGACTTACGATTATATTGGATCTATTACATGCCAGAGATCATGATCAACAAGGGTCTAATCTTAGTTCTTGTAGAGCGACGGAATTCAGAGACATGCACTTTCTAGTTACCTACAGGAGAGTGTACTATTACATTGGAGGATGTGTACCGCATCCTTCAGCTTCTTATCCAGGGTGCACTTGTGGAGTATGCCACCCGACCTAGTGCTATTGCTTTGACGAAGCTTTCTGGGTTACCCCAGGATTATCTTGGTTTATCTAGTGCATATGATATTCCATGGTCCCAATTTGGCTTGGGAATTGATAGGCTGTCCACTTTACTAGGTATTTTGATTTTTGGCATCTTATGTCCCAATTGTCAGCAGTGTGGATTTTCTGTCAGCTTTGGTTTCGTGTTGCAGAGTATGGTCCAGGATCCTACTATTTATGCATGGGGGCCATGCATGTTAGATAATATGCACTTTCACATGTTCTACGTGGCTTACCTTAATGGTAATTCATTGGATTATGGCGCTACCCTCCTACAGATATAGCCATGGGAGAACATTGTTGTATGTCATCATGTTGGTACATGTGCTCTACCTGCAAATAGGCCATAAGTTTTCATGTATGATGGAACCATCATTCAAACCCACATGGGTCATCTATTGTATTGGCGTTAGCAGTTAGACATGATGCACTATTTCATTTGGAGGTCGTATAGAGATTGCCCTGTGTGAGATGGAGAGGACATCCATCTTCCTTTTTTCCATCAGTGGAGATATCTAATTGGTCGTGTGATAGACCATGTACATATGATTGACTTTCACAACATCGACAAGGTGTTGCGATAGTTTGGTGAGCGGTAGGATGTGTCTAACTCGTATGCATATTTTTCTTGTAGGTCGAGGGACTCTACCATCTGGGGTGGTGTTGTGTCACTTGATGCTACCCGTATTGAGTTTGCAGGTTTGCTTCCTGTTGTGTGGACATGGTGATCGGCTACTGTAGATGCAGGTTTACTTCCTATTGCATGGACATGGTGATGGGCTATTATAGATGCAGGTTTGTTTTGTTTTTACACACCTTTTATTCAGTTTCCTTACTACTCTTTTAGTTTATCTGCTTTATGATATGTTGCCTTTTTTTGATGTGGTACTGATATTGGAATTTGATCTTTTGTAGGCACTACTCTGCAGTATGATGCTCATTGGGCATAGACCCAGCCAATTGCACTAACAAATGTCTCTCATCCTATTGCTAAGACTCTCATGAGGAGGCACCGTTAGGTATGATGATTCAGGGGTGGTCAGGATGGAGGGAGGGATGGTGGCCATGACAAAGGGAGATTTGGAGGCCAAGATGGTGGTAGGGATGGGGGACAGGGTAGGGGAGATGATCTTGGTCTTGGGGGTGCTGGTGGTGGAGTGCATACGAGGGGTAGGTGTACTGGTGGCTGCACTAGTACTCAGAGAGTTTGTTTGAGTGTCGTTTTGGAGGATGAGGAGACAATGAAGGAGGAGGCACCCCAGCTAGTTTGGAGAGTACATCAGCATACTAGTGTTGTTTTGGCATCGAGGGTGGAGGATAGGGTGGTTTTCAAGGATGTGGATATTGAGATAGGGGACATAGATGTTGAGGCCTTGGATGCTTAGAGTGAAGGGACTAGCTCATCGACTGGTAGTGGCAACACTAGCAGCAGTACTAGGGAGAGTTCAGAGAGTGAGGATGACTCTTGGGTGGTGAGGGAGAGGGGAGATGAGGGATTGGGGAACAGGGCCAAGGAGGGAGATATGGATGTTTCCATGGGAGGTATGGAGGTGGATCCCTCAGAGTTGGAGTGGCTTACTTAGTAGGTACAGGATTTACAGGCCGCTTCTTCTAATGCCCATGCCACGGCTCTGGAGGTGAGAGTTATTGTAGCTGAGGCTAGAGAGCGATAGGATTGAGTTGAGGTCCATTCATTTATTGATATTGTATAGGACACTTCACATTGAGATGTTTTGGACCATTACTATAGATCTAGGCGTGATGCTCAGAGAGAGATTGAGTATTGGAGACACCATTATGAGGGTGCAGTTCCTGGTGATCAAAGGGTTCCCAGCTACACAGCCTCTCAGAGATCTAGTAGGGATCAAAGATCATAGAGTAGTGGTGTTGGAGATCCTAGTTCATCATAGAGACCTGCTACTGATATGCCACCCCCTCGTCCACCTCCTAGCAAGGGTGGGGGTAGCACATGCTGATTTTGATGCTTCTCATTTTTTGTATCATGTACCATTTTTGTAGTGATGATTATGTGATATACTGAGTATTATCCATTTTTTTATCCTGACACATTGATATTTATTGATATACATGTTGAAATCCTTCCTTTGTTTAGAATTTCAACCATTCATTGTACTCAGATATTTTGATTTATATGAGATGCAGCTAGTGTTTTTGATATGATGTGCATTAGTTTACTTGCTATATGTATGATTCTACATGATTTGGTTTAAGTGATGAAAATTGTATATGAAATATGATTCTACTATGCAGACTCGCAGATGGATGATTTACTTTTCCTATGATACTGACATGTTTATGCAGGATGGTGGAAATGAAATGCATGTTTATACGAGATGTCTATGGATGCATGTGATTTATAATTTATCATGTACGCAACTACTATGTTTTTTTTTTTTTTCTGATGCACTTAAATGGAATGAATGCAATCTATTATGCACAAAATATCTAAGTAATGCATGTGTTAATTAGAAAGAAGTTAGTTTGGATAGATGTTCTCTAAGATTGATCTATTATATATGGAATGATAGAAAGGATTTTTTTTCTTTTTTGATAGATATGAATGGATAAAAAGGATGAATGTCCCAAGTCGCAGCTCCTGTTTCCAATATTTGTTATCATTGCATCTTTTTTTTTTTTGAAATTCTGAAGAGTGTCCAATGCATCCAGATCACATACCACCTGGATACGGCCATGAACTCTTGGTAAGAGGAAGGAGTAGAGAGATTGAATAGAAAGAGAATGTAGTGCACCCAAATATTGACCATCTGGGTTTAGCTATGTTCCATGTTTGAAAAGAAAGAGGGCAAAAAGCACCCAGATATTGACCATCTGGATACTGCTTTGTCCTCTGAATTAACTAAAAAAAGGAAACCAAGATAGAACTCCTATGCACCTAGAGTCCATCTGGATAACACCGCAAGCTCTTGATTCCATAAAGAAAAGCCAAAGTAAACAAGATAGAACTCCTATGCCCCTAGAGTCCATCTAGATAGCATCATGAGCTCTTGATTGCCAAATAAAATAAAAGACCATAGAAACCAAGATAGAACTCCAATGCACTCAGAGTCCATCTAAATAGAACCTCGAGCTCTTGATTCTATAAACCAAATAATAAAATAAAAGAGAAGGAATGTCCAATTCTTTTCTAGGGTTAAGCTCAAATCGTGGAACTGCATGACTACCAAATAAGTGACAGTGCCTACCGTATTTATCCTAAATCATCATGGCCCTAAAATCAAAGTGAAGATTTAACAAACAATAATAAAAGAAAATAATTCATGATCTATAATAGCTACTCTCCTCACATGGTGGATCCTAGAGTAGTGTAAGAACATAACTGTGAAATATAGACTGACATCTGACCGACTGACTAACCTAGTCAACATTTTTTAGGATGGTTCCTTGATGTAATTGGATTCTCTTGATTGGCTTGACTCTTTGGATAGGCTTGTTTGCTTGAGTGTGTCTGGTTTTAGTAATAGATGACTCATATAAGACTGACCTGTTTGGTTTGAGCTTATCCATCATTGTGTAAGATGATTGATATGATTTTATTGATTGACTAGTATCATTTTGGCAGCCGATCAAGCTATGTCAGATGGGCTCAATGCTGGTTCGAAAAGCTCATGATTGTGAAAATTGATAGATTGGCTTGGTCGCCAGTTGCTTGTTGATAGATTTGATAGATTGATAAGGTTGTGTCATATGGACCCAATGCTAATTTGCAAAGCTCATAATTGTGACATTTATTGACTAGGCGTGATTGCCCTTTTCTCTCTTGATAATCGAGTTGGCTTTATTGCCTGGGATTTTGCAATTTTTTTATTTTTTTTTATGGAGATTGATTTTATTAAGACATTTTTTATCTTTTTAGGATTTTTGATGAGTTTTTTTTATTTTTTTAGATTTTTTCAGGACATTTAGAATCGCCCCCTAGTCTGGTGGACCAGTATTAACCATGGGTAAGTGCTTGGTGCTCAGAGGGGAGTGTGCTTCTGGATATAGCTTGGGTAGTTCATCTTGCATTTGAAGTGTGCTCAAGCTTTTGGAGTTCATTGATGGTGAAGCTAGATTTGAACACTTGGC
Source organism: Thuja plicata (assembly GCA_018584345.1). Classification (NCBI taxonomy): domain Eukaryota; kingdom Viridiplantae; phylum Streptophyta; class Pinopsida; order Cupressales; family Cupressaceae; genus Thuja; species Thuja plicata. The sequence continues at coordinate 3,772,282 of MU224945.1, forward strand.
ACCTGTTTTCCAGGTTTTCACCAAGGTACCTACTCAATAGTGCCTGTTTGCTAGGTTTTCACTGAGAGACCAATTTTGTTTCTCTTTACTTTTTTGATTTTTTTGTTGTCACCAAGGCACCTATTTGCCAAGTTTTCACCAAGGTAACATTTTGTATTTTCTAATTTTTTTGGTATTTTCTAGATATGTAGATAGGTTCCTTAACCATAGAGACCTCAAGGGTAGAACCTCTTGAGTTGAATATTTTTGATGTATCCAGGGAGATGATCTCCTTCTAGTGTTTCCAGTATGAATTCTCCACTCTGGGTATAGCTAACAATGACATATGGTCCTAGCCAGTTAGGCTTGAACTTTCCAGGTTTGACTCGCTCTGCTTGGTTCTTTTGATTTTCTATGGGGAAAATGTCTCCCACCTCAAATTTTCATGACCTCACCTTCTTATGATAGTTCCTTCTAAGGCGATTCTGATAGCCTTGTAAGTGGTTGAATGCATGTTGTCTTCTTTCATCTATGATGTAAGTGTTCCAATGGGTTTGCTTGCACAATCTACTAAGAAGATCTTCTTTGTCTTCTTCAAGGATCCCAATATCCTCTAGGTCCTTATTAGCCTTAGATCATTAACTAATTCCCAATCCTTCTCTTCTCTAAGAGTCTCCACTTGTGCTTCACCCTTTGAAAGACTAACACCCTATGATTACTTCACTTCTGCACTTCTCCTACTCGCACTTAGAAGAGTCTAAATGCCAATTTTCACTCTAACATTCTTGATTCATTTGCAGGGGTGTCCATCAACATGTAGACATCACATTTGATCAATTTGGAATCCATCTTGAGGGATCTCTTCACTCTTTGCAATTGAGTTCACACTTTTGGCCTAAGGAGGCCTAATTCCTTGTAGCCCTTTCCAGGGTGTTTTTCCCAATTAACTTCAAACTTTTCCAAAGAACTTGAAAATACAAGACCATATCCAGATACCCTTTATCACCTTACAAGAAATTTTTAAGGTTTTAAGTTCAGTAGCCCTCCTTACATAGGGTTCCTACAAACTAGGTCTTATAGGGCTAATAGGCCTAAAAACTAGGACAGTCTGCAACACTATGCTAAACTTGTCCAAAAATTGTCTCCACTGGTTGGTATGAGCTCAAACAACTCAATATGTCAAGGTAACACAAAACCCTAACTTATCATTTACTTAGACTGTATTGTACCTTCTTCCCCTACTCATGAAAGCTCACTGTTTCTCCTCCAAACCTCTAACCGAATAGTGCATGCTCACGTAGGGCTTGGTTCTTAAAATAGCTACTTGCCTTTCCCTGACTCCTAACTCTACAAATATGTAAACTAATAACTCTCCTAACATTTCCATCTACCCTTGGAAGTTTCCCATGGTTAGATTTCATGGGGGGGTCATATCTAGACTGACTGGTCAGGACAGTACCAGTGAACTACTTAAACACAAAACAATTTAAACTAGACCTTAAAATACCTCAAAGAAACTTGGTCACTAAATGAGAAATGTTCCAAACACTCCTAAGAACACAAAAAATCCATTACTTTGAAGCTTTCAATCCATAAAGTATGACTATCACAAGGAAATGCAAGGGATTTCTGGAAACACAAAATTGCAGACTGTATTGCTCTTCTCAAAATGTTACAATGAATCCACTTCTTCATGATTCAAGTCTCTCATACACTAGATGCCTTCTTACACCATTTTAGGGCCTTTTTGGTCAATTCCCCACTCCTATAATCAAGGATAATATAATGTAAACATATTGCATGCAACATTTGCAATTATTGCAAATGTTGTCATGACAACAAAATAGCAACTTTTGGCATCTTTTCAATTATGCCTCCTTCCTACATTTTAGGACCTCTATCCTCTCTATTTCAAGGATCCAAGATCATTAAAGATCCTATGGCATCTCTATTTCCTCATTTATGAGATTAGGACACATTCAAGACTTCAATCCATCAACTAACAACTAAGCCTAAGAATTTAAAAACTACAAACAATGGCTATTGATGTGAGCTTAGTCCTAATGAATAATTCACTTAGCCTACATTGCTAAGAACTCCTAAGGTCAAAAGAAAACTAATCTATCTTGACTTGGATAATGTCAAGTACAAGCCAAAATGAACAAACATGGAGGCTAGCCTAGGTTCTCCTACACCAATCTAGTAACTCCAGTTCACTAAGCCTTGGTACTCTCTAGTCTTCATCTGTTATCATGTTCTTCAATGATATCCTTAGGGATGGGATTTCCACTTCAAGGGGTAATACCACATCTGATCTAGATTAGGGAGAAAGGAGTGGCTCCTGTAGGTGTTCTCACGCTAGTTTTGTATTCCCATAATGTGGGACTAATTTTTAAATGCCAATCTCATCCTGATTCGTTCATTGTTTTCTTCAAGATTTTCAAAATTGTTTTGTTTGTAGCTTCGGCTCAGCCATTTCCTTGAGGATAATAAAATGAATAGAACCCTTGTTTGATATGGAACTATTCACATAGCTCTTCAACATCTTTATTTTCGAAAGGCATACCGTGATCGATCAGAATAGTTTGAGGGATCCCGTATCGACAGATGATGTGGTTAAGTATGAACATTGATATCTGCTTTCCAATCATGTAAGTGAGGGGAATTTCTTCCACCCAGTTAATGAAGTACTCTATTTCTGCTATGATGTATTTGTGTCCATTTTCTAAAGAAGGTGTAATTTTTCCCACTAGGTCAAATCCCCATATAGAAAATGGCAATGGTGATGTGATAGGATTTAGTTCTTGGACTAGTGCGTGAATGAGGTCTCCATGAATCTGACACTGTCTACACCTTTGTACATGTTTATGTGCATCTGTCACTATTCTGGGCCAATAGTATCCCATGCAGATGATCTTCTTAGCTAATTTTTTGCCACCTATGTGGGTTCCACAAATTCCTTCATGTACCTCATATAGAGCTCTCTGGGATTCAGTGGAAGTGAGACATCATAGTAGCATTCCATCTAGACTTCATCTATATAAAGTAGTTGAGAGGATGGTATACCTAGAGGTTTGGTGGATGAGGGACTTTCTCTGGTTTCTAGACAAGTTGGGAGATAAGACACTATTTTGGAGGTAGTTGTATACATCCTTGTACCATGGGGTTTTAGGACCAACAAGGATGCATGTTGATTCTGTGATGGATGCTTGATGTGATGGCACCAAGAGTTGTTCTACTAGAAAATGGAATTGTGTTTCATTGCCTGGCATATCGATCAGTGATGATATGGTAGCTAATGCATCTGTAGATTTTTTCTGAGCTTGTGGTACTTTTTCAAAGAAGATGTAGTGGAACTTGGTGCACAATCTTTTCATCTGTGCTCTGTATGGTATTAGCTTCTCATCTTTTTTCATATAATCATTGTTGACTTGGCTAATGGCCAATTGTGAATCTCTGTAGACCTTAAGGTTCTTGATTCTCCATTGAATTGCTATGTTTAAACTGATGACCAGTGCTTCATATTCTGCTATGTTGTTTGTGCAGGGGAAGTTGAGTCTGAAAGATTTTGGAATTGTATCATTATCTGGAATGATGAGCACTATTCCTGCCCCTGCACTATGGTTCATGCATGACCCATCAAAGTATAGTTTTCATATCTCGATCGCTGGTTGTAGTGTCATAATAGATTCATCAAGAAAGTTGAAAATGATTGGCTGATGATCTTGAATAGGTGTCTCTGCTAGTTGGTCCACAATCACTGGCCCTTTGGTGGCTTTTATGTCTATGTACTCAATGTCAAACTCACTTAAGATCATTACCCACTTTGGAAGTCATCCAATGAGCACTACTTTGCTTAGAAGGTACTTTAAGGGATCAATATGTGTGATCAACTTTGTTTGGTGACTCAACATATAATGTCTTAGCTTCTGGGAAGCGAAGACAACTACAAGGCATGACTTTTCAATTGGAGTATAGTTGAGCTCATATCCTACCAATGTTCTGCTTAGATAATAGATGGCCCTTTCTTTACCCATGTCATCATGTTGCGCCAAGAGCACGCCTAATGTTGATTCCATTGCTGAGCTATATAGAAGCAATGGTCTACCTTGGAGTGGTGGCACAAATATAGGATACTTGAGGAGGTAGTCCTTGAATATTTGGAATACTTGTTTGTATTGCTCTGTCCATATGAATTTGATGTCCTTGTGTATTAGATGTTGGAATGGGTGGCACTTGTCTGCTAGCTGAGCTATGAAGTGCCTGATTGATTGGAGCCTTCCTTGTAACCCCCTTAGTTGCCTTAGGTTTGACGGTGGTGGCATATCCAATATAGCTTTGACTTTCTCTGGGTCTACTTTGATGCCTCTATGTGACACTATGAACCCCAGTAGCTTTCCTTTTATGACACCAAATGCACATTTCTTTGGGTTTAAATAGACTTTGTATTCCTACATTCTATCAAAGATTGGTCCCAATACTTTTAGATGATCCTTGTGAAGCATTGACTTGGCTAGTATGTCATCCACATATTCTTCCATTTTTTGTGGATAAGATCATGAAATATAGTTGTCATGGCCCTTTGATACGTTGCTCCAACATTTTTAAGACCAAACGACATGACATTCCAACAATATGTGCCCCAAGGACATGTGAAAGTTGTTTTGTGTTGGTCCTCTAGTGCGATCCTTATATGATTATACCCTGAAAATCCATCCATGAGTGATAGCATTTGATGTCCAGTGGTTAGATCTACTATCATATCAATGTTGGGTAAAGGAAATTCATCCTTGGGACAAGCTATGTTGAGATCTCTGAAGTCTGTGCAGATTCATATCTGACCACTGTGCTTTGTAAAAGGTACCAAGTTAGATATCCAGTTTGTATTGGTCTTATGAACTTGGCATCCAGGAGATTTTTAACCCACAAAACAAATATTTCTTGCAAGCAACAGACAAAGCTAATCAACCACGGCCCTACGGTCACAGATCAAAAAATTCATCTTTTTCTCGATATCTCTGCTATTTCAGAAGCTTATAGCAGCAATTGTGAAATAAAAGAGATATCGAGAAAAATATGAATTTTTTGATCTGCGACCATACGGCCGTGGCTGATTATCTCTGTCTATTGCCTGCAAGAAATATTTGTGTTGTTTTCTTCAAGTTGGGTTCACCAAAATATATGCCTCTCTCAATCGTGATTCATGGTTCCCAAGATTTCCAAAGGCAAGGGTTAGTAGCAAAGGATTTATATCATAGAAATCAAGTACACAAGAACTACTAAAATGAATAACTTGAAAATTAACCAATAAAATATACAAGCAAAGAAAGGAAAACAAATGAATGCAAACCCCAAAGTGCTTGAAGCTTCTATTGTCTCTCTCTACTCCTTTTGAAATGTTGTTTTTGATACTCAGTATTGGTATGGGCAGTGTCTATGACTTGAGAAGTGTCGAGAATTTTCTAATTAAAACAGGTGTGTGATCGCAAGATGGCTTGAATGCTAGAACCAAACTAACATAGTAATGGCACACAAGAACTTGAAATCTTGGATCCTTCAAATGGTCATGAAGGTTTTATTATATGGGAATTAGGGATGAAATGAATGGTTGAGATCAATCCTAGAGATAGGGAGATGAACGGTTGAGATTAAAAGGAACTAGAGAAGCCATTAGTAAACTCCACCTCTTCAATTGGTAAAGAGGAGATAGAGTTTGGTTGACTAAAGAGCTAATTGTGAGTTACCTTTTTGAACTGAAGAGGTGGGTGAAGTTACCCATGTGGACTGGAGAGATGGGTGGAGGAACCCATGTGATCTGATTGGAGATATCTCTTTGAAGATAAATGAATATTTAATTCATTTATTTAATTAATATTTTCAACATGTGAGATAATTGAATTCTTTTTTATTTAGAATTGCTTTATTTGACGAAATTAAATTAATTTAATTGGAAGAATTTAATTAGTAAGTTTAAATATTTGAATTTAAACTATAGGAAATTGAATTTAATTAATTAATTAATGGTAATTAATCAATTAAGGTTAATTAATTATTTA
>MU224945.1:3797318-3847969 GCA_018584345.1 Thuja plicata
TATATATATATATATCATGCTAATACCATATATAATCCCTACACATATTTTTCAAAAATATGAGACACCACTACGAATGCATCACTATTCAAAATTACTATAAGAATATCAGTCAAATAAGAAAATGTCGTATGTACTCAATATAATTTGAGCTCAATGCCAATTGAAGACATATTAAATATTTCCATCTATCAAGGTGTTGTGTCTAAAAGTAACATAATCATTCTAATTGTTCAACATCTATGATTAATTATTGTGACGTACAAGAATACATTTTGTGTTTGATAACCATAAACACAAATCTCTCTATATCCATGTCATGATGTATGTTATCAAAAACAAGTAAAATAATAATTATCTCTTTCCATGACTATTAGTTCAAACTCCAATATTAGATGAAACATTGATCTCCACAAATTGTGTGCATGAAGAAATCCAAAGAATTGATAAAAATAGTAATGACAATGAGCACCATGTTGTCCTCAAGAATGATATATTATTACGGGTCTATAATAATGATCAAATCTAATGTTCATATCAACAAAATTTATATATACTTTAACCATTACAAACATCATACTCATACTCACTTTGTATAAATTCATAAGAAATAAAGAGATAGTGATGATCAACACCTTCCACAAATACCACGGACAATAAAAAATTTGTATCCTATGATCCCTCGTTATGAATACATGAACCTTGAAAATGAAAATAATAGCCTTAGTATATTGTTATGAATGGGATAGAAAAGAAAGAATGTTGCAGATAGAGTGTGAGAATGCGAGGGATCTTGATAAAATATGAGATTTTGAAGCCTTACCTTAGATGGAGATCTCAAAACCAATAGGAGGATTTGAAGCTCCCCTTAATTGATGGGTCATAGAGTAGGTATTCAAGGAGAAGAATAAAATGAGAAATGAATCTTCTTTTCAGACTTGTATAATTAAAATTAAGGTGCTAATAGAATAATAATTGTAATAGGAAAATAAATCCTTAGTTACAAAGGAAAAAAAAATAGATAATATATAAAAGCTCAACACAAAGAACAATATATAAGAGTGATAGATTCATGTCCTTCCTCTAACCACATAAATTAATTATTCAAATAATAATAATCTTGTCCACCAAATAAGTACATAGAGATGTATTCAATAAAGAGGAAAATATATGGAACTTGGGTGTCTTACAAGATTATACCCACAATAGAGAAGGATAGAATAAGCGTGAACCCATCAAATTACCAAATTGTAACCATTAACTTGGTTCATACTTCCAAAATATAGGATATCATTTTATTCAAGGTCCATATGGGCATCATGTTCTCTAGATTGTAAAAGCTTAAGAAAAGAGAGAGATATAATAAAACTCAGGTAGCATAGCTACAAGTTTTTATCAAGATTCTAATGAACCTAGGAGAGAGAATAGATGAAGTATCACAAGGTTTTGTGTTCATTTATAGAGAAGAGATTTCATAAATAGATAATAAGAAACATTCATTTGAGGTTACATAGGAATGGATAGGAGACTCTATGGAAAAGGGTGAATAATTTATTAATTATGCCTACTATAGCTAGAAAATTCTACTAGAATGGAGCCAAAAAATTCTAGACCTTGAGGCTATTTAGAAAGTAAGATTAGAGAAAAATGATATCAAATTATCATGGTTAAAGGCTATTATGAGGTTGGAATACCAATATTACTAGAATAACACATTCTTACATATATTACCCTACATGAGATCTCATCCAAAAAGGTGAGACAAATCTAGAAGAAATGAGGAAAATAATTTTAGTTTGGATATTTGACAATTTGATTGTTATTGAAGAATTAATGAAAAAATTCATGTCATCTTATAAATATTGCGATTTTGAAGTTACTATGAGAGATTTAATAGTAACGTATACTTAGTGTTCAATGATGGAACATTGAAATTTCATAAAGAAAAGATAGAGGATATCCCTAAAATGTAGCACAATGAAAGATTACAAGATGGTGGTTGGTTGCAGAAGGAAACATCTTTAGTTTATTAATGAGAATTTTGACAAATCTATAGTCAAATGACACAATGATTAGGCATTTGACAAAGAGGTCATCAATGCTTTCAATTTTACTGTATGCTCCATCATTGAACTGTTCAATGGGTCCAATTGATTGACAAGAATCCAAAAACCATTTGGTAGATTGAATATAATGGTTTCAGTTTAATTTGAACATGGCTTAAAGATTGGAAGTGACTATGATGGAATATAGTGTGTTGATCAATCAAGGATCTTGAGTTAGTCACATTGACACTAGGTTGAAGGGTTGTATGTGGACAGTCAAAAGTAAATGAAAGAGGATCAAAGATTGAGTGATCAGTCATGGGGTGGATTGTATTTAGGGTGTGGAGCATAGTGGACTAGTTGTGGCTTGACCATTAATAGATCTTGAGAGTGGGTGGGTCCATGTGAGTGATCATAAGTTGGAGGACTATCGTCTATCGCCTGTCCCTAAAACAAGTTTGAGTTTCTCTTTGTTTTGAGAATAGTTTAATATTCTCTACTTAACAGGGATAACCATGTGAATGTGGAAGCTCATTTGACCCCTCCTCACCCCCTAACATAACTCTAAATTCCCCATTAACATCTAACATTCATTCAAGATTTCATCCATTAATAAAATATAACATTCATTCATTCATCAATTAATAAAATATAACATTCATTCATTCATTAATCCATTAATAAAATATAAAATTCAGTCATTATCAAATAAGGTAGATTACATTCATTTTTTTTGTTTTTTTTTGGAGAAAAGACTAAGTGGAACATCAAATTCTTCATCATTTCCCCCCTCTTCTGCTACTAATCTCAGTGTATGCCTTATCCTCATGTACTCATGACAAGGATGTTGATGCGAACTGGTGTCCTCTACAATAACAAAGATATGGGTTAAATTCAAAACATTTTTTATTATTGTTACAAGTATTTCATTAATTAAAAGAACATAACATGGATTTTCTTTACCTGACGGGACAACATCATCTACCGTATCATGTTGTCTAGCCTCAACCTCAATAGGGTGAACACCCTCTAAATCCTCTGGAGTTGATATTCAAAGTTTAATTGCATTAATCAATACACCAATTTTAATTAAATTTGATTACAAGAATAATAGTGGTCCTCTTTACCTAATGGAGGCACAACATGTTCCTAATGTTGCATACCCAGATCATGCTCCACTTGGTCACCACGGTCTACATGATCTAAAATATATATATAAAAGGTTATAGAAATTTCAATTTAAGATTTTTAATTGTATCAATAATTACATTAAAAAAATGGAATAGAAAATGAATACCTTCACCACTCGGATGCACAACATGACCTTCATCATGTGAAGGTTTTGGTCTAGGATTGGCAGGCTGCATTGCAATGTCATGCACATTGTTATCATTTCTTGGTTACTTGAAAACAAAAAATATTCATTTTATGTTGGAAATTAACATCAAATTAATATATTATTACTCAAGTATTCAATTTGAAATAATTTTCATTCAGCCTATTTACATGTGTGACTGATACACTAGAATCTCATGTGTGGCTACTCGACTCTCATAGGTGTTCAACCATGGCTACATAGCCATTTTGGAAGACTATTCTTTTGTCATCTTTCGTGGGTGCCACATTGAATTCAGAGCCCTACTTTTTTTCTTAATATTGTGAATTTTGCTTGTATTGTTAGATTAAACAAAATTATTTGCAATTTATAAATATTTCAATTTGATATTTGATTTACTATTTTGATTAAATAAAAATAGGTTTTGAAAGGTACCTTAAACCTTTTATAGCACTATCATAGGATAAGCATTACAGATCATGACCAAAATGTGCCACAATACCCAAAGAAACATTGGCCCAAGGCCCCAAACACAGAAAAAGACAACAGACAAAAAACAAACAGCAACAAAAAAAGATAGCAAAAATAAAGCAAGGCAACAACTATTAATTTTTCATCAATTCTTTAGCCTAGATGACTAGGAGGTCCATGTTGCTTGCAGACACCTTCAAATCCTCTAGATCAACATCCTTTTTTTCTAGTGCTAGCGTGGGTTCTTTTACCAGGCCCTTTGCTTTTTGTAATCTCATTGGTTTCCTCTCTCTATTTTGCTCCATTTTGGTCACCGGAATCTTATTGTGGCCTGCAGAATCCTTTAGGAGTTGGAAGCTTTGATCACTAATTTTCTTTAGAGTACATTCTAGCTTTTCGACTTTTCTCTCCAAGTTGGTGATCCTAGCTTCATAGTTTTTTTCCTTGACCTCCTTACTCAAATCATTAAGCTTCTTTTTCATTTGGAGAACAGTGCCACCGAGATCCCCAAATGACTCACCTTTACACACTACTTCCATCCAATCTTCCAAGCTGGTAACTAGGGGCTTATCACCAAAGTTTTCCTTTCTTATCATGTTGACAATTTTTTCTTTCTCCTTTAGGTCCACCTTGATTTTCTTAGTATCATGCACAATGTTAACCATGAAATGGCCAAAATCCATAATGCTCTCTTTTTGCTCCTGCCCAATCTGTACATCACCTTGTTCTTTGTTGCCAACATCATCATAACCCTAATTAGTGTCCACATTTTCTTTCTTGTTACGAGGAGGGGTAGTACCTTTTTGGCCTTGTCATTTCTGATTTGATTGGTCTCCTCCATATTATGTTGAACATTTTGGGTGTCATATTTAGTATCATCACCTCTACTTTAAATATCTTTTTGATTTTTAGTGCCCTTCTTTTTCTTATTCTTTCTAGGGCTTTCATACATTTCTTCCTTCTCATCTGAGGATATTAAAATACTTTTTTTAGTTTTACCTCCTCTGACCTTCTTGGCATTTGTGTTCTTCTCCTTTTTGGGAGGGATTTTCCTCTTTTTCCCTTTAGGGTTCTCCTCCTCCTCATCCATATTATCTTCATCTAATTCAAATTTTGAATCAGAATCTTCCATCTTTTCCTTATTTTTTCTAGTTTTCTTAGAGGTAATGCCCTTCTAATTGCCTTTCCCTTTGGCATTATTTCTCAAAGTACCCATCAAAAAATCTTCAGTGTCCTTAAATTGATCACCTGACTCCTCATCCTTTGTTTCCTCATTACCAGAGGCATTTCCCTTAAGGAAGGGTTTGTCAACTTTCTTAACTTTCAATAGATTGTAAATTAATTGTTACTTACAAGTCATGCGAAAAGTTTCATATAACCGCCAAAGCTGAGTTTTTGTTGTTCATGCTTTTCTAATCTGGCCTTAGTTGTCTTTGATGTGTCCATCAGTCAATGAAAAGTTTGAAATATCTTAGATTATATAAATATAAATATCAGTAAGTAGTACATAATTAATTTCTTAATAGTATCACATACCTTCTTCTTGCATTTGGTGGTGTATTTCCTTTTTTCATATCAATTTTATCCTTTGCATCCAAAATGAGGTCCTTCCATTCCAGCTCCAAAATCATGTGGGGATGCTCGTGCTTTTGATTATTCTTTAAATTATTTATGTACTAGTCCCTCAGATACTTGAGATATTGGCCAGCTTTCTCAAGGACATTTTATTTTGCAAAAAAATTATCTCCAAAGAGCTCAACCAAATGCTCTATGAGCTCATCTTTTAGGCTTTTTTCTTGGTCATTCCACCTTTTAAGCAATAACAAACTTGTTAGATTCTGAAATGAACTGGAGCTACGTTTAATATACTTCAAGAAATGGATGAAAGGAAAACTATTCTAGCAATGATATGAAATGTAAATATTTGAATATGGTTAGTTCACATATAATGTTCCACCTTTTACGTATGGTGGGCCCAAATATCTGTAATGTAAGCTCATTCATATTTTATAAAAAATATTATTTCCTACAAAAAATCATGGAATCGTTAGTCCAAAAATGTGTGATCAAAAAGTAAATTACAATTAGAATATATATAATAATAGTTTAAAGTATCTGGAACCTTCTCTATTTTTAAAGGAAGCATTTCTTCCTCACTGAACACCAAAGTGACCTTCAATGATCTTGTACTAGTAACACGGGAAGAACCAAGAAATGATGGTATGTTTTCATCTCCTATTGTAGAAAATCAATCCACTATGAAATTCCCCTAAGAAAGAACACTTGAAGATAAATAAACACATAATAGAATAGAGAAGAAGAGGGATCTACCAACTCTGACCTTTGCAAGAGTGGATGTCTATATGCTATGCTTTGACAACATTGCAGTCGACAATACATAGGGGTTTGACCTTCAAGGAGGAGGCATTTGCACTGGATTATCCATAGGACCTAAATAATAATACATTCAATATACAAAACATTAAATATTTTCCAAAAAAGAGTGGTGAATATAAATATTTTCCAAAAAAGAGTGGCGAATACAAAAAAATTTACTTTAGAATGTTTTGCTAATGCTAACCCAAAGGATTTTTTTTCCAAGAGCTTGATTGTTTTAAGCACATTAATAATTGCATACATTTATAAAATGGTAAAAGAACACATTAATAATTGCATCCTTTCCCACTAAAATTATTTTACCTGAACTACTTGTAATGCCCTGATCAAGTTCAGGCGCGGGTTAATGAGGACACAAATAATTTTGTAATAACAACACATACATATTTTAGTTCATGACATATAAGAGTATAAAATATAAACCATTATTGAACTTTTGTTATAATTAAAGATTTAATTGATGCTTACTTGCAAGTTTCTTGCTATCTCCATCAAATATTTTTCCCTCGCTTCTATCTCAAGAGATTGAGGCATTACAGATGCGAGTGAAACAACTGCTTTATTAAATCTTCTAAGGGCCTTTTCTATTTCTCTAGCAGGCTCTGGGAATGTTGTGATCTCCTCCTCAATGATACTATCAATTCCACCTTCGTACATGTATCCTGAGGTATAGTAGGTGCTTTACCCTTTCTCTGAACATTCATTTGTGACAAGAATATCAGTAACATTATCAAAATTAGTGCAAAAACCTCAAGAAAATAACATAATAATATAACATTTTGCTTCTATCTGATTTGTACAAATGCAATGACCTGCATGGAAGAAGGGTTGGGATCTGCATCCCTATCTATGTTATGTGATGGATCATTGCCCCCTATGAGAAAGATTAAATATAAAAATGTTAGCGAAATGAAACCAATAGAGTTATAAAAAAAAACTTAATAATAAAATGATATATTGAGATATTTAATGGAGACTAGTTTAAATGGTGTATAGCATGCACCACCCTAATGATAGTAACTTTGTTTGTATCTATGCGGTTCAGATTGCAATCTATTAGAAGCTCTTCCCCTGCACTTATTGATTTTATTGCACATACAAATACTCTATTTTCCTCGTGCGCCTTGAATATGCAATTGGTTCGCTTATTAGTTGACCCAGGGTGCATACTATTTATGAAACCTGTAATATTTTGTGTTGCTTTTGGCCTTCTGTCAATGTACATAGAAACTATTTTACTTTAATCATTATCTTTTCATTGTACATAATTTTGTGACAATGGATACCTATGCATACTTTTTGTATATTGAACAATCTGCATCCAATTTTTGTAATTACAACAATGTCCGACATACTCCATCAGCTCAACAACTTTTTTGTAACTAACCTTTATGTTGTCCATAGAAAATATGCCTAAACCATGTAACAAAGATGGAGATATGTGATATATCCTCTCATTAACACAAAATCCAGTGTTTATTGGAGGAAGTTCCTTGGGTACCCATTGTTTATGTAGATGTGTGTATCTCAAGGGCACCTAAATGTCACCTTTGGTCTCATCATCATAAGAACATGACCCTGCTTGAGAAAGGAAAAATTCCATTCATTTATTGAATTTTCTTCTAATATTTTGACCTCTGGTTGATCTCCCTATTTTAGACCCACTAGAAGAGATACTTTCATCTTCTATTCTCACATTTCCCTCACTCAAGGAAGAAACATCTGAAAATTACCTATTTGGTGGTACCTGCAGTCCATCAAATGAGAGATATAGTTGGTAATGAGCAAGATATGAGTGAAATTAAAATTTGAATAAGCCTAGCTGGGACCTTAAGTGTTGATAATTAGCAGTGTTGATGTGTTTTGTTTGTGGAGTTGTGTCACCTTGTCTAGGGTTTTGGAGGTGTCTAGGGACATAACGAGAGTAATAACCCTAAGAGTTAAAAGTTGGTGTAAAGAAATAGTCCAATTTAGAAGGATTGAAGAATGAGACAATGATATAGGGTAGTGGGAGTAGTGTTGGCTTGTGGGACAGTCACATCAAGATTGGTAGGTTTGGAAGTGGGAAGGTTTAGTTACTCATTTTGGCTACTTTGGAGCTTTAGGTTCATTGGGTCTTGTGGGAAAACCTTGTAAAGTATCCCTTTCATAATACATTTTCAAGCTTAGTTGACCTTTGACCACTTGCCTCTACATCACCTACGTTATTAAACCACTCCAAGATGGGTATAAAGAGAAATGGTGTAGGGGCACAAGAGCCACAAGGGTCACTATCAATACCTAAGGTGGAAATCATGAATATAAGAAGACAAAAGGGACCTATAAGGTCATTATAAGATATAATATGGCTATTTAAACCATTTGGTTGTAATCTAAAATTCAATGTGTATGTAATTGCCAAAATTGGCAAAGTAGACCTATAAGGGTCACTATAAGGTCTAAATGATCTTAGGGATAGTATTTTAGGTTTGGGTTATAGTTTTGAGTCTTGTGAAAGCTTTTAAACACTAATAAGGCATGTAGTTGTTGAGTTGAGAGGGTTGGTTGTCTTAGGAAAGAGAGGGTTGACTACCTCAGTCACAGAGTTGAAGACTTTGTCCATAATCAAATGGATGTTTGGATAAGGAGGCTTGAGGAAAAGATAGGAGGTATATTCTAAAGTATGAAGGAGGCTTGAAGAAGGCATAGATTCCAATGATAGGAGTTTGACAATCAATGTTGCAGAGATTGACATGACCTTCTCAGAGTGACAATGGTATAGTAAGTTGATTTTTTGTGTTTCAAAGTTGTGTTTGGTGGACTTAGTGGATAGGAAAGTGTATGGAAAGAGTTTAGAAGGTTTTGTAGAGTTTATTACAAGAAGGAAATAAAGACACAATGTTGGGGAATGGTTTATTTGGATGTCTTAAGAGTGGAGCCATAAGTTATAGGGTTACTATCTTTTAGGATAGTAAATGGTAATTGTTTTGTAGACCAAAGAGGCTCAAGGGTGGGATATTTTTAATCAAGGATCAAAGGTTATAATTGTTTATTGGGTGTAGGGGGAATCCAATGGGTGAGTGTTAGTCTAAATCAAGAGTCTGAAGCAGATTATGTTGAAGGGCTATATGTAAGGACAATCATAAGAAAGTGGAAGAGGATTTAAATTTTAGTTGGATTACACTTAGAGTATGGAGTCTATAGGGATTCCAAGAAATGTGCATTGACCTCTGATAGTACTAAGTATTGAGTTACATTAGGAGAGTGTGTAGGGAGTATATGCAAGCAAGGATAGGGCAAGTTGAAGACCCTATAAGCCATCAAATTTGGTAGTTGGAGTTTGGTGAAGAAACAAGGGCCAGTATGCCTTGAAGGGGAGTTGATTTCATGATGTGTTGGTTGGTGTATTACTGATTTGTGAAAGATTAGCATTGGGACATGATTGGGATGAAGGAAAGTGATCAGTGTGAGAGATCTTGTTCAAAAGTATCATAAATCAGATTGGGAATTTAGGAGGCCTCTGCATCAAGAAAGTAAGAAAATAATATATTTTTTCTATAGGGTGTATTGACTTATACTGATCAATCCATGAGAATATGCAGGATCCTCATCAATATGGTTCAGGTTCCTGCATATGTAATACATTTATTGCATGTTAGCTAAAAATTACATGATACATATGCTAAAAATTACATAATAGACAACATGAACAATATGTAGTCATCATAACCATTGTATATTATTTCATTCATTACCTTTACTTTATTTATATTATCAAAGATCCTCAATAATAGGGTTGACTCTGTAGTCAATTACCTGTTTCCACAAAGGGTGACAGAATCACACAACATTTATACATGAAATCAACACCCACAATTGAGCATCATAAGCATTACATTTTTAATTTGATGCATAATAAATATATGAGTAATAATATAAACATTTGTATCATAAATCACATGTGTATCTTCATAATTTATGCTATTAGATAGCATGAAAGTGTGCATTTCTATGCTATTAAATGGCATGAAAGTGTTGACATGGTAGGATGAATGCATAAAAAGGGTGTATGCACTTAGAGCTAAATCTAGAAAACATCTTTTCACAAAAAACATTTGATAATTTTAAATATTTTCAACACAAAATATATCACTGAGTCAATATTTCATTCAATTAAGGATTTCCATGTCAATATTTCATTCAATTAAGGATTTCATTCAATGGCATATTAAATTAAGGATATCACATACCTCATACATTTCATTCATGTCATTTATCTTATTCTTCATCAAACTCATCATCAAAATCATCACCACCACCACCAACATCACCATCACCATCATCACCATCATCATAATCCATTGATCAAAAAATGAATATATGATGGAGATGATGAAGACCAAGTGATATCGAGTATCATGATTGTAGAAATGGTTAGATCAGTTGTTGATTTATCATTTATGTCAAGCAATTGATTAATTTATTTTTACTGTGTTTTAATTAAGTAAAAGCGGGATTTGAGATGTCCTGAAACCTTGTACAAAAGATCAGAAGATAGACAAAGCTAACAAGAAACTACCAAAAGATGGGACAAAAGAGAAGTACGGGCCCTAGGTCCCACAAACCCAAAAAGTAGAAAAAGATAGCACGAGAGGAAAAGATATCCCAAAAACAAAAGACAGCACACAGGGAGCTAGCTAGTCTCCATCAGATCTTTCGCTGCTCCGCAAGGAGCTCCATATTATCCACTGAGAGTTTGAGGTCTTCAAGGTCTATGTATTTCTTTTTTATGCTTACGTGAGTGCAGATACTAGTACCCAACCCCTCTTTTGGATCCTTACCATCCTCCCCTCTATTGGCCTCGAGTCTCTCCATCAGATTTGTGCATTGCTCAACAAAAACTTTCAGGATATTAAAGCTTTGCTCACAGATTTTTCTAACCGTCAAATCCATTTTCTCCATTTTACCTTCTAGTGAGGATAGGAGCACCTCAATATTGCTAACTTTTGCATATTTGTTGTTAATATTATCCTCCATGGTCAACACTTTAGTGCCTAGCTCCCCAAAGGCTTCACCTTTGTTGATGGCTTCAGTCCAGTTCTTCGAGCTAGTAGCCATAGACTCTTCCCCAAAGGTAACAACTTTTATCATACTCACAGTCTTACCCTGTTCCTTAATTTTAGTCTTCATATTCACTATATCCTATGCTATGGTAGCCATGAACCTCCCAAAATAGAGGATGCTATCTTTCTGGTGCGCACCAATGTTGAAGCTTTCCTTTGTGTTCCATATAGTATCTGTGTTAGCCTTTTCCTAAAAATTAACCTCTTTTTCCTCAACCTTGCTGTGAGTATAATCCCTATCTTTCTCCACCTTCTCCTTATTCTCTAAATTCTCATGAATAGGGTCCTCCTCATCAGAGGATATGAGGATACCCTTGTTCCTCTTCAGTTTCTTGAAGAATGAAGGATTTTTCTTAAGATTAGCTTTCCTTTTTTCGCTGGCTTTTGGGGATTTCCTCATCTTCAGTTCTAAAACCCTCCAAATTAGGGTTCATCTCCTCATACTCCAACTTTTTCTTAGAAATATTTGAGGAACTTCCCTTCAAGCTTCCCATACCTCTAGTGCTAGGAATGTTCTCATCCTTAGTGACATCGTCAAATCTTTCTCCCAACTCTTCATCCTCAGAATCCACATTGTTAAGGATTTTACCCTTACCTACAATTTTATCCATTTTCATCATTTTTAAAAAATCATAAATGAGAACCATTAAACCTTGGTGGGAGGCATGATCCCCAAAAGGGTCTTTCTAAAACTCCCTCATAGTGACATTCAGAGAAATCATGAGATAGGAAGGGATACTCATTTCTTCATTATGCCTAAAATAGTTTAGGATAACAAAGTGATGCCCGTAGGCTCTAGTAAATCTCCCATCAAGGGTGAGATAACAGATAGCTGCATATAACACAAAATTCCATGGGTGGCTGATATTAGCAGTACTAAAGAAACCTCCTACCTTCTTTGCAAGTCTGTCAGCCTCCTCCTCATTCTCTGGGAACCGCTCATACGCTTTATCAGAATAACTGCGATCACGATAGAACTTCATGCCATTCATAGGAAGACCAGTGGCCTCCACAATAAGTTCCTCAATGATATCTATCCATTGGTTATTGAAATGGATCTTTCCTTTCTTCTAATTACGCATGAAAAAACTAGTGATTGCAGGGTTTCCCCCATGAAGCTTCTCCATATACGTAGCAAAATTCCCCTTCTAGAGAATTTCCCAAACTTGGTCATTTTGCTTCCATTCACTGCAATCAGTAGGTTCATGTCTTTTCTTCCCTCCACCTATTTTGTATCTTCTAACAATGTTTCTCTAGTTCTCTATGTGTTGGATTTTGTTGTTATTCTCCTTTTCAAAAATGTACTCCTCAAATTTCGAGAGCCCACAAAATCTATGTAAAATGGTATTTCGACACCAATTGGCATTGTAGAGGATTAATTCCTCATAATTAAGACTTACATTACTCATGTTATCTGTATTCATTTGAGTAAATGAATTTCATTTCTCTGCCTTTCGTAAATCATCTCCTTATGTGTAAGGGATATGAGATCATACGGCATACTGGTATTATCATTCCAAGTATAGATTTGGTCACTTCTACATGCATAGTTGGCCACCCAATCTACACTTATATTACCTTCATGGTACACATGTGTCACAATACACTTATTCATAGTCTTGATTATAGACTTGGCATAATCAATAATATTACTAATCAGCCACGAAGGTTTGGAAATATTGTTAAGGGCCTTGATAATATTCAGGGAATCCCCTTCAAGCCAGACATTTTTATAATTATTTTCTTTAGCCATAATAAGGCCATTGAGGGCTGCCATAGCCTCAGCCATATGATTATTTTGAACCCCTATAGGGATATCCCTCATAGCAATACAATGACCTTTCTCATCATGGATGATCATTCCACATCCAGCAATACCAGGATTACCTTTGAAGCCCCATCAAAGTTAATCTTAATCCAACCTATCGGATGACTTTCCCAGGCCACTCCATCTCTATTATTATTTTAAGCTTTCTCATCAAAAGGAATACCCCATTTTTTAAGAATTGCGCTATCCTCTTTCCCTTTAGAATCATCTTTAATTTTCATAATTTTGAAATTCTCAATAATCATATTCTGACTTTTTCTGAATAATATTTTAGGGGAGGTATCATTCTCTCTGAAAATTCTTTCATTTCTTTCCTTCCAAATTGCCCAAGATATGTGTGGAAGGGCAATTTTCCAGATCTTTCTAATGCATTCACTCTTAGTGTTAATACCCCATGAGGTGAACATGTTCTAGATATCATAGGGTAAGACCCAGTCTGTATTGAAAGCCTTCAGCCAATATGACCAAACCTCATTAGCATAATTTGCAGTGAATGAACAAATGATTGACCGATTCATCCTCTTTCCTGCACAGAACACACATATTAGTAATATACATTCCTCTACTCTTGAGGTTGTCAAGAGTAAGGATTTTGTTTTGAATCATAGTCCAAAAAAAGATGTTGATTTTAGGGGTAAGCCCTTTTATCCAAGCCTTGGCCCAGAAAGGAGTTTCGTTGTTCTCATTATTGAGATTATAGGCCAATCCCATAGTGATACTACCATTCATAGTATGTTTCCAAATTAGAGAGTCTTCTTCAGAGTTTAGAATCATGGCATTGAGGGTAATATTCAGAGAGAGAAGGGTAGCATCCACAGTAGTTAAATCCTTCCATTTCCCATTACTTGTATAATGCATGACCTTAGTGCCAATTTTATCATTGTGTATATCAGCAAAGGGACCCCAAACTGTATTCATAGAAATATATTGGTTGCCTATCCATCTATCATCCCATGAATCCACTTTCTTCCCCTTTCCCACTTTCCACTTCACTCCTTTCCTTATAGTATTTTTGGCTTTAATCACATTCTTCCATATACAAGAACCCACCAATATGTCTTCAGTATTAAGAAAATCATTTATTGAATTAGAATTCCTATTATATTTATTGTGCCAGATATAATTCCATTCACCCTTTAAGGTAAAACCCCTCCAACCAAGTTTAGCTAGGAGAGCTTCATTCGTTCTTTTAATTTTCCTTATACCCAAGCCACCTTTGGATTTAGGCATACAAACTTTGTCCCAGGCAATAAGAGCAAATCTATTAGTTTTTTCAACACCATTCCAAAGAAAGTGTCTTTGAATTTTTCAATAGCCTCAGCAAATTTGTTTGGTATCCTGTAAAGACTAAGAGCGTAAGTCGGTATACTCTGAAGAGAAGATTTAAGAAGCTGAATTTTACCAGCCTAACTCAGTAGATCTCCTTTCCATCCAGCAAGTTTCTTATGAAATTTGTCCACCAGAGAGCTCCAAAAGGAATCAGGAGGATTAATCCCAAGGGGGAGACCCAGGTAGGTAGTAGGGAGATCCCCAATTTGGCAGATCATAATTCTGCTTATCTTGTGTTGTTTGTACTCAGGGGTATTAATGAAATAAATAAAGCTTTTATTCTAGTTGATGATCTGACCAGTAGCCTTACCATAATTATTGAGGATATTTCTAAGGTTCTAGGCTTCATTTATAGTAGCTTCCCCCATAAAAATTGAATCATCCATGAATTGCTGGTGAGAGCAAACATAATTAGAGGAGGAGGGTTTTAGCCCTTTGAGATCCCCTTTTTTGATAGTACTTTCAATGTATCTACCCAGGCATTCAGCAATAATCACAAACAGAATAAGAGATAGAGGATCTCCCTGCCTTAGAACTATGGATGATTTAAAAAAGGATGAAGGGGAACCATTCACAAGAACTGAGAAGGTGGGGGAAGACACTAGCTACATTATCAATTTAATACACTTGGAATTGAAGCCAAATGTCCTCAAAGTATTCTGCATAAAATTCTAGTCAACTCTGTCATAAGCTTTAGAGAGATCTATCTTCAAAATGGAGCCTTCTTTTCTAGCCATAGTCAGAGAATGAATGTTCTCATGGACCATAATGATAGAGTCTAAAATCTTCCTTCCTGAAATAAATCCAGTTTGTTGGTGAGCAATTATCTTAGGGAGCAATTTCAAAATCCTAGAAGTGATAACTTTTGATATAATTTTGTAGGAGGAATTACAAAGACTTATAGGACAAAAGAGATCCAGTTTGTCTGCCCTAGCCTTTTTCGGGATAAGAGCAATGAAAGTACCATTCATTTCTTTGAGAATTATTTTAGATCCAAAGAATTCTTTAACAGCATCAATAATGTCCTTATGGATGATTTCCCAATAATCATGAAAGAAAAACATAGGAAATTTGTCAGGGCCTAGAGATTTATTCCCTTCAAATGAAAAGATAGCCTCTTTCATCTCATCATTAGAGGGGATAGCTGATAGAAAGTGATTATCATTATCAGTCAAAATTTTAGGAATACTTTCTAAAGGATTTCTTTGAAGGTTCTAGTCAAGCTGGTCATCTTGGGAGAGAAGATTAGAGAAGAAGGCTTTTTGCTTCCTTGGAAATATCCTCTTCTTTCTCCACTTCTCTATTTTCAACTTTGAGTTTAGATATCTTGTTGGCTGCCTTATGCTTGGTTTTTTTCATGTGAAAGAACTCGGTGTTCCTGTCCCCCTCTCTAAGCCATGTGTTTATAGATCTCTGTTTCCAGAAGATTTCCTCCTTGTGCACAATGTCATGGTATTTACTCAAGATTTCAATTTCTTGTTCTTTAAGAGAATTTATATACCCTTCCTTTTGAATAGAATCCTGGACCTCTTTTAGCTCAGTCATGATCTCTGACTTAGATGAAAAAATATTGCCAAAAGTTTCTTTATTCCACCTCTTCATACTATCTTTCACATGTTTCAGCTTGTAGGTCATCCTTTACATTGCAGTTCCTTCTATCTTAATTTTCCACCATTCACTAATTTTGAAGTACATTTTAGGATGAATGGTCCACATTTTTTCAAATCTAAAAGGATAGTTTTTACTTCTAGCTATAGAATCAGCATTAAAGGACAACAAGTAGTGGTCAGACCCAGCTCCGATAAAGGTAGTTAAAGAAAAATTGTACTGCTGAAACCATTCATTAGAAATTAAGGTTCTGTCTAATCTTACCTGGATCAATTCATTGCCCGCTCTCCAGTTAGACCAGGTGTAATTGATGCCTTGGAGATCAATATCAGTAAGAGCTTGTCTAGATATAAAGTTCATCAAGTCAATTCTGCTTTCCAAATTAAGTTGGGTTCCACCAAGTTTTTCATCTTCCTTGAGAGGGGTATTGAAATCCCCCATAATAAGCCAACTATATTTCTTAAAAGACTTCCTGACCTGATCCAATTTACTCCAGAATGAATATCTCCCACTCTTCATATTAAGGGCATAAATATTAGTAAGAATCTAGAAAGTTACTTCCTTGATATGGTGAAATCTAATACATACCATATTAATTTCCTGAATGAGAACATCACCCTCGATGATATCACCATTCCATAAAGTAACAATACCACCTAAGGCTCCTTCCGAGCTACCTCCACTACAAAAGTTATTTCTATAGTATTTAAGCTTTTCAACTTTTTACTTAGCCATCTTAGTCTCCTGGATGAGAATGAAATCTGGTCTATTATCTCTAACCATATTTCTAATAAGATCCTATTTGTGAGGGTTATTTAACCCTCTTATGTTCCAAGACATAATCTTCATTTCTTTTTGGTAATACCCAGCTGGGTAATAGTTTTATGTGTTCCATCTGCTATATTTCTAGCTGCCTCTTGATTTATTTTTCTAGAACTTGGTGCTCTTCCTGGTGGTGAGAATTGGCATCCTCCAACATCTGGTAGATAATTCTTTATATTCTTATGACCTTTTTTTGTTGTGCCCTTCTTTTGTTTACCTTTTTCCACCAAAGTGGTTTTGTCTTGTCTCTCGAGGATATTATCTATTTCCTCTTGATCACCCCATTTTGGTTTATCTATTTCCTCTGAGTATTTCTTTTCCTCTTGTGATGAGTTTTGTGTCATCTCTGATAATCTAGGACCCAAGACAATATCTTGTTGGGCATCTAAGAAGATGATGTTTTCATAGAGATTTTCCTGATCTCCCTAATTTTTTGGTGGTTCCTCTACTTCTTGTGTAGTAGACTGGTTATCCTCCTGAGTTGTTTTGTCTTTTTCATCTTAGAGATTACTAATATCATTGTTCTCATCCTCTAGAGTATCTTTGACAAAGTCTATCTTGTCATTCTTAGCTAGTTCAATGTCATTTCTTTTCTCCTTCTGATCCTTCTTGGTTTCATCTTTTTTCTGATTTTTCTGTCACAACTTTCTCTAGGTTGGTTTGTGCTTCTTCTTTGTCTTTCCCTTCCTTGTCTTTTTCTTTAGATATCCCATTTTCTCTTCTATTTGTTTCTCTATGGTTTTGAGTTCCATACTGACTTCTTCTGATGGTTCTGTGCACTTTCCATTCCTTTTTCTGTTGATTTTTCTTGACTTTGTTCATTGGACATTTCTTTGCCCAATGCCCCATTTTTTGCATCTAAAACAAGCAAAAGGGACTGACTCATATTCAATTTTTTGGATCAATTTCCCTAATATTGACTCCAACTATATCTCTTCTGGCATATCAACATCTGGAATAATACCTATGCAGATTTTGGTATGTGTAAGTCTTCTTCTTAAAGCCATGACCAGATCAATAGACAGAAGTTCTCCAAAGGATCTAGCTATACCAAAAAAAATATCCTCATTCCAGTACTCCATAGGAAGCCCACGAAGCTTCACCCAAATAGGAACTTGGAATATAAAGTCTTCATGAAGAGCCATATTAGGGTACCATTTCTATAATATCATAGTATTTTTTCATATACTCCATGGTCTACTATAGATGGCTTGTGTTCTATCTTCTTCACACAAGAAAAAAAGGAAACAAAGCCCTTATTCATGGCTATCACCTCAACTTGGCCTTTAAGTTTCCATCTTTTGTCAACAAACACTCTAATCACTTCAATATTAGGTCTAATCCCAATAAACCTCCCAACCAGGGCATTTTCCATTTTTTTAATATTATGATCCATTACTTGATTAGGAATAGCAATAGCATATCTTCCCTTAGAGATGTTAGATATATTCCTAACAGGCAGGTGTACAAACTTACCTTAGGGATTTACACTGAAAAGGGAGGCCCATTTGACTGTCCCTTTTCCTGGTACGGGGCCCCCACCTGGGTCCCCTTCTCCCATGAATCCTTGTGGTTTTCCATCCTCTTTTCCAACAGAGTCAGTGGATCCCTCTATGGAAGAAGGACCTACATCTCTTGCAGAATCTGATTCCATGGACAGATTTGAATCTCCCGCCCCATTATTCCCGCTTCCCAGTCGCTCCCCACTCCCCGCTTCCACTCCATTTCCCTCACTCAAGGAGGTGATTTTTGTTGTTTTTTATATTTATTTTTATTATGTTACCATATATTAAGAGGATAATTTAAATGGGTGACAAATACATATCAGAAAATGATGAAGTGATGATGATATAGTTGTTTTATACTATATATTTGAAGTTATCAAATTGGTATAATTGATTTATCAAGCCAGAAACTACAAAGAGTTAGAGTTATGACTGAAAGAGTTAATTTACCGAGCTAGATAGAGTCAGTTTGTAGAACTTTATGTGAGCTGGTCATAGTTACCAAACACTAAGTGAAATTCAAGCATCTAGCACTGAAAATGAGTTAGACACCAAGAAGTGAGTGAAGACAACTACTGAGTTGCAAATCAAGTTTTACTAGGTAAAGGATATTGATTGTAAATGATGATAAGATCAAATTTAATGTGAAGTGATGATGAGTTGGATGAGGATATGAATTAAATGAATATTGTTAGAAGATCTATGAATGGGAAAATTCAATGAGAATATCTTAGGCAAAGATCCAGCAGTTAAACTAAATTATGAGAGTTCCAAGAAAATTTCTAGTTCTAAGGTAAAAGTGAAATGATTTACCGAGTTGTGAATTATGAAGAAGATGATCAAACAAAAGAGTGAAAATTAAGAAAAATCAAATTAAGGAGATTAGGAGGAAAAATTATGTCTATATAAAGAAAGAGAAATACATAGAGAGAATAAGAGGCTAGCGAATTGAATAGAGAAGAAGAAGTTAAAGAATAACATTTATTGAGTAGAACATAGAAACGAAGATTGAAGAATCTACAGTCTAAGAAAGAGATTAATGGAGTATGTGATGCCAGTATTCAATTGAGCATAAAGGATCTGAGATAAGAAAAGGTAGTTGCTATATTTAAAGATCAAAGTTTATTGTTTCTTATTACTATTTGTAATAGAGAAATCTCTTAACCGAGTGGATTTAATAGTCCTATTTGTAAAACCTAGACTTAGGTGACATTTCAAAAGAGATTTTAAAGACCTCTAACAAGGTCACTCCTAATAGGGTGAAGATCTTAATAGATCTAAGGTAAATCCTGTAACATGGTCATATTTAGCAAATGTTTTTAGTAATCTTTAACAGGATAAGTTCTTAACCGAGCATACTTCAGAATGGTACATTTTAATTATGGGTTACAATTCCAAGATAGGTTTTTCCCAAATTGGGTTTCCTCATTAAATCTAGTGTCAACTGAGTTAAATCTAGAGTTATATGAGTTAATCTGATGATGCTAAGTTTGAATGATTGATTTACATATATGAGATATATTATTGTTTAAGTTATTGATTATTTGGTGATTTGGTTGATTATTGTATTAAGTGTTACCGAGTGATTCAGAGAGTTTAGTTTTAAGTGTTAAAGTTTTGATTTGTCTGATTCACCCCCACCCCCCTTTCAGTGGACCAATAATTGGTATCAGAGCTAGTTACTCTGAAGTGATAAGTTTAAAAGGACTTGAGTTAAGATCTAAATATGTATAAGAGGGAAGCACCAAAGCTGAATAGGGATCATTTCTCTACATGGAAAATTAGGATGAGGTTTCATGTGTCTAGAGTAGGAGAATATTCACTTCACTTTCTTGATAATGAATATGTAGCACCGAATACTGCACCTTTGACTATCAGTGAGAAAAGACAGAAATAAGAACACACACAAGTTATGATTGAGATTGCTTCTACACTTATCGACAAAGAATATGATGAACTTGAAGGTTGTACTACTTCAAAATAGATGTCAGATAATCTTATTTTGACCTATGGTGGAGATCAACATGTTCAGAAGGCTAAAGCAAATAATTCGAGAGGTAAATTTGACTCTATGAGAATGAAGGAAGTAGAGAACACAATACAGTACAACACAAGACTTAAGGAGATTGTTAATTCTATTAGAGGAGTTGGTGGGATCATAACAGAGGGTGATGTTACAAGAAATATTTTGAGAACCCTACTACCAAGTTATGCTATCCGTGTATCTTCTATAGAAGAGCTACGATCTATACCTCGGATGAATGTTTTACTGGATACTATTATTGGTAAGTTAAATGCATTTGAGTTAAGTGATTTTGACAATAGTTTGCATGCTACATCTAAGATTGAATCTGCATTTAAGTCTACTTTAAATATTGGAAAAGCTAGAGAAGCTACAGCCAGAGATGGATACTTGAGCAGTGCTTGTGAGAAATTTTATAGTTGCACTCAAGGTCGTGAAGAGTTATTTACTAAATGTGATGAGAATGAAAGATAATTTTAATATTTGTTGGCTAGAAGGCTACAAAGAGGCAAATTAAAATACTGAGGTAAGTTACCATTGAAATTTTTTAATTGTGATAAAATTGGTCACTTTACATCTAACTGTCCTGGGAAAGATAAGGAGGAAAAGAAAGATAACAGAGATAAGGACAAAAGAGAAAATAGATTCAGGAGATATAGAGACTAAAAAAACAAAGGTAATAAATCTTGTCATATTTCTAATGAAGTACTAAGTGATGATGATTCTTTTGATAGTGATGATGGAAAAGAAGTTGTTTATGTTTCTATTAAAGATGATTCTGATGAAGAATAACCAAGAGCCCTAATATCACAAGAAAGTAAGAAAGAAACATGGATTATAGATAGTGATTGTTCACATCACATGACTGGTGACACACTTAAGTTTATTCCCTTGTAAAAACATGATGGAGGTTATGTTAGATTTGGTAATGATGCTCCATATCCTGTGAGAGGAAAAGGTTCTATAATTATAATGAATAACACAAGATGTGATGATGTTTATTGGGTTGAAGGATTAAAGTATAATATGTTGAGTGTTGCATAGCTAAACAATACAGGTCACTGACTTGAATTTGAATTTGGAAAGGTGAAAGCATTTGATGAGAAGAAGAGTTTGATTGCTTCTAGCAAATAATCTAAAGGTAATTTATTTTATCTTGAAACTTCTATGAAGAGTTGCCTATTTGCTAAAGTTGAATATGTTTGGTTATGGCACAAAAGGCTTTATCATGTTAATTTTGACAACTTAATCAAAGTGAATAAGAAGAGTAGAGTAAGAGGAATACTGAGATTAGAGAAACCTGAGAATGCTATGTGTAGAGAATGTCAAATGGGTAAGATGACTAAATATATTTTTTCAAGCAAGACTTATGTTACACAAGGAATTTTGGATTTAGTACATACTATTTTATGTGGACCCACGAGGACTCAAAGCTATTATGGAGACATATATTTGATTTTTTTTGTGGATGTTTATTCTAGAATGATGTCTGTAATGTTTTTGAAAGAAAAATATGATGCATTTCAAATTTTTAAGTGGTATAAGGCCCGAGTTAAAAAATAAACGGGAAGATAGTTGAAATGTATGAGATCCGACAAAGGAGGTGAGTTTACTTTTTCTGATTTTACTGTTGTCACTAAGGATTGCACCTGAAAGAGCTACATACAAAACTTAGCAATCCTGTGAAAAATGGGAATACTTCCAGGTTGTGGGGAACCTATAGTGGAAGTAGACCTTCAGATTAAGGGTTGGCTTCCCCTTCAATCACCTTAAACTTAAACTAAAACTTTTTGGAGGAAAGGGAGAAAGAGTGAATGAATTGAAAATTGGACTTAAAACCTAGGTGATTCACCAAAACTTTGAATATCCACAGATTGTAAAATACTCACAATATGATTTAAACATAACTTGGAATTCACATATTTATCCCACTTATAGTATCACTTTCGTGAATAACAAGGTGTCAATTTGTAAATGAGAAGGAAATGAATGAATTTCACAACTCAAATACTTATGGGAGCACACAAATCAGACTTTAGGCAATAGTATGTGTTTTCTAAACATCAAACAAACAATATGCCAAGTAAAGGATTAACTTGAATCACAATAACATTGACCAAAACCCATTAAATAATTTAGAAGATAGTAGGAAAAAAGAGGATCTCTATTATATATTCAACCAAAAGGAGCTAAGGAAAACAATCTGTTTCTCAGAGCTACAAGGCATTCAAATCTCAGAGTGAGATAGAATGAAGAACTGCCTCTACACAAAAATGAGAGGTATATATAGGATGAACCCCAAAATTTGCATTCCCAAGGATTCTAGAAATCACCATGCTAAACTCCACCAAATCTGGAACTAGATGTAGGAATATATCTAAAAATCTGCATTTTTAGGTCTACCAAAATGTTTCTCAAATCTGGATGTCAGGTTCCTGTATTTGTAGGGGTAGGTGAGAGAGAATTCAACATCATGCCTTAACCATAATTCCTTCACCAAACTGAATCTATCTCCTCCACTCATCATGCTTGACAAATGATATTTGCCCAAATGATTTATAAAAATCATTGGACAAATATTTACAATAATAGGATATGCATGATTTACATTTTTTCATCCCATTAATATTAAATAATCACCCCAAGAGATATGCTATGCTATTAAAATAGTCATAAAACCTAGGACCTAGGGTATGCATTTACAATTTTTAATTTGCCCCTAGATGACACATTAAAAGTATTAAAAACATTTTTAATATAACACCCACCTTGATATAGCATAAATATTATCCCTTACCATTGGTTTTTATCACATCGTAAACATTAAAACATGCTCAAAAAGCCCTAAAACATATGTTTTTCACTCTTCATCAAATTTGCAAGAGTAAACTCAATTTTTATGCCCTAGCTCTTGTTTTGGAAGGAAAGTTGCATGATTTTGGAAAGTTTTCAGCTCTTGGATTGAATTGCCCTGGCTTTGATGGAGTTTGGAAACCATTTTAATGATCAAGGTAATTTATTCATTCATTGCATGTTATGTTTTTGATGAAAAACATGTTCTTCTTTGCATCTTCTCCATCGAGCTTCCTTCAATCTGCATTTTATTATTTTGAATTTTAAAAACATGCTTAAATCTGCATGTTGATTGATGTGTCTCTGTATTTCTTTGATCCATTACTATGTATGAGCCTTTGGATAGAGCTAGGGCATCCTTTTTTTTGTTTTAATGTTTGCATTTGTTGTTTGGTTTTCGTTGGTTATCATGGGCAAACTAGGGCATTACCTTTATTACTTTGAAAGGAATTCTATTTTGAATCCATAGAAGATGGCACCTTGGTATTGTAATGTTTTTTGTGTATGATAGAAACACTTATGGAATGATTTATCTTGCTATTATCCCCATTTTCTCTAAACTCTATGGCATAGGTTATGACTGCTTTCTCCCTTTTTGGATGCATTGACTCTATCTTTGCCTCCATACATTGGGGCATTGTTCACATTACAATATTTCCTATGGAATTAATCTACAATTTTTAGACTCCATTGAAGTTCTATGTTGTTGTTTAGACTTGCTGGAAACATTCCCCAAACATTTCCATTGTTGTTTTGATATTGTTGTTTAACCTTGATTGTTATGCACCTTAAGAAAGGAAAGATGGCATTTTGGCTCCATAGAAAATGGAACCATAACTTATATTGATGTTTCAACTTGATTAAAACACTTATCATAGTCATCTCATCTTATTATTTTATACTTTGATGAAGTCCATGGGATAGGGCATCATGTTGCTCATACATTGTTGTTTCTTCTTTTTACCTTGGGAGCCCACTCTTGGGTGCATCATTTCTATTTTACTGAGATAAACATGTAGATTTAATATATTTTTCCTATTTATATTTCTATTTTGAATCCATAGCATGGGGAACCATGATTCATATGGCATTTCCAACTTGAAAGGAAATTCACAAAAAGAGTTTGTATTGCTTTTTTTACCTTTCTTGGCCATGGGCTATGACTCAATTTTTATCCTGTAGCTATGGTATTAATTCACTTGATGTTGGGGAACACTTATATCATCATCATTATTGTTGTTCCATGTGATTTCAGAGTTGTATTTCTATCTTGATGAAGTATATATGCATATTTTCCTTAGAATAAAATGCTTAATGCTACTCCAAAAGTTGTAATACCCCTTTTAATACTTGCTTTTTTTATTCTGAGACATCAAGGCATGCTTCTTTGATTCATGAAGCCATAGATAAGACTTTGATTCTCTTAGATGTATTTGTTGTTTTGAATCCATTGGGATTCCATGGATATGCTTTGGCTATGGATTCAGAATTTGCTTCTACTAAGATACTTAATGCTATTTTGATGTGCAAAAATACATCGTACTTTTTGTTTACATACACATCATGTCTTGATTATGCTGAGATGAAATGCATCATGCATTATGTTGTTTCATTTTGTTTTAAAGTATGAGACATATATGCAGATTTATCTTGTCATAAAACTGAATTATAGCCATACCATTGTACTTACATCTCTATCACGATGCATGGTATACTTTTATGCTTTCTTGGTTGTCCTGCAACCATGATGTTATACTGTTGTTTTAGCTCTTGAAATGCAGATTTGTTCACCTTTTCTGAGACACATTTGTTGTTTTCCTTTTCCTTTTGTTGTTCTTGAAGGAAAGTGTAGGAATATGACTAAGACATGCATCATTTTTGTTGTGTATCCCCAAATGTTGAGATCCACTATATTATTTTGTGATGATTCTAAAAAATGTGTCATATGTATCATGCATTTGTTGTATTTTTCTTGTGTCTTCATACACCATTGATACTGTATCCTGATTTTTGATTGGAAGATGTCCATATGCACCATTACTATACTTTTCTTTCATGTATTCTAGATGTTCCATGCTTACTATTGCTTCATTTTTTTTCTCCTTCTAGATCAGTGCTCCTCCTTGTGACCGTTAGGATAATTTGAAACCTTGTTTTTATTGGGGCTTCTAATAACCCTAACCAATTTCAATGTAGAGTACTAAGATGGCTTGGCACTTGATCGAGGGTGTTTTTTCCCTATCAATGTGGGCTTTGTCAAGAAGATTTGAGGGCTTCTTGACAACTCCCACATTACAAAGAAACACCATCCATTATTATCTTTGGAGAATATTCATCTTCATAAGTGTTCTTTCCCATGCACAGTTATTCTTCAAAGGTGGCTTGTGATGGTTTCCCTTGAAGACCGCTTGTGCATGGGTGAAGGAATTTATCACATATATATATGTAATAAAATAGCTTTTTCTATACCTGCACATGGAACAAAAAAATTAGTGAAAATATGGTATCTTTCTTTCTTCTGCAACATTGTTGTGAGTATGTTCATGCCTGGAGCATGGTCTCCTTCTTTTGATGTATGTTTGATTTCATGCATGCATGACTGTAAGTGTATGTAGATAATATCTTATCATGCATTTCTTAGATCCATTGGATCTAAACCCATTTCTTCTCTTTCTTGCAGGTTCTGGATCAAATAGGAGCACACTGGAATCACCCCCGGGATCAACACCTCTTCCTTCCTTCAGGCAATGTCTGGTACCTTGTTATTTATATTCATTTTATTTCATGCATGTATGTAGTTAGCCATATATTTCTAGGAGTTGGCTATTCTCATGGCCTATGTGAG
The DNA here is from genome assembly GCA_018584345.1 of Thuja plicata. Classification (NCBI taxonomy): domain Eukaryota; kingdom Viridiplantae; phylum Streptophyta; class Pinopsida; order Cupressales; family Cupressaceae; genus Thuja; species Thuja plicata. The sequence goes on from MU224945.1 coordinate 3,823,483, forward strand.
CTTAGATAAATTATTTACTTCCCTTCTACACATATTTGTCATTTATGTTCAAACTGAATATGATCCAATGTATATATCAATTTATTTCCTAGATATCTTAGTTTGATCCTTTCCTTTATGTACTTTTCATTTTTCAGGTTTGAGGAAATGAACCCAAACTTAATTCATATTTCTAATAATGTGCAAACTGGGTTATTTAGCAACTCACCTAGTAATTAGGCTAATAACCCTATCCAATTGAATGAACATAAAATTGGGTAACATTTACATTATTTTGTAATGAGAATGGAATTAAGAGACAATTGTCAGCACCAAGGACACCATGGTAGAATGGGATTGTTGAGAGAAGAAATAGATCCATTGTTAATTATTTTAGGACACTTATGATTGAAAAATAAGTTTCACAAAACTATTGGAGAGAAGTGGTGAGTATTGTTGTTTATACATTGAACCGAGTATAAATGAAGAAAGGTACCAACAAGACACCTTATGAAATCTGGTAGGAACACAAACCTAATGTCAGTTACTTTAAAAACTTTGGGAGAAAATGCTATATTCTGAAAGATTATAGAGAAGGAAAGTTTGATTCAAAATGAGAAGAAGGAATATTATTAGGATATTCTATAAGGAATAAATCTTACAAATGTTCGAACAAAGTTACTAATAAGATGGTGGAAAGTGCAAATGTAAGAATTGATGAATTTGTAAAAGGAATGATGAAGATAGCAAGAAGGAACCTGAAGATTATGAGAATTTTTTATATTTTCAACCTGATGTTCCTGATAACTACCAAGGAGGAATATGAACAAGGAGTTCCATAACTAAATGTTGATATTGAAGAACCGAGAGCTACCGAGTCTATTTTGGCAAAGTATGTGAGAAGGAACTATTCCTCAAGAAAGATTATTGGAAATGAGGATGCTGGAGCGATTACTAGAAGCAAGGTAAGAGACAATACATGTTTGATATCTACATTTGAGCCTAAGAAATTTAAAGAGGCACTAGACAATGAAGATTGGATGAAATAAATGAAAGAAGAGTATTATCAAATTGAGAATAAAAAGACATGGACATTAGTACATGTGAATGTATAATTCATACCTTCATGAAATAAAGGTGTTATCTATCAATTCTATGGAAAAAATAATATAATTTAATCTAAGAATTGATAAAATAAAGCATTTAACATCTCATGGATCTCTAACTAAGCTTTAATAATAGAGCTCTCAGCCTTAATCTATACTAGTGACAATCCTAGAATGAGAAATTGATAAAGATAATGCCTAACTAGCTCTCAATTCTCTCAATTTTCTATGATATTGAATTCAAATTCTCTCAAAATTCTCTCCATTATGCTAAATTTCTATGATATGCTCTCAATTGCTCTCAATTTTCTATGAAATACCTATAATAAGGATGATTTGCATTCGAATTTTCTAGGATCCCTTATGCTCTCAAAATGGCTTCTATTTATAGGATTTTTCCAAGTGTAGGGGTAGAGTTACTTGATCATGATTAAGCCTTGGTTAGGTGAAAGGCTTTGAGATGGTTTCAAATGGGGGAACAATTTAAATGCTTGTCTCAAAGGTTGGGACAAAGGGACAAATTTGAGTGATTGAGATGCAAAGTTCAAAATGAGTGATTAAGATTACAATTTAAGAGTGATCCATGTGCTTTGTGTTCTCAATTCTCATTGGTTTCTCAAATTCATGTTGAAGGATATTAGGATTTATTAAATTCAATCAATTAATTAAATTAGCCATGAAGGGGAATAGGTTCAATTTGATTTTTGATTTTAAACTATACAATTAATTGATTAAAATCAATTATATAGTTTGATTAATCTCTTTAAGCTTATATTTAATCATTTGATGTCATTATTTATTTAATCCTTTGATTTAACTTTTTTTTCCCAATTTGATTGATAAATGTCCATTTGAAATTTATTTTATCCATTTTGATGAGATTTAGAGCATTTGGCTGAGATTTGCATATTTTCTTGATAATAGAACACCTACCTAGTTTTAGGTGTCTACAAATGCTCCTCTTTGAATTGACGTGTGAAGCGCATTGATTCATAGAAAATTTCATGTCCTGATCACTGATTTGATACTTGATTGATTGATACAAAAACCTGATTGATGATAACCTAATTTGAATGATTTAAAACTGATTTGATAAAGTGCATAATGCCCTACTGATGATGTTTGAAATTTCAATGCCCCAGATTTGATTGATGTTTGATATAGAGCCTGATATGATACTATGATAATGCCCCCTCAGAAATGAAATAGATTGATCTCTAGATAGAAAAGATGATAAACTAATAGTAAATAGATCCAATAAGTATTCATTTCTAAAACACATTGATGATGATCCCAGAAACAAACCATGCCCTAGTGTGATAAAAATGTAGATTAGGTCAAATTGGGTCAAACATCTCTCCAAAATTAGGTAAAATAGCTTAAATAGGTTGAAAAACCCAAATTTACTATTCATTTTCACTTTTCATCCAAGAGATTTTGCTCTGATCCTGCTAAGATTGATAGCAATGGTGGTCCCCATTAGACAGTACAGGTTCAAGCAAGCACACCGGTATGAGAGGCCTCCTAACTATGAGCCTTTGGTAAGTGGTTTTGAACCTCTTAGTGCATTTATTGCTTCATTTTTCTTGTATTTATTGCATTTAATCTTTCTTGTTATGTTAGTCTAGGTCAAATAATGCATAGAATAGATAAAATCATGCCTAGACATGTGAAATGATGTGTTTGTGTAGGGAAATGATGTGTATGTGTAGCAAAAATACCAAGTATAGTTAGGTAAAAATTTTCCAATTGCTCAATAAACTATTGCATGTCAAACCCTAGGTTTAAAATTCCACCTATTAGGTTTGAAATGTCATGTAAGAAGATAAAATGTCGTGTACAGTGTAAAGTGACACATCTAATGAATCAAATCATGCCTATCATGTTTAAAATGACACCTAACAATGAAATGATGTGTACACTATGCCAAGTGATGCCTGCTTTGAAATTTGATGAAAGCCTAGTATAGAAGGTACAAACAACTTTTTGATTGATCATCTAGATTACCAGATTAATTTCCAAGATAGATAGATGTGTTTAGTAATGCTTCCATGTGTTTAGGATATTAGAATAATCATAAAAATGAATGTTTGATTTTTCAATCTAATAGGATAGAAAACTGATTGATAGGATAACTGATCATATTGGTCCCGCCTCAAGATCTAGAATTAGGAAGAATAAGTTGATACGCCCAAAAAGAGAAAAGGATTGATTATATTGTTTTGATTGACTTGAAATGATCCACTAATAAAAAATACTGATATGATTCACTTGTTTGCAAAATAGGCACGGTTCTATAAGTTATATGTATGGAATCTAGCTTCTTGGATCCTTGACCTATCCTATGAGTTGACGGATCTAGAGTTACATGTTATAGAGCAGTGCAGATTGAGCTTTATTCTAAAGCTTCCTTGATTTTAGCTAAAACAGGGTTTACATACAGTTGTGGCAGAGTGTTGGCACTCTTACCACAATAATTTCCACCTTTCACTTGGCAAGATGACTATTACTCCCCAGGATGTCTATAGATTGCTCTAGATCTCGACTCAAGGAGAGTGGGTTTACCATGATCATGTTTATGAAGGCAGTGTATGCAGACACATCTTTCTTGATGACACAATCAGAGATGACACCATAACATGGGCATAGTTTGCCTCATTCCTTACCTTTCCTTCAGTGCTAGGTGTAGTGATAGGAGGATTACTTCTTCCTGACAGGTGAGGTCATAGTTTCTTAATTGGATGGGGTCAAATTTTGGAGGACTTCATTTCACATCCTTGATGGTTTGATTGGGGTTCCTATGTTCTAGCACAGTTATATCATTATTTGAATGAGGTTTTTTACCGGGCTAGTGCAACATTATCTTCACGTGCAATATTATTGTAGTTATGGATCTGGGAGCATATCTATATTACAAGACCTATAGAAACTTGAGTGCAAGACCGAGGATGGCCTTATGCCTTTTTATATGATGATATGGTTGTCCAACATCATCTGGGAAAGCTTGAGTATTGGTTTCCCACAATTGATGATATCAATCAGATCGTCTAGAGACCTTACCTGGATGCAAGGGATAGAGAGAGGATGACTATGAGCTTCCCTACATGTTCTCCCCATGGTGGATGATTGGTTGATCACCACTTGTTATAGAGAGACTCTTCTTTGGTTGAGTTATGAGATAGTATGGTCAAGTACAAGATACGCCACAGGTCATGGCATTATATGCATAGGTATAGGAAAAGAGGTCTATGTGGGGAGTGCAGGTTAATTATGAGGTTGCATGCAGAGAGATTGAGATTGGGATTCATGCGGTGGGATATGTTAGAGCATGTTTTTGATGCTGGGATGACTGTTGAGTATAGAGAGTGGTTTTCTCACCATAGACTTACTAGATTTACTAATCTAGTGAATCCCATTCCTGATATGGATGATACTTCTAATGATGATGATGGAGATAGAGGAGGAAGAGGTGGTGGATAGAGATAGTGAGCTCCTAGAGTTGAGAGAGATCCTAGGGTTGTGGACAAAGGATGGGTTGGAACTTGGATGCAGGGTGGACATGTCAGGGATAGGGGTGGTGGTTTTGGGTAGCCTAGATAGAGACAGGGACAGGAACAGGTTCATCCCAGACCAGCTGTAGCACGGGGACAACAGAGATAGAGGATTGGTAGGAAGGCACATATAGCTACTACTAGATAGGTTCTAGGAGCACAGGCTCCTCCATAGGTACATGGTCATGCACAATAGGTTCCTCCTTTATAGGGACAAATTTGGGCACATCAAGTGCCTCCTTAGATTCCAGTGATACCACAGGAACCACAGGTTCCTCAGGCTCCTCCATAGGCTCCATAGGTGATAGATGTCTTGACACAGGATGTGAGGACTTTATAGGCTGGGATGACATCAGTGGTTGGTTGGATTGATCAGGTAGCTACCATGATGTAGTAATTTATGACGATGATGGCATAGAGGCCTAGTGTAGCTAGCACCATTCAGGTACCATCGACTATACAAGATAGATCAGGTGATAGAGATCCCGATGGGAAAGGAGATGGATATGGTATAGGTACAAGTGATAGATCAGGTGCCCCTACTAGGTCTTGAGACAAATTGATAGTGATCCACTGGATATACATCAATGTATCATATTCATTTTTGTTGTTGATTAGGACTTTGATGATGTATCATTTTGTCAATGATATTGTATTTTGATATACAGAGGTGATGGACATTTATTTTATTGTTTGATGGGAATTTATGTTATGATTTTGATTCCCATGATGTGTTACAATGTGATGTGAGATTTATTTATATGCAGATCTAGATGATGTTAATGATTTATGTACTTTTTATGATGTTATGGATGCAGTTTATCTTATGTATGATATAGATAGATGGATGAAAATGATTTTATGCAACTAATTCTATATACTTTTCTAATTTTATTGATGAATGCAATGATTTATGCAATGCAATGGTAAAATGAATGCAACTTATATTTTTGGGATTTTGATGTATGCAACTTTATATGAAATGCACTCTAAAATGGATGGAAAATGAATAATGATTTAATACTTCTTATCTTTTATTTTCTTTTCTTATATTGTGATATATGAATAATGAGTAATGCTATGAATGAATGTAAAATATAATCTCACATCATTTATTTGAAATAGGCTAATTGATAATTGAACCCCCCTACCAAAAAAAGAAATTTATCAACCCCCTTAACTCAGAAAAATCCTTTAAAACATGCAATTAATCTATCATGAAAATGTGATGCAATGCAACTAATTGTCACTATCTTTTTGCAAAAGAAATCCAAAAGAGATATATTATCATCATTGAGTGTTTGTGGAACTAGGAGAAAGTACAACAATCACTAACCACATCATGATGCATTGAATATCGCTTTCATTGCTTTGGTAACCATCGGGAAACTAGTACAACCCTCACTAGTTGAATTAACCAACTATGGGAGTATGAATACCAGTTTCATCGAATTCAATGTTGCAAGTGGATTTTGGTATTAAGATATGGAAGATCTAAATAGCCAAGGTATCATTTTGCATAAATAAACAAAGGTTAACCCTTATTCCTATATGAAATTCCTTGATGGTTCTTTGATGACCATGTCATTAGAAAAATTCACACAAGTTGGTGGATTTCCCTCAAAACACTTCACTCAAAGTCAAGAAAATATCATGTCTTCATCATCACCAATCTAGTCAAAACATCATCGATTTAGCTAAAAAGACATGACTTGAAAAGTCAATAAAAACATCAAAAAATTTAATTTTTTTTCTTTGTATCAAGATTTTCAAATAGAATTCCAAACATTATGATCATTTAGGTTTTGTGTCAATTTTTAATCCTGATAATAATAAAGTCAATGGAGGTCACAGATTAATTCATAAGATCAAATGTGTAGGATTGATCAATGATATCCATCAAAGGTTGCATAATATCTCTCCTCTAAAGTTCTAAAAATTTGTTTCTGATAGGTGACCAAAATGAAGCACTTATTGAATCCGTTTGTACCAAAAACCAATGCTTTTTTCCCTAGTTGATAAATGTAACCATGTGAAAAATTTGGTCAAAATGAAACCTAGTACATGACAAATGCAACTAAGAGACTTTATTAGGACTATGCACAAATGACGGATACAATGAAGGATATACAAATGGGATGATGAAAAAGGCATTATGTATAAATGGGATGTTAACAAAACTCTTGTGTAAGTATGAGAAAGACTTTGCTTAGGATTATGGAGACATGCTAGGTTTGAACCCCAAAATTTTCACCCATAAGATCTACATTAATGATGGCAGCTTACCACTACGCCAGCCTCAAAGAAGGATAAATCCAGCATTGAGAGAGATAGTCAAAAGTGAATTACAAAAATTACTAGATGTTGGTTTCATCTATCCAGTCTCTAATAGCAAGTGGGTATCACCTTTGGTCATTGTACCTAAGAAAGGGGGGAAATGAAAAATATGTGTGGATTACAGAGAGTTGAATAACACTACAAAGAAGGATCATTTTCCTTTACCCTTTATTGATCATGTCCTAGACACTCTGGCCGGTAAGAAATATTTCTCCTTTCTAGATGGATACAGTGGTTACAACCAGATTAGTATTGCTCTAGAAGATTAGGAGTAGACTACATTCACATGCCCCTGGGGCACATATGCCTATTTTGTATTACCATTTGGCTTATGTAATGCACCAGCTACTTTCTAGAGAGTTGTAATCAGCATCTTTGCTAACATATCACATGATTGTATGGAGATATATATGGACAACTTTACTACATTTGGTGTCACCTTTGAGGAAGCCCTGAAGAATTTGGAAAGAGTACTAATCAAATGTCAGGAACACAACTTGTCTCTCAATAGTGAGAAATGCTTCATGATAATGCAAGAAGGGATAGTGCAGGGACATTTTATTTCGAAAGATGGAATCTAGGTAGATCCTGTGAAAATAGAGGTAATTCTCACATTACCTATTCCTACAAAGAAGAAAGATGTTAGGTCTTTCCTAGGATATGCTAGCTACTATAGAAAGTTTATCCAAAATTTTAGTCAAATAGCTAGTCCTCTATATACTTTTCTTACCAAAGAGGCCGAATTCAATTGGACAAAGGAATGTAATGAATCCTTCCTGCAGCTTAAGAAACTATTGACCATTGCACCCATACTTAGGGGTCCTGATTAGACTTTTCCATTTCACATTCATACAGATGCTTCAGACTACACAATAGGTGTTATCCTAGGAAAAAAGTCTAGTAACCTAGAGAATGCAATTTACTACATTAGTAAAAGCCTCCATGGACTAGAATTAAACTATACAGTGACCGAGAAAGAATTACTAGCAGTAGTTTATTCTCTGAATAAATTTTGTCATTACATAACTCGCTATCGTATTTTTGTTCATACTAACTATGCAGCAATTAAATATCTCATGAATAAACCTACTATCACAGGCAGGTTAGCAAGATGGCTTCTTCTTTTGCAGGAATTTGATATTACTGTAGTTGACAAGCCTGGCAAGGCAAATGTAGTAGTTGAATATCTATCAAGAATCCACCATACTGAAGAAGATACTACACTTATAGATAATGCATTTCCATATCAGAATTTGTTTCATATTGCTGTCCAAAGTCTATGGTATGCTGACATAGCTAATTACCTTGCAACAAACAAAATGCCAACACACTTTTCTTACAAGGATAGGACACTGCTTGTTGAGAAAATCTTTAATTTCTCTTGGATTGATAACATACTATTTTACACTGGACCTGATCAAGTAATGCATAGATGTATGTGAGAAGATGAGACATATGACATTCTCCATGTCTTTCATAATGAACCATGTGGGGGACACTTTGTAGCAAAAATAAAATCCCAAAATATTCTAACAACTGAATATTATTGGCCTACACTTCACAAGGATGCAGCCAGCTACACAAGGAAATGTGACAAATGTCAGAGAATGGGCCAACCAACTAGATCTGATTAAATGACATTAAATCCACAAGTGGTGGTAACTCCATTTGACAAATGGGGCATGGACTTCATTGGTCCAATAGACCCTCCATCCAATGGGAAGTCTTACATCCTGGTGTGTACTGACTATTTGACCAAATAGGTCAAAGTAAAAGCTATGAAACATGCCCGAGACCATAAGGTTGCAGAATTTCTGTATGATGAGATTTTCACTAGATATGGAGTACCGAGAGAACTTGTAACTGACCAAGGTTCCCAATTCACTTCCAATATAATAAAAGAGCTTATGAAAGAATATAATATCAGGCATAGGAAGTCAATCCCTTATCACCCTCAAGCTAATGGACAGGCTGAAGTTACAAATTGGGAAATAGAAGCCATCTTAACAAAGATAGTTCATTTGCATCACCGAGACTAGAGAAACAAACTAAGAAAAGCCGTTTGGGTGTATAGAACAACTTGGAAAACCACCACAGGGTTCACTCCATTTGAGCTATTATATGGAAAAGTAGCAATGCTACCCATTGAATTTTAACACAAAACACTTCGGACAACACTGGAGTTTTTATATATATCTCTCTGAAGCACAGAAGGAGCGATTGCTGCATCTCAATTCCTTGGACAAAATGCACAAATATGCACTGGAGAGAACTCAAATAGTCCAAAAACAAAGGAGGAAATGGCATGACTTGCATATTAAGAACAAATAGTTTCAAGTTGGTGATTGGGCATTGCTATACGATTCAAGATTCAAAGAAATATTAGGCAAGTTGCAAACAAGATGGCTGGGGCCATATGAAATAAGCCATGTCTTAACCAATGGAGCCATCCATTTGAACACAATTGACCTAGTGCAATTAAAACTATTAGACAATGGACATCGGCTAAAGTTGTATCACCAACCTCAAACAAAAGAAGACTTCCTGCAGCAATTCCAAAAACAAATTTCAAATGAGCAACAAGTAACACTTCTTGCAGCAGAGGGTGCAAACCTTCTTCCTGCAGCTTTTTAGTAAAATTCCATCGAGCATGTCCATAATAAAAAATTCATGTTTACATGAAGTACATTCCTCCATTCACTTTCTACTTCTTTCCAACTCACCTCATTTCTTTATCTACCACGCACCCACCCTCCACGTCATCACAATCATCCTTTCTTTGCTTTCAATAAGAGCCGAGTACGCTGATGCAAACTACCACAACTTTCATTCCACTCTCACCACCTTTTGATGGAATGTGCAAATATCGAATGATAGGTACAAGATTTTCAAAAAAAAATCCATTTTTAGCACATAGATTTTGATTATTATATCTAGTACTGCAATAAATATATCATTACGACATTAAACCAGTTCCTTTCCTGGTGCCAAGAATACCAAGTGTGGACACTTGTCAATGTTCCATAGGGGGAGGGAAGTGTATTAATTCCAAATTTTAATTTCTATTTATGCCTAAAATATTTTATGTCACCCCAAATCTATACTTAGCCTTGCCTCATTAAAATTTCTAGTGCTATATTGCACAACTGTCGTACCTTTATTCCCGAATCCTCCATGATTGTCAGACTTGATGTGACTTATAATTAAGTTAAGTGGAAACTCATAGTAAAGACTATAATTTCTCTTGTTAAAATACATCACTATTGTTCATACTAAGGATGACAGAGGAATTCAGAAGAAAGCCCATAGTTTTTCAAAAATGAGTAGTCTGATATTCAAGGAACAGGGCATTTATCTTCTACAAGGGAAAATAAATTGAAAATATGCAAGCATAGATGAGAGGCCAGTTACAGAGACATGAGTCAGTAGTACATGGTGTGCTACTTTCAGATGTTGAAGTGGTAAGAATATTTAATGCATGTGGCTGGGTAGGATACTTCTTAAGGTTAACAGAATTTGATGAGGACTCAACAGCTAAATTTGTGAGTACATTCAAAGAAGGACAAGAAACTGTGTGGGGATTGACTGTGGTCACAACAGAGGAGTGGATAGTAGAAGTTACTAGATTACCAATGGTTGGGGAACATTACCCTAATGTGCATGATGCCAGATTAGCTAGGGCCCAGTTTACCCTACTAGGCGACCCTCCATTGGAAATTACCAAACAAGGGTGCAAAATAATGTCTATCCCTCCGTCGTATAATGAGTTTGCTATGCATATCATCAGATATTTTACATGTGAAGGGAGATTTTCCAATTTTCACACACATCATTTCAAATTACTGAGTTATGTAAGGCATAATCTACCAGTAAATGTCCCAAATTTCTTGTACAATATGCTATGCATTAGTGCTGAGGAGACCCAAAAAGGAAATGAAAATTCTATCACCCACCATGCCCTAGTTAAATTGTTAATAGAAATATCTCTTATGGATTCCTCTCCCATGGCATGGTTGGAGTTTGTCCAGCACAAAACCCTACAACCATAGGTTAACCCTAATGTACAAATTGGTCATGATAATGCAATACCATCTAACCCAGCCGTTGAACAAGATACCCAAGGGGAAGAAACTGTAAATCTTCAAGAAAGTGTGCCCTTAACTTCTCATGAGAGAAATGTACCTACTTATTCCCAAACCAAAGGAAAATGAAAATTAGAGGAAGAACCTTCAGTTCCTACAGCCAAACCACAAACCCCTACTTCTTTGAAGGGGAAGAAAAGGAAGTCGGTTCCTGCAACAACTACTCCTACAACAGAGAAACCGAAGAAGGCTACTAAGAAAAAGGCTACAGAAATTGTAGAAACCCCTGTGTGAAGGAGTCCTAGAATGAGAGGATAGCTCCCTGGAGAACCCTCTGAAAGCCAACCCATTTCTCCTTTGCAATTTGATGAATAGCCCAATGTGAAAATTATCCCAAATGATTCCCCAAATCAGTGTACAGTTCCAGACTTTCCACTGCATTCAATAGAAACTTATGAAGCTAAACATGATGTTTACCAAAAAAGTCCCCAAGAAATCCATCAGTATATTCTAGACATTAATGAGGGGAATTCCTCAGTAATCCATTAGTCAACCTATGCATAAACTTCCTTAGTGCCCTACAATAGAACTTGGTTAATAAGTTTCTTAGAGTAGTCTTGGAAGGAACAAAGGAGGCAAAGAAATCAGGCAAAGGATTGTGGCCCAATCACCTTGTAGACACTTCTCTTTGGATTGCATAATAAGTATGTTCTAACAACAACTTTATGGGGAGAGGAGAAGAAGAAACTAAAAATAATAATAACAAAGAAAGGGGAAGAAATTTCAGAATTGAAAGAGCAATTGGAAAAACAAAAACAAAAGATGGATCATGCCCTCAAATTGGTTGATCAAATAATTCCATGTAGGCCACCTCCTAGGGTTTATACCATCTATTTGAAAAAATAGTTCCTCTTGTTCCATCTAATGATGAAAATTAAAGATATAGACTCTGAGTTCAAGTCAGCCCAAGAATTTTATGGCCTTTACTAGACTCTTCCCTCATGGAAGAAAAATCTACTTTGTGAACTATACCTGCATAACTTCATTATCCTAGCTGAGACTGAGTGGAATCCTCTACTCTACATAGGGGATATACACCTAAGGGAATTAATGTCCTAGATGCATAATGAAGCCAACTATGACAGACAGTTGGAAAACTATAGGGAATAGGAGAAAATAGAGCCCTTACCATTAAGAGAAAAAAGTAGCAAGCCAGATATACTCCTCAGAGATTGGCTCAATTTAACTTATGGAAAAATTAAGGAGGAAACAAGGGATAAAAAATTTTAGGATTCGTATAGATGTTTATGCAGAATATGACGGGTTGTCTTACTTTGTCTTCCAGAGAGCCTTGGCTAGTGCCAAAAGAAGATGGGGTAAGTTATCCAAGGCATTAAATAAATTTGAGCCACATAGTCCTATCAACCTCCAAGAAGCTATTCAAAGAGCACCAAAATACATGCAGCTGGGAAGGCAAACTAGACAGGAACTCTGGTGTCCACTCACCATGCAGCCACCAATGCTCCTCTGGCCCCTATATGACATCAATAGTGACAGACTTGACTGACTGCAGGAAAATCACAGAGTAGATGTCTGGAAGAAACCATGGGTGTTCTACTACACCTTCAAAATCCAAAGGAGAGAGAGAACAAAGGTTGGAGATTTCAGAGCAACTACCAGAAGATGTAATGCTTGAGGACAAGCATTCAGCTTGCCAAGGGGAAAATGAGGAGACCATTTTACTGTCTCTATTATATTAATCCTTATACTCTATTTTTAAGTATTATCAAAATAATTGTGAACTTTTAGTCAGTTGAACTTGTATCAAGTACAGATAGAACCATTAAACCATGGGTGGAATAGATATGTCATATTATGCCAATATTATATATATGTTGTATTATTTCATATAATAATCAGAATGTGTGTTCTAACATCTGGATTAATTTGAATGAGCTACTTGTAGGAATATCTTTTGCATGATAACTAATCATTCCAGGAAGTAGGAGTCGCTAGGAGTGGTTGACAACATTGAAGGAGGACGTTAAAGACCAACTTTGAATGGATAATCCTTCATGGCATTAGAAGACATGGCTACTACAAATCAGGAGCCACTATATTAGAGATGCATGAATGTAGCTTTGCTATATTCCCTCCGTATTCCCAGCATGTTGATTTGGTCACCCAGATTTCATTGCATATGTAGTGGACTGTTGTGTTTCCTATTTTTTTTCTCTTTGGCGCAGTTTTAGTTAGATAGTTCCTTTTTCTATTTCAGAATAAAGAAGTCAATCCTCTATTTATAGGGATTAAATTGATAGTTTGTAAGTTCAGAGATTTTTGGAATACAATGTTTTGATTGTATCTTGCACAGCAAGTTCATTTTTAGTTTCATGTATCATTCTCATGTAATCAATTTTGAAACATAATGAAGTAAATTTTGGTTTATATTCTATGTTCATAGATTAGCAGAAGATGACCAAGGGGGGCCACTTGGTAGGTGGATTAGAGTATAAGTAGAATAGATTTACTTTCTTCATTTCCAAGCATTCTAGATCTAAGATTACAGTTTCTTCCTGCAGCATTGTACTTTGTGAATGTTCCTGCAGCACCTACAAGGATAGTTATAGTGAATGCTCTAGGTTGAAAGAATAGGTTTAAGTAGAGTTTGCAAGTTGTAGCATTAATTTTAGTAAGAATTAAGTGTGTTTCCCTTCCTACATCCCTAGTATATATTCCTTTCATGTACTTTACTTTCTTGTAGCATAGGTAGAGTGTCTCTTGAAGGAACTTAATGCACATACTGTGTCGTACCATTTCAAGTATACATCCCTGGGTTGAAAAAATAAATGCACCTCATGATGGGAGAATCGATCCTTAGATTGAATAAACTATTCCTAAGAGAGGCTTTGGGCATGATTACTAAGCACCTATTGTGAGGCGGTTCAATACCTTCAAATGTTCATAGGCTTGTGTTTGATGTTCCTCCAACAATTCCAATTGTTGAAGTCAGGCGACCCTATAATCCTCATCATTGATTAAACCATGTAATGAAACTCATAAGGATGAGATTTCAACCTTGAAAGGTAAAATATCTTCTGCCCCATAAAATAGGGAAAATGGTGTAGCCCCTAGAGGTATTCGGATGCTAGTTTTGTTTGCCCATAATTTCAGGTTTATCTGCACATGCCAATCTCTTCCTAATTTGTCAATCGATCTCTTCAAGATTTTGAGAATATTTTTGTTTTTAGCCTCAGCTTTTCCATTACCTTGAGGATAGTAAATGGAGGAAGAATGGTGTGTTATATGAAAAATTTCACAAAGTTCAACCACATCTTTGTTCTTGAATTATTTTTCATTATTCGTGATGATGGGATGAGGAATACCATATCTACAAATGATTTGATTAAGGATAAACATTGAAATCTATTTTCATGTGGCAGTTGTCAAAGGTACAGCCTCTACCCATTTGGTGAAGTATTATGTTGTCGTTATAATATATTTGTGCCCATTGGAAGAAGGTGGGTAAATCATTCCAATAAGGTCAAAGCCCCATTGTTAAAATGGCCATTGTGTGATAAATTTATACATTTCTTGTGCAGGTGCATGGATCATGTCTCCATGGTATTGGCATTTTGCACACACTTTGACAAAGTGGCAAGCATCTTTTTCTAATTTTTTCCAGAAATACCCCATACAAAGGATTTTCTTAACTAAATTTAACCCGCTTGAATGTGACCCACAGATACCCTCATGAATGTATTTCAAAGATAATCCTGATTCCTCTTCGTCTAGACACCTAAGAAGTGTTTCGTTAAGACCTTTGCGATACAATGTGTCTAATAGGATAGTATAACAAGCAGCTTGTCTTATAAAATGTTGTTTTTGTGCACGGGTTTGGTCAATAGCTAAAACTTGGTCTTTAAGATAGAAATAAATTTCTCCATGCCAAGGTGATTCATGTCCATTAATAAGAGATGATTTGGGTGTCGGGTAAGTCAACAACCGACTTTACAAACTCTTCCACTAGGAATTTGTACCTCACATTTTGATCAGGCATTTGGAGTAATGAAGCCAAGGTAGCCATAGCATCTGTAGCCCTATTCTTGTCTCTTGGAGTTTTCTCAAATGTTATTAAGTAAAAGTACTTCTAGTCATCAATCATTCTTTTGTAGGGCATCAATTTCTCATCTTTTGTTTGATATTCATCATTTATCTAATTGATGACTAATTGAGAGTCCCCATAAACTTGTAATTTTGTAACGTTCCACTCTAAACCCATTTTGATACCAATGACTAAGGATTCATATTCTACAATGTTGTTTGTACATGGGAACTATAGTTTGTAATATTTTTGAATAGTGGACCCTTGAGGTGTGATCAATAAAATTCCATCCGCTAAACCATTTTGAGTATAGGAACCATCAAAGTACAACTTCCATGCCTTGGCTTCCACATTAACTATTTCTACATCGGGGAATTCAACTTGAATAGGATGAGTAGGCTCTAATGGATTTTCATCCAATTGATCAGCAATAAATTAGCCTTTTATAGCTCTACGGTCCACATATTCAATGTCAAATTCACTAAGCACCATCACCCATTTAGCAATCCTTCCTGTTAGGGCTGTTTTACTTATCAAATACTTTAAAGGAGCAATCTTTGAAATCAACTTCATTTTATGCATTAACATGTAGTGTCTTAGTTTTTGTGAATAAAAAATAACTACTAGGAAATATCTTTCTATTAAGCTATAGTTTAATTCATACTTGATCAAAGTTCTACTCAAATAGTAAATAGCTCTTTCTTTTCCTTACTCATCCTCTTGTGCCAATAAGACCCCTAAAGAACTCTCTGTTGCTTAAATCTATAGTAATAATGGCTTTCCTTTGATATGAGACATCAAGATAGGTGGTTTGACCAAATATTTTTTCAATTAAGTGAAGGCATTCTCACATTCATCATCCCATGTAAAAATGGTATCCTTATGTAGAAATCTTTTGAATGAATGACACTTTTCTGCCAATTGAGAAATAAACCTCCTAATGGATTGAAGTCTTCCTTGAAGTGACCTCATTTGACTAATATTTTTAGGAGTTTCCATTTCCATTATTGCTTGTACTTTTTTGGGATCCACTTCTATTCCTTTCATTGAAACAATGTAACCTAAGAGCATTCTGGATTGTACCCTAAATGCACATTTCTTTGGGTTTAATCTCACCTTCAATTGCTCCAACCTTGTGAAAATATTTTCTAATATAGGAAGATGATGTTTTCTTTTATGTGACTTAGCTAATATATCATCCACATAGTATTCTATGAATGTATGCATCATGTTGTGGAAAATAGTGGTCATTGCTCTTTGGTAAGTTGCTCCAGAATTTTTGAGGCCGAAGGCATCACATTCCAACAAAAGGTTCACCATGGGAATGTAAAGGTAGTCTTTTCTTGGTCTTTAGGTGCAATATGAATCTGATTGTATCCACTAAAACCATCCATCAATGAGAACATATAGTGTCCCATTGTTAAATCAACTATAGCATCAATGCTATGCAATGGAAAATCATCCTTTAGACAAGAAAGGTTAAGGTATTGAAAACCCATGCATACTCTAATGGATTTGTCATGTTTGGTAACTAGTACAATGTTGGCGATCCATTCTACATAATCTATTACTCTTATAAATCCAACCTTTAATAGCTTTTCCAATTCTACTTTGACTAATAGAGCTACATGTGGATGCATTTTTCTCAACTTCTTCTTGACAGGTTTAACGTCGGGTCTCACATTAAGATGGTGCATGATGAAGCTTGGATCTAACACTGGCATGTTGGCATATGGCCATGCAAAATTGACTTTTTTGGCTTGGAATAATTTGATGAACTCTTTTCTTTCTGATTGTGTTAAGGATGTTGCCAAGTGAATAAACCTTGGTTCCAAGTCAGTTCCAATGTTAACCTTTTCTGTTGGCTCTATGAGAATAGGAGATCTCTCATCATCATGTTTTGGTATGGTATCCAACCTCTCTTCCTTAGGTTCCATAGTTGGGTTTTCACCTTTGGAAACATCTGATATTTTGACTTTTTTAGGTTCTAGCATTGCCACATGGTGGTTTTCAACACTCGACCTTCTCATTTTTTAGAATTTTTTTATTTTATTTTGTGGATTGAAAGATTGTACCCCTGCCTCTATCATCATGTCCAAATTGTATTCATTTGTGGAAGAAGATGGCTGAACCGCATTTAGGTATTGGGACATTGCATTGTCATTAGGAAAGTATAATAAGTCATTTGGTTCAGTTAAGTCGCAATCAATGAGTTTGGGATGAAGAAGGGATAAAGATCCATTAGAAAAGTTGTCATTTGAAGGATTTAAGGACATGACCTCATTTTAAGGTTCATACATTGTATCACTTAGGTCAATAACATGTGCTTTCTCAAGGTGTTCCATGGAAGAAGTATCAAAATCTTCTTCACTAGACTCCTCGTGGACTTCTAAGGGAAAGAATGTGTGTGGATTAAATATAATGTTTGAATATCCTCCCCATGAATTTAGCCAAGGTTCACCTATCCATTGAGTGTTCCTAGATTCTTGACCTACATTGGATTCTTGAGGTTCATTTGATGCTTGTGTAGAATTCAAATCTTCATTCTCATTGTCTTGATTTTTGGCATTAGGAATGGTAGGATATGTATGAATAACATCAACCTCTCTATCATGAAAAGAGTCCTCAGATAGAGAGTCCCACTCATACTCTCTAGAGTCATCCTCACTCTCAGATCCTACCATATTTACATGCTCAAGAAAATCATGCATAGGGCTTGAAGTTTCTCCTTTTTCTTGATACCCTATTCCATATTTTTCATCCTTTGATCTCCAAGGAGGTTCAATTGGTTCTAGCAACCCTCTATTCCTGATTCCTAAGGGTCCTCTTCCCTTGTATCCCATTTTTTGCATAATTTTAAATCCCTTTCCATATTAATCGGTTTGAATATTGATATGTTGGACTCTTTCCATGGGATTGTTTGAAGTATCTTCCTCTTTGTATAACCATTGTAAAACTTCATTGTCCTCCTTTTCTAGGGCTGATTTGTCACTCTCTCTTACAAAATTAGAATTATAATTGTGAGGTGGATGAGCACTTGATGGTTTCCCATGTGTCCTTGGGGAAGTTAACAAATCAAATAGGGAAATGGAATATTCCCCCACTCCTTCGGAATTGATTCTACATTGCTTTTAAAACTTATGCATCATTTCATTCATCTTTTGGTATTGGTCCTTTTTGGCTTGTTCTCTCTCATCCTTGGAAGGTCTCAAAATTTCTACCTTTGGTGTAGAGGTTTTGACTGAATTCTCATGTGAACTTTGACCCTCATAACTCACTTTCTCCTTTCCCTTATTTGATGTAGTTGAGTTAGTTTGATTAGGGTCTGATTTAGATGTAGAGTTTGATGATAACTTAAGATCTTCCTCTTTAGATTCTTCAATGTTGACATTAGGAGCAATCCCTTCTCTATTATCAGGAATAAATAGTTCATGAAGAGGTTTCAATGAGTTTCAATACTAAAAGGGATTAAAATCTCCTCCAATTGTGATTTCTTCACCCATGTGTGGAAATTTAATACATTGATAGTAGGTGGAAGGTACCGCTTGCATCTCATGAATCCATGGCCTCCTCAATAAGTGTAACATAAGAGATAGATGATGGGATGATGTTACCAAAATGTATTATATGAAATTGGAATGTTATATTTATGTAAAAGGAAGGATTGAAATAGAGATATGTTCATTAAGAATGTATAATGTGTTAAGGAAGAAGGGTTTGATAGATTTATGATTATCTTGAAATATAATGTTTGAAATAGGAAATGTGTAAATTGTCCATTGAGTTTCCTAGATTGTATTAACATTAATTGAATTACATTGATTGATTGTATATTGTGATTAGGGATAAAATAAGATGTTCCTCTTTTATTCCCAAATGCACAAATGGAAGATCCAAATTGATCAACCCCAAAGAAGGGCAAATGCACAAATGAATCAACTATTTGGAAGGGAGAATAAAAAAGGCGATACATTAAATTCTATTAATTATATGTATAGAAATGATATATGATAGTAATTGAAGAGATAGGAGAAATGAACTAACCTTGAAATATTTTAGATCAAAGAATGCTATTTTCTGAGGTCTGTAGACTATTTCTGGAAAAGCTGACAGTTGATACCAAATCGGAATGCAGAGATGAACAAAACCCAAAAATATTTTTCTGTTCTGATGTCGTCTTATGAAAAAGGTTGACCTTCACCCAAAAATTTCAACCTTGACCCAATAATGTTGACCCTAACCTACACAGGTCTGACAAAAATTTTGTTCGCGCTGTCCGAAAGAAAGCTGAAAAGGGTATCTAGATCTGGTCTCAAATCAACTATTCTGTACCTGTACCTACAAGAAAAATGGGATTGTTTGTTCTGGGGGAGGGGTTTACCTTGGTCAAACCCTATTTTTTGAATGAACCTCAAATATATGTAATTGGAATTGCAGAAATGGACAAAGTAAATGCATAAATTCACCTTGCTTGAAAGAGTCTTTGTGGCAGATTTGAATCCTTGAATCCACAAGTATGCTTCAAATGCAGAATGTAGAAAGGTAGGATGTCTTCAGTCTCTTGCTTATAGATCTCCAACACCAATTCTTGAATGGGTTCTTGAATTTGGAATAGGCTTGGATGAAGGTGGATGGGGAGATCACCAAAAGGGTACTATGTAGCTTCAATCCTTCAATGGCCTCCAATGGATCTCCTTCATGAAAATGGATACTTGAATGAATGAATGCTTGCTTGAAATCTTGCTTGATCACTTGCTTGATGATGTTTCTCAATTCCTCAAGGATGCATAGACTTCAATAGAGAACTTAGTATCCTTTCTTGATGCTTAGAAGACTTAGAGAAAATGAGAGAGAAAACTTCCCTTTTATATGAAATTAGGGCACAATCTTCTAAGGAGGCCTACATAGGAGGATTAAATTACCATTAAATCCTTTACCCCTAGGAGAGGACATATATTAAATATAATTTAGGAATCAATGCTTTGGAACCCGAAACAGCTGACCCAAAAATGGGAAAAACATTTTGCAAAGGCCGACCTCTAGAAACTGTAAGACCCCAGGATTCAAACCCTAGGTCAAGGTCAAGGTCAACCTTGACCTAGGTCAGGGTTGAGGTTAACCTTGACCTAGGTCAGGGTCGAGGTTGACATAGACCTAAAAGGTTGACCCTGACCCTGAAGCCCAGAATCACCAGTCTGCATTTCAGAATGCAGAAATCAGGGAAATCAGGAGTGGAAAGAGGGACAGTATAGGAGAGAAGCCATGTCAAGATCAGGAACCCATTCAAGGCACTTTTCATGACCCCAAACCACTTACTCGAAAGGATAAACACATCTTCAATGGAAGTGCTTCCATTTTCTGACTATACATTTAGCCCCCACTTTAGCAAGAGTATGAGCTCAACACAAACTCTTGGTAAAGGAGAATATACAGAAAACATAATCTTATTGAAATCAAAAGGGATAAAGAAAACCTCAAGCCCCTAAGGGACTTAATTCTTTATCAACCCTAAGATCATGATAATAGATACATCACTTAGTTAAGTAGAGAGAGAAAAGGGTGTGATTATCTTTCCCAATGAGAACTTATGTCTCATTATGAACCACATAAAAGGCGTAACTGGAAAGATGGAATTGAACTACCTAGTGAATGTGGCTACTCACTAGTCAACCCATCAGGGAGATCTGTTCTTAAAGGGATCAAATCATTTTATATTGAAACTAGAGGGATTAAGAGATTCATGTAAATTTAAACTGAAGGGATCAAGAGATCAAAAAAAGGAAAAAAAATGTGACCATGCTTTAAGGATTAGTTTCTTTTAATCCATAAAGGGAAAAGTTTTAAATCTTGAAAACTATTTTGAATGTGTGTGTGTGCAAAAAGTGAGTAGAGTGTATTCCCCCACATTAAATTCATTGCTAACACTTTAACAGGAGCAATGGTTTTAATGAAAACATCAACAACTCTACGGATTACATTTCCACTGCGAGATGCCTCCAAAGGAAGACAAATCAAGGGAAATAAAACATAAACATACATAAGAACACAAAAGGGATCTACCTAATGTGGGGTCAGTATGATCATAAGATAACATGTACATAGAAATATAATATTATTGCAAATTAATTGACATCATTCCCCAAAGAAAGTAGAACTACAATCACAAAGGAGGAAAGAAACTTAAGAATTTATGAAGAGGAATCTTTTCAAACCACAATATGGAGACCAAAAAGAATTAGTGCTACCATGTCGTAGATCTAGGTAGATTGTACAAGGAACACAGTTACAAATAATAGAACAAGTATGACATAACATGAAACAACATATAGAAGAATGTAGATACATATAGAGGAATTGAACAATAGTTTTTGATTCCTTTATCACCTTATACCAACAAAGTAACAAGGGTCATATAAAAGTATCTAAGAAACATTTACAAAAACACATTACAGGGAAGCACATAATAACATACAAACACAAAAATGGCTACCATAAAGGATGAGCCAATCAAGCATGTTGTCAACCCTCACCATCTTGGCTTATGTTATTTAGGGTAGGTGGGAAACTCGCAAGAGGGACTATATCCAATATAGTATGAATGATAGCCAGTTCCAAACAAGGATCCTCTTGAGAATCACAATGCTCAATACTAGGTGTAATTGATAATTGAGTTGAAAGCATATGAGGTAAATCATTATCAAGATCAACGGTCTCATATTCATCACTAAGATCAATAGGATCATCGAGAGTGTCCTCCTCATCAAGGTTGATTGAAATAGGATCCAGGATGCAAATAGGATCATTATACCCATTCGTCTTAACATCATGAATATTAACATCCAATGCATTAGGCATAGGTTGATCAAAGGTAGGTAATGAATTTTGAATCATAGAAGCATGGGCTCTAGCATTAGCTCTATGCTTCTTATGACATTCATTAGCAGATTTGTTATGTTTAACCTTATTTGGCACATGTTGAGAACTAGGAGGAATAACAATAGGGTCCTTCATAGGTTCTATAGGAGGATTGTCAATAGGTTGTAATGGAAGAGTAGGAGTTTGATCAATTTTATTAGAAGTAGTGGATAAAGGAGCTATTGCAGGACTAGGAAAAAGACCACGATTGGAATCAATCCGAGGCATACTTAACTCAGTAATTTTGCGATGTTTGTAAGCTTGATATGAGTGAAAGAGATGATCAGGGAAAGAAGGACATGAATTAGGTAATGAGGGCCAAATAAAATCAAGAGTAGCACAATCTCTAGGCCTATAAGGTTGAAACAAACTATGATTAATCATTTTGACTTCTCCCTTATGAATGAAATTAAGACATTTATGTATGGGAGAAGCAATAGCATGTATAGCAATTATCCAAGGTAAACCAAAATTGACTTGGAATTTATCAAATGTAGGAATAATGATGAAGGTAGTATCTATAACCTTGCCACAAAGTTTGACTGGTATGTTAATAGAACCAAGTGCAGGATAAAGAAATCCATTACAAGTTTGGATCCATGCCTCAAATGAGTCATAAAAATCATGTTGTAAGCCTTTCATAAAAATATTTTCCTCAGTAGTGACATTGATTAAAGATGTGGGATCAACTAGACAACCATGAGTAGGTATCTTAGCAATCCTGGCATAGATATAAAGGGGACCATCGGGAGCCTTAATTGTTTCATCATCATCAAAGGTAATTAAAAGTTCCCTAGGTCAATTATCCTTAGATTGAGTTTTAGGTGGAATTGGAAGTTGAAGTGGAGGTGAAGGATCTTGAACAATAAGTTTAGATGGTGAAACACTTTCCACAAGATTAACAATGTTATTAAGATCATCCATCTTTGAATCAAAAACAATGTCTACAGAAGATGGTTGAGCTATAGTATTAGTAATGTGTAGGTAAAGGATTGGTATAGATTTGAAGGTTTTGATTAGGAGGAGAAATAGATTTATTCCCATTACCATCAAAATTATCAATAGACAAAGCTTTAGAATCAATTAAGTCTTTAATCTTATGTTTTAGAGAGTAACATTTTTCAGTGTCATGGCCATTCTGGCGATGGTATTGGCAGAAATCTTTAGAATCAAAGGATTTTGAAGCTATCGTGGTAGGAAGAAGAGGTCAAATAGGAGGAAAAGTAATCATACTAGCACTTAACAACCTACTCATTATAAAATGCAAATTTTTAGAGAGATGAGTAAACGTACGATTCACACGGAAAGTAGTGGATGTAAGAGCACTATTAGATATAGCCGCAACTTGATCAGCAACCGTATTCATCTATTTATTAATCTTGACATAGTTGTTAGGTTTCTGAAACTTATTAGGATTAGGAGCATTCTCACCCTTATCAACTAGAATAGGAGCTATTGGAGTGTTGCTCTCAAACTGACTCACTTGTAATTGATAATGGTGAAGTGTTGCACACAATTGTTGGAAGGAGGTAAATTAAGTAAGCAGAATTTTATCCCTAATATCTTTTTGTAAATTTGAAATAAACATATGTTGAATATCAATATCAGGAACATGATAAGAAATCTGAGCATGCAAATGCTTAAATCTACCAACAAAATCAGTCAATTTTTCCTTAGTGTTTTGTTTACAATGCATTAAATTAGATAAGGACACTTGTGGTCCAATGTTATTTTGAAATTTTTGAATGAAGGAATTGGAAAGTTTAGGAAAAGAATCGATGGAATAGGGAGGTAAGGAACAATACCATTGTAAAGCCTTATCTCGAAAGGTTCTAGCAAACAACTTAGCTAAAATCCTATGGTCATGAGCATAATCACTACAAAGGATTTGAAATGTTTTAACATGAGTAACAGGATCACCTTTGCAATCATAGTTCTCAAGATGAGGCATATCGGCTTACTTAGGGACAGTAGCATGAATGATATCTAGAGATAAAGGACTACCCATATCACATGTAGGAATGCTAAATTTAGATTGAGTTAAAGATGCAAGTTGTTGTTGTAATGATGACACAGTTTGAGCCAAACTGATAATTATAGAATCATTAGAAGAAACAGGTGGCATAGAAATATTAGGAACACTAGGAAAAGTGTAAGAAGTAGCAGGAATAGAAGACACAACTGGTGGAACATTAGGAACCACAGCTGGAAGAGGATTAGTATAAATAAAAGGCACACTATGATATGAAGGTTGTGATGTAGGTAAAGATACCGGTGGAGCACTCACAGGAATAGGTGCGCTTGGGAGAGAAGTTGTTATCAAAGGAGGAGTATAAGTAGGAATGCTAGGTAGAGGAATAGAAGAAGGTCCTACACTAGTGACAATAGGTGTGACCCCTAACTCTTGAGCTT
>MU224945.1:3848019-3875168 GCA_018584345.1 Thuja plicata
CTATAGCTTGGATAGAATCTTGATTATGGTTTTCTTGGATAAGCCAATTTCCCATTTTATCAAGTTTGGTTGAAAGATTTTGCACTTGTTCAGGAGGAACTCTTAAAGTGTCATCTTCATCATGAGAAGAGTGAGAAGAGTTATGCTCCATAGAAGGATTGGAATCATGAGTTATCAAATTTTCATCTAGGATACTAAGGAAAGGAGAGGAAGACTCAGGATCA
The DNA here is from genome assembly GCA_018584345.1 of Thuja plicata. NCBI lineage: Eukaryota > Viridiplantae > Streptophyta > Pinopsida > Cupressales > Cupressaceae > Thuja > Thuja plicata. The sequence goes on from MU224945.1 coordinate 3,848,244, forward strand.
AAGGAACCCATAATTCTATGAATTATTCTAACTGGGATACTATAAGTAGGACTAGATGTGGTAAAGCTCATACACCAATAAATGCAAATGAACTAACACAAAATTTTGATCTATTGAATTGAAATGCAATTTGAAAGAACATGCAAGATCTAGCATAAACAATGTAAATCTAACACCAAAAAGAAAGAGTTGTCTATTGCGGGTTCACCAAAATGTAACATAAGAGATATATGAATGGGATGATGTTACCAAAATGTATTATATGAAATTGGAATGTTATATTTATGTAAAAGGGAGGATTGAAATAGAGATATGTTTATTAAGAATGTATTATGTGTTAAGGAAGAAGGGTTTGATAGATTTATGATTATCTTGAAATATAATGTTTGAAATAGGAAATGTGTAAATTATCCTTTGAGTTGCCTAGATTGTATTAACCTTAATTGAATTGCATTTATTTATTGTATATTGTGATTAGGGTGAAAATAAGATGTTCCTCTTTTATTCCCAAATGCACAAATGGAAGATCCAAGTTGATCAACCCCAAAGAAGGGCAAATGTACAAATGAATCAACTATTTGGAAGGGAGAATAACAAAGGCGATACCTTAAATTCTACTAATTACATGTATAGAAATGATATATGACAGTAATTGAAGAGATAGGAGAAATGCACTAACCTTGAAATATTACAGATCAAATAATGTTGTTTTATGAGGTCTGTAGACTATTTCTGGAAAAGCTGACAGTTGATACTGAACCGGAACATAGAGACAAACAAAACCCAGAAATATTTTTTTGTTCTGATCTCATCTTATGAAAAAGGTCGACCTTGACCCACAAATGTCAACCCTAACCAAATAATGTTGACACTGACCTACACAGGTCTGATAGAAATTTTGTTTGCGTTGTCTAAAAGAAAGCTGAAAAGGGTATCCAGATCTGGTCTCAAATCAACTATTTTGTACCTACACCTATAAGAAAAGGGGGGTTGTTTATTGTGGGGGAGGGGTTTGCCTTGTTCAAACCCCATTTTTGGAATTAACCTCAAATATATGTAATTGAAATTGTAGAAATGGACAAAGTAAATGCATAAATTCACCTTGCTTGAAAGAGTCTTTATGGTGGATTCGAATCCTTGAATCCACAAGTATGCTTCAAATGTAGAATGTAGAAAGGTAGGATGTCTTCAATCTCTTTCTTATAGATCTCCAACACCAAGTCTTGAATGGGTTCTTGAATTTGGAATAGGCTTGGAAGAAGGTGGATGGGGAGATCACCAAAAGGGCACTATGTAGTTTCAATCCTTCAATGGCCTCCAATGGATCTCCTTCATGAAAATGGATACTTGAATGAATGAATACTTGCTTGAAATCTTGCTTGATTGCTTGCTTGATGATGTTTCTCAATTTCTCAAGGATGCATAGACTTCAATAGAGAACTTAGTATCCCTTCTTGATGCTTAGAAGACTTGGAGAAAATGAGAGAGAAAACTTCCCTTTTATATGAAATTAAGGCACAATCTTCTAAGGAGGCCTACAAAGCAGGATTAAATTCCCATTAAAGCCTTTACCCCTAGGAGAGTACCTATATTAAATATAATTTAGGAATCAATGCTTCAGAACCCAAAACAGCCAACCCGAAAGAGGGAAAAACGTTTTGCAAAGGCTTACCTCCAGAAACTGTAAGACCCCGGGATCTGAACCAGGGGTCAAGGTCAAGGTCAACCTTGACCTAGGTCAGGGTCAAGGTCAACCTTGACCTAGGTTAGGGTCAAGTTCAACCCTAACCTAGGTTAGGGTTGAGGGTGACATAGACCTGAAAGGTTGACCCTAACCCTTAAGCCCAGAATCACCAGTCTGCAGTTTAGAATACAGAAATCAAGCTAATCAGGAGTGGAAAGAGGGACAGAACAGGGGAGAAGCCATGTCAAGATTAGGAACCCATTCAAGGCACTTTTCATGACCCCAAACCACTTACTCAGAAGGATAAACATATCTTAAATGGAAGTGCTTCCATTTTCTGACTATACAATAAGATATTATAAGTTAGTTTCATGTCAAGGACTTGACATACAGTGTCTTTCTTCATAGGTCCAACTTGAATAGGTAGAACAATCTTTCCTCCTCATCATAATCTTTAATGGTAATCTACTTTTTAGGATCAATAGAAGATCTGGACAACCCTAAAGACTTGACAAGGTTCAATGTAAAAATGTTAAGACTACCTCCCCCATAAATGAGAACTCTCTTGACCCTATGTATTTGGATTAGGACTTCTATATGCAAAGGAAAATTTTGAGGAGGAGTAAAAAACATATCATCTTGTTTGGAAATTGAAAGGCTATGGGGCAATGAGATGTCATACCATGTTTTGAAACTTATTTTCCTCCAAGTTTATAGGAACATTAGTCTCCACTAGGGATTTTTCCAAGATCTCCTTGTGATTGAGAGAAAGTTTTAATAACTCCAAAATAGAAATTTGTGCAGGAGTCTTTTTCAATTAATCAACCAAACTATAAGGCTTTGTTGTAGTAGATTTTTGTTTAGCCAAAATATTAGATTGTGTAGGACCAATAGGTTTAGGAGCAACCCCTTGTAGGGTAATCCTTGATGCTTGCCCCTATTTATGGAATTAGAAGTCTCCTTTTTGGGTTGTTCATTGATCAACACAACATTAAAAACATGCTCATGTCCGGATAAGGTATTGATAGTATTGTCATAATGATGAGAAAAATTGACATTGTTGTTACCCTTAGAATTGTTACCTTGTTTGTTCAAATTTTAAGACTCACCTTTCTCATGATTAAAGAAATATTTTTAAAGGTTGTATGATCCTCATTGGTTTGGGGACCTTCTATCTTAATCACACCATGTCAATCAAATCTTGTACCACATGTCTTAGTTGCATGCAATAATTTGTTTTGTGTCCTCAATTCCAATGGTATTCACAGTGATTAGACTCACTCCACCAATTAGGCTTGATTTGTGGTTTGTAGGGTTGAGCCTTAGGTAAATCAATAATCTTATTAGCAACGAGGGTTCTCAATGCATTCTCAACCAGTTCACGCAAGGGTGTAAATGTACTTCTCAGAGTTGGTGCAAAGAAAGGTTTAGGCTTGTTAGCCCCTTGATTATTCCCAACGTTATTATTTTTGTTATTGAAAGGCACTTTGGGTGCTTGACTTGCATTGTTAACTTGAGTAGGTGTTCTTGTGAGGGTAAAAGGAGTGGCCTTAAGATTATTAGCTTCCACAACTCCATCATTGACCACACCTTTGTTATTGTTCCTCATCCAAAATCGATTATTGTTAGGAGGATTCCTATTTTGATTGTTATTAGAGGTATTATTGTTGGTATTCTTATTATCCTTATAAAGCTTAAGTTCTCCACTTTTAACCAATACCTCCTCCGTAGTAACTCCATTCTCAATTAGGTCTTGGAAAGACCTAGGACATTGTAATCTTAACCGATAATTCATCTCATTATTCAATCTATTAATGAAGATATCCATCTTCTCCTTTTCGGGTACACTTTTAGGGTATCTAGCAAATACCGCTCTCCACCTTTGTAGGAAAATTAGGAATCCTTCTCCCTCTTGTTTCTTGGTATTACATAAGTTAATCATCGTAACATCATGTTTGATATTATAGGAATAGTGAGTTACAAATTTGGAGGCCAATTCCTCAAAAGTACAGATTCCAGAGGGTAACTTGGAAAACCACTCCATGGTCATGCCTCCTAAAATTCTAGGGAATAACCTCATTAAATATGTTGTGTCATGCATGAAATCCAAGTTCAATGCACAAAATTCCCTTAAATGATCTTGGGGATCAGATGCTCCTTCATACTTGTCGTATTTAGGAAAAATAACATTACTAGGGAATGGAACCATAATTAATGTCATGTCGAATGGTTTAGGACACAATGCCTCGATAGAAAAGGGTTTAGGATCTTTGCTTTGTTTCATTGTGTCCAACTACATTTGGAATAATTTAAATTTTTGATTCATTATCTCGATCGGGTTTTCTTCTTCTTCTTTTTTCTTGATTTGATTAACATCAAAATTGTGAGGTAGTTTAGTCCCCGCTTGTGCTAGGTCTAGGAAATACTTCTCCCTATCCCTTTCTAATACTTTCTCCATGAGCTTCATGAATAATGGGCTTTGGACCACCTCGTTAACCTTTTCTTCAATTTCCTCTTCATCATTAGGGTCCACATTTGCACCATTGTTATTAGGGTCTACCCCTTGATTGTTAGGGTCTACTCCTCTTCCATTGGCCCCATTTTTATTGACCTCACCATTTCTATTTTTATTAGTGTTATCGTTGTTGACATTGTTAATTAAGTTGGGATTCATGTTTCCAAATGGGAAAGCCATGTTGGGTTCTACTTCCTCATTTGGTTGTTGAGTTGGTTGTTGTGAAGAAGTAAAATAGTCACTAGGAAAAGGAAGCTCCTACCTTAGGTAAGAACCATTGGATTGCATGCTAGATTTGATGTAATATGATCTGGTGAAAGCTGGCATGAGCCTAAATCAAGAAACTTGGATTCTGTCACCTCTTTGTTCAATCCCTTAATAATTTTTTGAATTGCCCAAGAATGGGGGATCCTGACCAATTTGAACTTGTAAACAAATAAAATCTCCAAAAGGGTATCAAAAATGTGATTTAGTTATTTTTAAACCCTCGGGAAATTCCACTATTTTCCCCTCTTTGTTCCTGGGTGTCACTTCCTATTGTGTAGGCGTTACTTCCCAGTGTGTAGGTGTCAACTGGAATATGTCTACATGGCACTCTGCAAACTACAAGGGATGTTTGCCTATTTGTAGGCATCATTTTAATGTTTATAGGTGGCATTTTCCAGTGACTTAGGCGTCACTTCACTAATAACAAGCATTGTTTCAACTATGTAGGCATCACAAAAAGTGTTGTAGGCATTATTTTTCTACTCGTACATGGCACTTTGCAAACCAGGATTATTTTCACAATTTTTTAGGGTTTTAAAAATGTTAAGTCTGTGATCACATATGTTTAATGATATTATTTCTTGAAAATGTAAATAAAAATGCAACACACACATCAAGTTTGTATCATATCCCTAAAACACACCAATGTGTATGTTCTTGGTCATTTCAACGGGTCTTAAACAAGAATAGATTCCAAACAATCTGTTAGTTCCTTTTCTTGCTAACATAAAAATACTCTCAAAGAGATTGCTCTATTTATCCCAGACACTGACCAAGAAAGATATAGAATGACAAAAATAGGGTTTTTAAACCCTCTACATTTTGAGCTCCATAAACTCAGGCAAGAATACCCTTCTAACTTAGAACAATAAAATCACTAAATTATTTCAGTAGATATGAATGGAATCACAGGGATTAACCTCTGTAATATTTACTTGGCAGATCAAAACATAAAGATAAAGATCAATTTTATAGTGATAGTCACCTAATTCAATGGAAAATAGACTAGTGCTTAATCCTAGGGTATGGAGTCACTTCTGAATAACTTTAACCAATTTTCTCATGAACAAGAATTTAAAATAACTACAGAATCTGACATAAACATAGATATACCTTATATATCTATCCTCACACATATAAAAAATTTAATCATCAAATTCATTATAAACCCTGAATGTCACTGAAACAACCCTAAGGCAATTTAAATCCTTCCTTGAAAGAACCCTAAAACTATTTCAAAATCTGCCTAACAGACGTATAAATTGAACATTCCTTGAGCATTCAATTTAAATAAATTTTAGAGCACCATAATGAAGACAAAACACTCATTATATGTTTCAAAAACTATTGATGGATTTCATTTGTATTCATAATCAAATTTTCTAATGCATTCAACAGTAATTTCAAAACCCTCTTCAAAATATATTGGTCTTAAACCAAAGTTTTTACAATTAAACTTCTACTCCCAAATTAAAAGTGGCTATCCCTTTTCCTAGTAGTCTTGGAATCCTTTTATAACTAAGGATGCAACAAGCTAAAGACTAAATGGGAAATATTTACAAAATCTTTTACAACAACTTTTGCAACTAACATAAAAACAAAAATTATAACAAAACACGGGTGGCAAAAGTTGGCAAAGTCTGAACAAGGTTTGTTGTTACATTTTGACAATATCCTCATTATCCTTTCAGCTTTTCTTCCCACCTATTCACCTCCTTGGTGGTGGGCCAATCAAAATTCTTTTCCTGCTCCAGCTTTGCAACAGCTTCTACCCATCTGGCATCAATGGTCATTCTGGCCTTAGAAACAAACTTTGCCATATCTCTTTCAACGTTGAAGAGGTTGTTAATTAGTTCATTGCAATATTCAGCATTAATATCCTTTTCTAGGCATTTCTTCATCTCCTCATCCTTGAATATCCTATCAAATATAGTTGTCCAATCTGATTGTGGCTTCAAAACATCAGCTTCATCATATATCGTTAGGATTAAGGGAGGGCATTGGTGACAAAATAGTTGTAGTTTATTATCTATTAAGTTAGCTTTGCCATTGAAGAAGGAAAAAGTTTCATTCAACTCACTAATCATTTCAATGGTATCTATGATTTTATCAGGAAAATCATCACTGTATAACACGGTTGTTTTCAATTTGTCTATTAGCCTCTATCTTCCCGACCAGCTCTTGAAAGTAGGTTCCAAGAAATCCATACAATGGATATACAATGTATATACAATGTCAATCTTTTGTTTCAAAACATCAATTCGATATTAGCAATATAACAGACATGACATTTACATTTTTCTCCTGTAATAATTCCTTGGATTGGCCTTCTTCCAATGTTGAATCTTCCTTTACTTCAATGGCAGCATCTGTTTCAACTTTAGCTACTTCCTGGGGGACTGGATTTTTCTCTCTCTTACTTTCCACTAATTTTTCCTTCAATTTCGCAATTTGTTCCTCTAGGGTGTGATTGTGAATTACAACTTCTTCATGTTTCTTTGCCAATTCCATCATCTAGCCAAAAGTTGTTTCATACCTTTTAGAGAGATCATCAACCTTTGTTAGGTTCATGAAGGACACTTGGTTCATTAACTGAGCTATCTTAGTGTCACTGGTTTTTTGCAGATTCCAAATCATCTTGTTTTCCCTCATTTCCTCTCTTATGGTCATGACTAGAGGCTTTTGTGTAGCAGGGGCCAATGACCAAATAGCTAGATTCTTGGATTTATGATCAAACCTTGATCCTTTTAATACTTCATCCATCTCAAAATCTATTTTCAATAAGGGGTCTTCTTTCCTCCTGATCTAATCAATGATAAAAGTAGACTGTAAGTCCTAATCTAGCATCAGTAGCACCCCACTATTCTACACCAACAATCTGGCTTGATCCATAGTGATCAATTCACTCTCAGGATCATAATCCTGGAGTGTCTTCACAATCTCTTTATTTTTTCCTGCATGTTCTTCACCTGTGGTTAAACTTTGCCTCAATTCCTTTTGTTTTAGCTTGATCAAGAAAGTCTTGAATTCTTCAAACTTTATAAATTCATCATCTTTCATGAATTCTTTTGCTATCATTATTCTCTCGTCATCTTTTCCAAACAAAACCATTTGATTGTCCCCCTGGCCTTCAGCTTGTGGCTCCTTTTGCAATTGCCTTTTTAGCTTTCTGAAATATTTTCCATGTTCTATTATTAAAAATTTAGCCATACTCTTTCTATCCTGCACCATCTTGTTCTCTTTCTTCTATTTTTTCTTGGGTGGCTCTCTGGCAGAGGTAGCTTCCTCACCAGCCTCCTCTTCTTCTTGGTGTTCTTCCTCTTGTTTTTCTTGATGTTTCATGTCATGTAATGCAACAGGAATTAGGGACCCTTGAGACTATGCATCCTTAGCACTAAACTATGGTACTTGTGCCATCAAAGTGTCATAAGACTTGAGCATTTCTTCCATTCTCTGCAAGTATAGGAGGTTAGGGAAAAAACTAGAAAAAGTCTTTTCTAACCCTTTCCAATCAATTTCTTCTCTGAGAAGATCTTTCCACTTCCTTCTCCTCTCCTAGACTTCATGCCTATTCTATTTTTTTCTCACAATATCTTCATCATCTAGTGGCTCATGATCTCTAATTTTTTTCCAAGGAGTCATACCTTTCAGAGCTATTTGTATAAACTGTTCTGGATCACAGAACCTAGAAATTGCTGGAGACATTCTATATTGCTTCAAGAAGTCGTTAATCAAGTCAAAAACTCTTTTCCCAATGGAAAAATCAAAACCCACTCATAATCTAGGGATAAAAGTACCCTTTTTATGTCCCTCTAAAAACTCTTTATCAACCCAGGTGATTTTCCAAATAAACTCTAAAAATTCAACCCTAAGAGGAACAAACTTAGGGAGGATGTGAGGTGGTTGTGTACAACCATACACCTTGGTGACAGTAATATAATCAAAGAGGGAAAAATCACCCCAATTGTGAGTAAATGGCCAATTTGGAACAAATTCCCAAGGTCTTAAGACTCTTCTAACCTCAAGTGGAAGCCTCTGCCTATTTGCCCCTAACAAATCAAAAATTGGATCCACAATCCAATTGTAAAAGCATACAAAAGATGAATTCTCGGATGAACTATCCCATACTTGGGTCCATCTTTGTATTGGTGCTTAAACACCATACTCTGAAACAAATAATTCAAGCTCTTTATCCATAGATTCCCTGTTAAAATATAGAATCAAACACATCAAATGAGAATAATGCTTAAAGGTTGGCACAGGAGCATCTGACTGTATTTCCACCAATGCAACATGTATAGCTTCAACTATGTATCCCACATAGTCATAATCAATATTGACCTCCTAGTGCTGGATATTCATGGCCATCATGAGCATGTCCTAGGGCACTGTAGAATCTCCATCAAAACCTAGTACTCTGGTCAAACCATATACTATGCATTTTATGTAATGGTGAAAGAGGGATAAGTCAAAAGGCAGTTTAAGATTGTCTGGGATTTTCACCAGTTGCCTATCTACCCTAGTCATGAATTTGGGCATTTCATACTTCTTAATCAATTTTTTTCTCTTCTTGTAATCTGCCTGAGTTTTTTCCAAATTAATTTCTGTGCACAATGCACCAGTGATCCCAAAGACTTCTACCACTGATCTCCTATCTATGGAAACTAGGGTTTCTTTATTTTTCTTCCTGATTGCCCTAGCTACTAGGCATTAATTCTTAGCAAGTTCCCTAATAAGGCCTATATCAATGTAAACATCAGGCATAATCAATTTTTCCATATTCAATTCCCAGGGATTGCAAATGGGAACTACTTTAACCCTAGTATTCCAAAAATAGTGGAACTGAGTATTACCAGAGTAGTTTGGAGTGATTGGGTTTCTGCATTGGCACCATCTGTCTTTCCATTCATCCTGATTTGCACTATTTGTATTCAAAGTTTTGGGCAGCAATTCAAAAAATTCCTCCACATATTTCTTTTGTTGTAACTTTCTTCTTCTCAAACCCCTGTGAAGCTGCACTGGTAGTAACTTGACTCATCTTTCCTTTTCAAATTGCAATCTTAGAGAAACAATCTCTGTTGATTTCACAATAAAAATCTTCAAAGCGCAAATGAGAGTTGTAAAAAATCAAGCTCAATCATTCATCTTTATAACCATCTAATTAGCGTCTTGTCCACTTGAATGCCAAATTCTTGCACTTGTAGTGTCATGCAATCATCTCTCTATAACTAATGCTGCCATTAATTCACACTTCTTGATCCCTGATGGAAAAGGGTACTCACTTTTTCTCTTTTTTCCTTCGTAATCCTGGCATAAGCCACTTTTTAACTTTTTTCTAGCCTATTATACCTTGCTTAATTTCAGAATTGTCTTTGTGAGTGAGCGACAAGAACTTTCCTTACAACCAATCACGCACTCATAGTTTTTTTTTTGTTCATATCCTCTGCAACTGAGCAATGACCTAACTAGCAAATTTATCATTTGGTGGTCACATACTTGCTACCTCTGTATCCTTTGCACTTATATCTGCACGAGTGAGCAGCATCACTTTTCCTTTTATCAATCATGAACTCACCGCTCAAAACTTTACTTTCCTTGAAACCTTGCGAGTGAGCGAGTGCACATTCATCGCTCAATCACTTCTTGGTTACACACGCGCTGACCTCTAACTTATCGTGCTTGGATTTGAGCGAGTGAGCGATTTTCAAAACAATCATGCATTATTTTATGGTCGCACAGTCATTATGATTTCTCATTTTTTTTTTATACCTCTGTGGGTGAGCGATGACCACTTTCATTATGCACTTTACTTGGTCGCTCACTCACACTGCAAAATATTTCAGTTTATAAACATTAGTGAGTGAGCGATGACCCTTTTCCATCACTGTCACATACTCACTGTTGAAATTTCTTTATGAATGATTCCTCTGTAACTAAGAAAGTTCCTTCACCAAATATTCATAATGTATTAATCACTCACTCGTTGATCCCTTTTGACTTAACTTTCTTCATGGTTGACTGAGTGACAACTTTTAATTTTCTTCATTGTGCATTTACAGGCTTGAAATCTTAACCAGTATATTATCTGTGAGTAAGCAATAGCCAACATGTTTTCTTAATCTCACACCCATTAGTTTCTTTTTACTTGACTTTATTCATGGGTGAGTGGGCGATAGCTTTTTCTTTCTTTCATCGTGCACTCATGAGCTCATCATCTCAAACTACAAATCATTGGCGAGTGAGCGAGAAAAAAATTGATCTCTTAGTCACACACTCACGCTCTTTAAAATGCTAAATACTTCCTGTGCGACTGAGTGACAAGGACCATCTGATGACCAAAACATACTGTGTCGCATACTCACACTGCAAAAAACACAATAGTTAAGACTTGGGCGAGTGGGTGACACCTAAAAATTTGACTCCCTTGCGCACTTGTGAGCTCAAATGATATGCATGAAAACCTAGCTCAGGTGAGTGACTAAACCTCTTTATATCACTCGCTCAGTCACGGACCAAAAGATAAAGACATAAAATCACTGTGACTATGCGATACATAAAAAATTAACTCATCGCTGACTCGCTAAACCTTTTAACACAGAACTTAATCCCTCATGAGTGAGCGACATACAAATACTTCCAACTCGCTCAACCGCAAACTAACAACCCAACTTCAAAATTACATTGTGACTGTGCGATTAACACAATTTAACAACCAAGTCGCTCACTCGCACACCTAACTTGACTTAAAAAAATATGACCGTGACTGCGTGACTCATTCCAAAATGATTCACCGCTCACCCGCACACTTAGGAAACACATTAAAAGATCAACGTAGGTGTGCGACTAAAACTTGAAACAAGGCATTTTGAAAAATTAACCACAAAAAGACCTTTTTGACATGAAGCGACATGAAATTTGAACAAGAACACGCGGGAAAAAGGCCAAAGCTTTGAAGTTTTATAAATTTTAAAATGTAGTGCTAACACAATCTACCTAGAGTCAGATTTGGCTCTTAAACAATGTTGGCTCTAAAAGCTAGCTTTCTAATTATCAAGTATTTAGTTAACACCTCCATTCTAGATCATGAAAAGTTCTTTTACCCTCTTACGGGCTTCCCACACACACAAAAGTACAATTTTATGCAATCCCAAAGGACTACTAGAGGAAGTGAAGAAACTTAAGCACAATCTAGTCACTACAACCCATTAAGGAAGAGTGCATTTGTTTATAGTGGGTCAGATAGTATCATGGCTTAAGTGATTTTCTCCCACTTTGGGTCATTCCATCTCACCATCCTCTTAAGGATGTACTCAGGAGGTAGGCCCTCTAAATCTCTAATTAACTAGCATGTATATAGAAAATGAGAAATTGAACTTAGTTCAGCAAGTTTGGGAGTTTGATTCACTCAAAGAGTGAAGAAAATATCCCTACTGTTGTTTTTTTTTCCAAACACTTGTGTTCTTTTTCAACCTCATAACAAAGAGGTTCTTAAAAATTAAGTGTGTGGTTCAATTATCCTCCCTTTATTTCTTCCACCCCAAATTCAACATTTTTGGATTTTTGATCCACTTCAAAAAGTGGAGAGTATATACCTAATGTTTCGTTCAAGATGGAAAATAATAGGGTGTCCCTAATTATACTAGATATCAAAGAATTTTCCACAATTTAAGCAAAGCAAGCTTGATTCAAAAAATACCTCATTTGTAGCTAGCAAAGGCTAGGTGTTTTTTTGAGGTTTTTGCTTCTTATTTTTTATTTCTCACCTAGTGGCGATCATTCCCTCTCCGGCTCCACCAGCAAGTTAGTCAACACAAACAAACAAAGTGATCCAAAATCAAATACAATTAAAATGCAATTAAGTATCTTAACAAGATTTGCAAAGAAAAGACCTTAAGAACTTAATGCATAAAAATTAATTCAAAGTTGGAAATTTCTTCTTGTGAGCACTAATAACTTTGACATAATGCTCATATAATTCTTTTTCTTTTCCAAACTTTCCAAAATTGAAGCACAATGAAGGTCTATTAAGTATTTGTTTTGAGCCCTTACCTCTTTGCTTGGCCTTGTGACTCTTAGCTCGGGTTTCTGTACTTTCAGGTGTCTGTTCATTTGCAAAAAAACACAATAACAGAGAGGTAGAAAAAAAAATTTAACAATTTAAATACAATAAAACACAAACTATAGTAGGTGTCATTTTACAACTTATAAGCATAATTTTGCAGTGTGCTAAGCGTGACTTTGTAGTGACCTAGGCGTTAGTTTGCAGTAATCCAGGCGTGATTTAAACATTTGCAGATGTTAAAATATAAATCACAAGTGGTGCAAAGTGTTTAAATTGCAAAACAAAAAGATTAGTAGGCGGTAAAAGAATGTTCATAGGTGTAATTTCTCGACTCGTAATCGTCACTTTATGGGAACAGGTGTGACACTTTGTCTTGTAGGCGGTGAAACAAATTTAAGATATAAAGAGAAGGAATTTTGTAGGTGTCATTTATCTATTGGCAGGCATCATTGTTCTGTTGGTAGGCATCATTTGGACCGGCAACCTACAAATTTAGTAGAAAATGCACTAAAAACAAAAAAATTTGATAAAAACAAGATTTAGAGGCTCAAAGCCCCATGGTGGGTGCCATTTGTGTATGCATAATTCATACCTTCATGAAATAAAGGTGATATCTATCAATTCTATGAAAACAATAATACAATTTAATCTAATAATTAATAAAATAAAGCATTTAACATCTCATGGATCTCTAACTAAGATTTGCTAATAGAGCTCTCAGCCTTAATCTCTACTAGTGACAATCCTAGAATCAGAAATTGATAAAGAAATGCCTAACTAGCTCTCTATTCTCTCAATTTTCTATGATATTGAATTCATATGCTCTTAAAATGCTCTCCATTATGCTAAATTGCTATGATATGCTCTTAATTTCTCTCAATTTTCTATAAAATGCCCATAATAAGGATGCTTTACATTCAAATTTTCTAGGATCCCTTATGCTCTCAAAATGGCTTCTATTTTTAAGATTTTCCCAAGTGTAGGGGGGAGAGTTACTTGATCATGATTAAGCCTAGGTTAGGTGAAAGGTTTTGAGATGGTTTCAAATGGGGGGACAATTTAAATGCTTGTCTCAAAGGTTGGGACAAAGGGACAAATTTGAGTGATTGAGATGCAAAGTTCAAAATGAGTGATTGAGATTTCAATTTAGGAGTGATCCATGTGCTTTGTGTTCTCAATTCTCATTGGTTGCTCAAATTTATGTTGAAGGATATTAGGATTTATTAAATTCAATCAATTAATTAAGTTATCCATGTAGGGGAATAGGTTCAATTTGATTTTTTATTTTAAACTATACAATTAACCAATTAAAATCAATTATATAGTTTGATTAATCCCTTTAAACTTATATTTAATCATTTGATGTCATTATTTATTTAATCCTATGATTTAACTTGATTTTGTCCAATTTTATTGATAAATGTCCATTTGAAATTGATTTGATCCATTTTGATGAGATTTAGAGCATTTGGCTAAGATTTGCAGATTTGCTTGATAATAGAACATATGCCCAGTTTTAGGTGTCTACAGTACCTAGTCCCAAAGACAAAAATGTTATCGCTACTAAATGGATTTTCAGAAACAAATTGAATGAGCATGGATAAGTTATCATAAATAAATCTAGATTGGTTTGCAAAGGTTATGCACAAGAAGAAGGTATTGACTATGGAGAGACTTTTGCACCTATTTCTAGATTGGAAGGAGTTTTAATACTTCTAGCTTATATTGCTTAAAACATATTCAAGGTATATCAGATAGGTGTTAAGTCTGCATTTCTTAATGGGATACTTGAAGAAGAAGTATACATTGAGAAATCTGAAGGATTTATTAAGAACACAAACAAGAACAAGGTATGTAAGTTACATAAATATTTATATGGTTTGAAACAAGCACCTCGAGCATGGTATGAGAGATTGCACTCTTATCAAATAAAAATAAGATTTCAAAGAACAAGTGATAACAGTAATGTTTACTTGAAACATCATAGTGATAATAAAGTTTTGATTGCTGAAATTTTTGTTGATGATATTATATTTGGAGGCAATGACACTTTATGTAAAGGATCTGTTGATGAAATGAGAAAAGAGTTTGAAATGTCAATGATTGGAGAGATTAATTTTTTTCTAGGTATATAGATATAACAAGTTACTGAAGGGATCTATATTACACAAGCCAAGTATATCAAAGAGATTCTAAAAGCTTTTGGTATGGAAGATTCCAAGCCTGTTGAAACACCTATGGTTACTAGATGTAAATTATCTAAAGAGGATGAAACACAAGAGGTGGATAATACTCTTTACCGTTCCAAGATTGGTAAATTGCAGTATGTTGTTCACAAAAGACATGATATAGCAAAAATTGTTGGAATTGTTGCAATATTTTATTCTAATCCAAAGGAAACACATATGTTTGCGGTAAAAAGAATTTTGGGATATCTGAAAGGCAAAGAAGAGTTTGGTTTATTATACAAAAAAGGAGGTACTTTTGATCTACAAGTCTACATTAATGTAGATTGGGTTGGAAATGTTGATGACAGGAAAAGTACTAGTGGGGGCACATTCTCTCTAGGTGAAAGATTGGTTACATGGCTGAGAAAGAAATAGAGTTGCATTTCATAGTCTACTGTCGAGGTTGAATATGTTGTTGCTCCTATGAATTGTGCAAACATGGTATGGATTAAATAATTACTTGAAGGTATGCAAGAAGAGATCACAGATTCTGTTACTAATTTTTGTGATAATACAAGTTTTATTAATATATCATAGAGCCCAGTTATGCGTTCAAAGACCAAGCACATTTCTATCAAGTATCACTACTTGAGAGAACAAGTTCAAGAGAAAAATGTGAGATTGGAATATGTGAATTTAAAAGAACAATTGGCTGATATATTTACAAAGCCACTACCTAAATATGCTTTTGAGTATCTTAGAGGTAAATTAGGGGTTCTTCCTCTATCCAATGGTCACTAAAGAGCTTGAGGTATGCTACATAAATTATCTATTTCATTAAAATATTTATTTATGAATTGGTGTTAGTATGACACTCTTTAGGTGATTTCTGAAGTTGTGCAAAGATTTTTTTATGTAATGATTTGTGAGTACATATCAAGTATAATCCACTATTGGAACAATTTTTCAGGAGTATGACTTTTTGGCATTGTTGTCAAAGAGGGAGAGAATGAATTGATGACATTTATCCTTAAGGGAGATATTGATGAATTGAAATTAGTGCAATTTTATCATCATCATCAGAATCATATTTCATTGTAAAATACACAACTTCTATATCATTTTCATTAGATTTATCATATTCATTGTCAGAAGCTTCTTCAGCTATATAGCAGGATTTCTTACCTTTGTCTTTGTAATCCTTGTACTTCCTAAAGTTTCAGTCATCCTTTCTATCTTTATACTTGTTGTCTCTTCTTTCATCTTTGTCATTCTTATCAGGACATGTTGCAGCAATATGACCAACTTTGTTACATGAAAAAATAATAATAGGAAGTTTACCTTTGAATTTTCCTTTTCCTCTAGATAGTCTTCTTGCCATAAGTGCCTCAAGTTCTTCTAGATCATCATCAGAAGTGTCGATGTTACTATCCACACATTTCTTTCCTTTGTTTGATTTGAGGACCATATGGGACTGGAATGTAGATCCAATGGCTTGTAGAGTATAGTTATCAAAATTTGACATCTCAAATGCAATAAGTCTGCCTACCAAACTTTCCAAAGTCAAATTGTTGTTAGGAGTACATATCAATTTTTGAATTGCAAATAATCTAATAGCATAAATAGGAAGAAGTGTTCTCAATAACTTTCTCATGATGGTGTTATCATCAATGGTTCCTTTAGCTCCTCTAATAGCATTTACAACTTCCTTTATCCTACCATAATATTGAACTATATTTTCTCCTTCTTGCATTTTAATTTCATCAAACTTACCTCTCAAGATTTAATATTTGTCCCTTAGCACATTTTTTTCACCTCCATAGATGGTTTCAAGGGCATCCCAAATTTTCTTTGTGCTTGTACAGTCCTTTATGTCTTCAAACTCATGATAGTTAAGGGATGATGCAATCTCCAACATTGCTTGATTATGTTCTTGCTTTTCTCTTAACTATGTAGCATTGAGAACTCCTGTAGGGGATACATATTCTTGATCAACATGATGTTTATCAGAGTCACCAACACCATCCAAGTGAAATTCCATCAAACTTTTCCATGCAAGAAAGTTATCCTTGTTCAACTTCAGTACCTCCCTTTTATACATCTTGATATTTTTCTCCAAGTACCTTCAAACTATTTTCAAGAGAACTAAGCTTTGATACCAATTGTTAGAATGGATTTATAATAACTAAGAGGGGGGGTGAATTAGTTATCCTTAGTTATAGATGTGCCCATTAAAACTTTATACCAATTTGAACAATTCAGATCTGCTCGGCAGCAATAATATAAAACTATGTAGTTTATTGTACTAATGAGATAAGCTTGCAGAAACTTAACAAGAAATCACAACATAAACATTCACACATTTTGACACCATGATTTAACATGGAAACCCAATATGGGAAAAAACACCAATAACATGCTACCAAAATTTCACTCTTTTGAAGTGAGCTCTGTTAGGAGCCAACCTTGTTAAAGGTTACAAAACACACTATCAAATGTGACCTGGTTTTAGGATATAATCACCCTGTCAGAAGTGGCCTTGTTAGAGGACTTAGAAAATTCCAATCTAAATGTCACCTTACACAAAGGATTTAGACAATAACTGTTAGGTCAACCTGGTTAAAGGATTTAAGTGGATACAATGGTTAGAAAGTAATCACCAGGTGTGATCTGATTCATACAACTTAATTTGCAATCCAGATCCAATTTAGCTCTTATGCTAATTTACTGAGTGGCATCCATTCTCATCTCAAACTCTAGATCTACTTGGAAATTTGTCAAGCAATCTCTCATGCAATTCTCAGCTTCTCTGTTTAGCCTTCTCTGCTAGTCAAAATTTGCATAAATAAAGATGTATATTATGTTACTTCTTACAATTCTGAGAAAACAACCCCGTCGGTATACACATACCAAAAATCATCGGTGAACATAATGGATAAGTTTTTTTACACTTACCAAAAATTGTCGGTCAACACATAAAATCGTTAAGTTACCAATGTAACCTGACACCTTTCGATAAGGAAGAAAAACTACAAAGTTGTCATGACAAAATACCGATAATCGTCAGTAAAAGAAAAATTATTAACAACTGTCTAGAGCATCATGTCAAGACTGATGATGATTTTGAAATTCTTCCCGACGAACTCCATCTTCATGTCTCGACGAGTCGTTGAGCATTTATGACAAATACTTAGGGAAAAAATTCTATAAATAGTCGACGGGACCACTTCATTTTTCACCCATGATTTGAAGAACAAGCAGAGTGAAAAATAGAGTGATTAAAGAGTAGAAAGAAGAGTGACCTCAATTCAATCCACACAAAGAAAATAGATCATTCACCATTATCACGGATCGAAGTAAGTACCAAGGGCACCAAAATTATTTTATCGCTATTTATCAAGAAAGCCCTAAATTTCAAGAAAGCCCTAAAACTTGAAAAATGATGGCAACCACATCAAGAACCATAAAGATCAAGAGTGATAAGAAGAATTTGGTTAGGTTAATCAAGAACAACACCTATGTAGAGCCCAAATACAAGATATTCTCATAGATTGCATCGCAACCCGATGAAACTGGCGCGTTCTCTAAGATTTCACCTAGGGTTTTGCTTATAGAAGACATTATTGCTAATATTTACTCATGAAGGAGAATCAAAATGTATGTTATAGAAATAGAAGATTTATCCAAGAGGGAGATTCAGATCAGAGATCAAAGTGGAAATAGAAATATCATCTCAGTGGGAGTACAGTTATGTATTTGAGTTTTCCATCATCAATTGGTATAACACTGTTATAGTGGTTTCCATTAATGCCAAAGAGGGAGATTGTTGATCAACTGATAAATATCTGATGGAGATGATGAAGACCGAGTGATACTGAGTATCATGATTGTAGAAATGGTTAGATCAGTTGTTGTTTTGTCATTGATGTCAAGCAATTGATTAACTGATTTTTATTATGTTACCATATCTTAAGAGGATAAGTTAAATGGATGACAAATATAGATCAGACAATGATGAATTAATGATGATATAGTTGTTTTCTACTATATATTTGATGTTATCAAATCGGTATAATTGATTGATAAAGTCAAAAATCACAAAGAGTTAGCGTTATGACTAAAACAGTTACTTTACCAAGCTAGACAAAGTCAGTCGGTAGAATTTTATGTGAGTCAGTCACAATTACCAAAAAATGAGTGAAAGTAAAGCACCAAGCACCAAAGATGAGTTGGATACCGAGAAGTGAATGAAGACAATTATCGAGTTGCAAAGCAAGTTTTACCGAGTACATGATATTTATTATAAATGATGATAAGATCAAATTTAATGCAAAGCGATGATGATCTAGATAAGGATATGAATTAAATGAAGATTCTTAGAAGATATACAAATGGGAAAATTTAATGAGAATATCTAAGGAAAAGATCAAGTCGTTAAACTAAATTGTAAGAGTTCCAAGAAAAGTTCAAGTTTTGAGGTAAAAGTGAAATGGTTTACCGAGTTGTGAATTATGAAGAAGGTGATCGAACAACAGAGTGAAAATTAAGGAGATTAAGAGGAAAAAGTGTGTCTATATAAAGAATGAGAAATACACAAAGAGAATAATAGGCTGGTGAATTAAATAGAGAAGAAGAAGTTGAAGACCAGCATTTACCGAGAAGAATAGAGAAATAGAGATTGAAGAATCTACAGTCTGAGAAAGAGATCAATGGAGTATGTGATGTCAGTATTAAATTGAGCATAAAGGATCTGACACACGCAAAGGTAGTTGTTATATTTATAGATCAAATTTTATTTTTGCTTATTAATATTTGTAACAGATAAATATCTTAATCGAGTGGATTTAACAGTCCTATTTGTAAAACCTAGACTTAGGTGAAATTCCAAAAGAGTGTTTAAAGACCTCTAACAAGGTCACTCCTAACAGGGTGAATATCTTAATAGATCTGAGGTAAATCCCCTAACAGGGTCACATTTAGCAAAAGTGTTTTGTAATCTTTAACGGGATAAGTTCTTAAGCGAGTGTACTTTATAAGGGTACATTTTCATTGTGGGTTAAAATTCCCATAGAGGTTTTTCCCAAACTGGGTTTCCTCATTAAATATGGTGTCAACTAAGTTAACCCTGGATTTATATGAGTTAATCTGATGTTGATAAGTTTAAATTATTGATTTACATATATGAGATATATTGTTGTTTAAGTTATTGAGTTATTTGGTGATTTTGTTGATTATTGTATTCATTAATACCAAGTGATTCAGAGAGTTCAATTTTAAGTGTTAAATTTTTGATTGGTCTAATTCACCCCCCCCTCTTAGTGGACCAACATAATCATCATGAACAAAATCATCATTTAGGTCTTCTTCTTTGTGAACATTTCCGTCATGAACATCATCGGCTAATTGTTGATAGTGATCATCATCTACATCATCTTCTTTGGTCACATTACAATTTACTGGGATTCCTCTTGGATCACGTCTAACAAAAAATGACCAACGTGGTTTATTTGGAACCTCTAAACAAAATACCTGCTCACATTGACTTGGAAGAACATGGGGCTCATCTCTAACTGGCTCAAAGGCCTTGTATTAACCATTGTAAATCCATTATCATCTTTAATAATAGTTCCATTAGGATCATTTTGATGTAGTCGTAACCTATACCATTTGATGATTAATAGAACTCATTTGAAGGAATTGAAGTCACACTCAAGAATATCATCCAAAATTCCATAGTATTAATTTTGAGAGTCTTGAGGATGTATGTCACTTATAGATGAAATATTAATCACCTAAAAGACTGAATTTATCCTAGAATCACAATTTTTCTTCGTGTCATCCAAATTTTTGATGAAAAAAGTATGACCATTGTAGCACACAGCTTTGTGGTGTTTTATCTACAATATGTCAAACATGTAAAAATGAATCCATCGTGAGTTGATAAACATAGGGTTGATTAATAGATTTTTGCATACCTCTATATTTCTTAAACCATTTGCTAAATCAATTTCCATTGGCGTAACATTAGAATCTCCATTATGATGAGATTATTGAACCAATGAAGCCACTGTTAGAAACACTAGAGGGGGGGGTGAATCAATGTTTGTCTATTAATCACTTTTCAGCAACTTAAACATAAATCAAACATACATAGAATGAAGCTTAACATAAGAACTCATAACACATGATATGATTATGGGGAAATCTTGATCAGAGGAAAACCCCAGTGGGAATTAGTACCCACAAATATTGTACTAGGTATAATGAACCTGTTAAAGTTCCTTTGCCATGTTAGAAGTAGTCTTTACAATTTGAGTACAATGACCTGGTTAAAGGTCTGACCCTATTAGGATTATTTTACAAAACCCTGTTAAAGGTATATGGCTCACTGCCTAGGCTCACTACCCAATAGGATGAAGGCTACAACCTTCTGAAAGATGATATGCACTATATCAAAATGAACTACTGTGATGACACTGTCGTCTGATCAATTTCATGTATGCGTGAATTCTCTTACTCTCTTAAAGAGCTATATCATATACTGACTTCATTATACTACCCCTCTATATCTTCCTCTTACATAATAATCGATTCTTGTAACATATCTTTACGTTACATACTTATATGTTCATATCGAATAGGCGCGACCCAAAACAAAACTCTAGTCAGCCCTAAAACAAAATATACAATGCTTCTGAACAAGTCAGCTCAGGTGTGTTTACTAAAATGCTAATTACATCATTACAATCATATAACCAAAGGCGCTTAGCCATTACATTACAAAATAATTCACGCTGATCAAAATAGTAGTCGGCTCCCATGCTCTATCTTCTGGACTGCTGGTCTACTGATCTACTTGTAACTTTGTCGTACTATTGTTTTGTACTATGTCTATCTAGATGTAGCATGTACACATTTCATACAACATATATTTGAATATGCATATGTTGACTCGATCTCTCGCACGTGCGCTGATGTGTTGATCGTTGAGTATCTCTGTCTGCCATGTTTTCCATACTTAGTCATTTTGTCTTTCATGACAAAAACTAAACATGACTTTGTTGCCATGATGACAACACAAAAATGAGTCATGCATCCTCAGGAAGTCAACTTGCCAACAATCTCCCCCTTTTTCATTTATGGCAACAGAGGAATGTGGCCAAGTTACTCAAAATGACTTAACACAAAAAGTGATTGTATATCATAACATCTTATTGATATATACATATAATTTTTCACATATGCACATTCTATATTACTCCCCCTTTGACATTAATGACAAAGGTGTACAAAAACTAGTAAGTCTTATGCATACTTACTCCATGTAAACTTTAGAGTACACAATTTAAAGAGATTGGATCTCTTTCTGCCAAAATACTTTCATAGCATCAACAGTCTGAAGATGCGCGCATAGGGCATATGTCAGTTTCTCCATTTTTATTAGATCCATGCAAGGACCTTGATCATATGACACCATGGTGTCATCAATATATTTTATGTTCTCATTAAGGACTGCTAGAGATGGCGCAAGTGCATTCCTCAACTGGGTTTGTCTTATTCTTATCTTGCTGATTTCCAATTTTGCCTTCTCAATTTTGTCCAACTATCCTTGGTAGACATTATTGCAAATGTTCATGTCTTGCATGGATGTTTCAACTGATTTTCTGATGCTAGCCACCATTAACTCTACCTCTTCTACCTTTTTAGTGTGCTTAGAGGTAAACTTCACTCTGTCCATGCAGTTGGCTATAACTTTCTTGCCTTTAGCTGCCAACTCTTTCAGTATGGATTGCCCAATCTTTAAGGAGTTCAAGTCTAAGGTAAAGTTCTTTACCAAATCATTCAATCTTTCCTTCTTGTATTCATCTTCTGTAATCTTAGTAGTAGAGTCTACTAAGCTTATAAAGTGTGATTTTAAGTTTGACAAAATGTTGTCCACATCTTCAACTAATTGGACTTTAGCTACTTTCTGATCAGTAGGCACTAACTCATTCAATATGTTTACTGTTTCCAAAAATTGAGGATTCCTCATCACTTGTTTCTCTTTTTCCTTTTCCATAGCAAGAACGCTGATCTTAATTAGGTCTTCTTCTCCCCATGCATCCAAACTTGTTGAATCAAGAGTTAACCTTGACAACAATGAGGTGGATGGTTGAGTGGATGGTGAGAATATAGTGTTCTGACTGGTATACATGCATTCAACCTTTACTGGTATCTCTTTTATTGGTGTCTTATCACCTTGATTATCATCTTGAGTATCTTTTTCTTCATTACTGTCAATTGGATCAATGATGGGAGCTTCATCCTGTTGTGCAGATGTATCATCGGTGCACATTTCTTCAGTGCTTACAAATGCCTTATCAACTTTGTCCATATCTTTTTCAGATGTTGTCATGGATATATTTACATTGTCAACTATTATAGTGTCTTCTGAATCTTTATCTTTATTAGAAGTTATTTTCACTGTGGGCGCTGAAACCTATGGACCTGTCATAGGCGCTATCTGAATCACTGGTTTTGTAACCTGTTTAGGAGGGGCTGAAGTATCTTTTGCTATAGGCATCATTGGTGGATACATGTGTCTATCCATAAACACTTGTGCAAATTCCTTTTCAATCTCCTTACCTATCTGCTCATATTCTTTTTTCATAATTTGTAGGGTCCTTGTCTTAGTTTGGAGATGAGGCTTCACCAGATCTAATAATATAGCCTTCTCATCATGCGAGCATACAGGGAGAAGAGTATCCAATTTTTCTTCTCTAATCTTCATGTCTTCCTCTATTGCATGTCTTTTCATGATCTCCAATATGTTCCATAACTGATATGGTATCACTGTCTTAAGTTCAAGAACTATTTTCTTAAACTTGATCATATGAGATATGATCATAGAATGTATCTCAGTCTTATAAATTTCTTGATATTTGTCATAGACTTTATAAATTGCATCTAATCTCCCTTCATTTAAAATCCTATTCCTCAAAACATTTAGACTAGGTCTAAATCCTACCTCAAGAGGATCTTGAGTATTCTTTTCTTTGCTCCGAGTGTTCCTTGAGGATGGGTGATTTGTGGGCACCTATTTTCTTCCTCTAGTCTTTTTTCTTGGTGTAGATAGTGGAGATGAGTCTAAATCAATGGTGGTAGAGGGTGCAGAGGTGCTCTCTACTTTCTTTTTCTTCTGGATCTGTTCATCTTTCTCAAGTTCTCTTTCTATCTTGGCATCTCTTGCTTTGTCAAGATCTTCTTGAGTGACTCCATGAAATTTCAGTATGTTATATGTAATTTTGGATGCTTTCCTTTTATTATTAGCACTGTGTAGGATAGTATCCACTTCATTGGTCTTCTCTTTGTAGGTGCCCCACCTAGGCTCATTAGGATCTTTAGGCACAGACAATAGAACTTGCGCATATCCTTCCAAAACATGTTCTTCCACTTCGTAACCAAGAGGATGAATCCATTTGGTTCTAGGTTCAACTGCCTCAATGCATGTGAAATCTATTTCTACCATGAAACATATGGTCTCCTTATATTTGTCAACTATCTTCTCAGATAGTCTGAACCTATTCTACATTTTGATCCTGAATGTCTTTATATCCATATCCATGGCATCCCTTGCACTACTCTCTAAAGTGACCTTAAGAGAAATCTGAGACATTGTGGGTTTGCTCCTGTCTAGGTAAAGGTTTGCAACCTTTCCAACTATATGGAAATACAATTAGATGATCAGAGATCCAAACCTTAATGTCTTTCTCCCGTCATGCTTGATGATTTGAATGTTGTCAATCAATTGACTACACAAGATCTGACATAGGTTGTATTGAGTGTTGTCCTTCACCATTCTGATAGCTTCTAGGACTATTGCTACAGAGACACTGTTCAACCTGCTTGCTTGCTAAAAATTATACCCAAGTATCATTGTTAAGATTTTTATGTCATCTTCTTTGATAGGGTCAACTGTCATTCTGCGCTTGTCACTTCTAGATAGGAAAACTTGCTCAATTTGTTTCTTGACATCCTTACCAGTAGGAAAAACTGGTCCAGTCTTGGGAAGTCTGGTAAATTGATGGATTAGGTCTGTAGTTATGTGCACAGCGACCTCACCAATCCAATAAAGATCATCATGTATTCTGCTTAAAATCTTCACGCACTCTGGCTCATCAAACTCATGCACATTCGAGTATTCAAAAATAGGGTTATCTGTCAAGTGTGCAAACTCATCCTTGAATGTGTAATCAGGTTTCATCATTGATCCCATATGAGTGGCTATGCTGACATCTCCTACTATTTCCTTCTTACAGTAAATATACACGCAGACATCTTCCACGTGAACAACACCTAGGAGGGTTTTGGAGAAAGCCCCTTCCACATCATCCAGCATGGATTTGAATGGATGCCTCTTGAATACAAATCTCTTCCTCTCTACTATATCAAACACAACTAGGGTCTCCATACTTACTTAGAACTTGCTTAAGTAGGGTTTCATGAAATTCTAAAATGGCGCAACTGTTAGGGTTCCATTCCAAACTTCTTATCTGTTTGCTTAACTACCAAATCTGTTATTCTCTTGTGCCTTGATGTCTAGTGCTCCAATTCTCTCCAAACTCTTTGCTCTCAAATGCAAGTGTGAAGAAGATCAAACACTTACTTTCTTTTATACAATCTACCGCATTTAATGTTTGCAACCGTACGCAAATTACTCAAAGATTTTGAAACTTAGATCCTGATGCATTTTAGACAGTGCGTGAATGCACATAGCAATATTATGTTCATGTAACCATGATTTCATAGGCGCATACTTAGAGGTGAGTATACCAACCGCGCAGGTGTCCTGAGCTAGAATAGCTCCCTCTAAGACCAAGAAGGTCTATTCAAGTAGAAGTAGAGGGTGCGTCCACTGTGGATGCATCAAATACTTTTTCACCATCATTGTCCTTCTTTACTTCAACCCATATTTTGCTTGAATCTTCATTTGCTTGAACAAACTTAACTTCTCCTTTCTCTTCAAATAGTGATTTCTTAGAATCCTCTTTCTTTTGAGTTTTGGATCTAGAAAACCTCGAGATGTGTCCATCCTTTCCACATGTGTGACAAATGATAGGAGGTTTGATTCTCTTGTTCATCATGTTGCATTGCTTTGTTGTGTGTCCATTGTATTTATATATATGACATGTAGTGTTCTACAGATTCCGTTGAGGTTGATTTCTCTTTGATTGTTTTGATTTATTCTTCTTTGATTCTGTTGTGACTGATTTCTTTGATTTGTTATGCAATGTATAGCCCTGTGACCAAATTTATTACAAGAGAAACAATAACCATTAAAAGGTCTTACCTGTTTGCAATCTCTTGCCAAATGACCATGTTCGTTACATGCATAACAAGTTTTGTTAACTTGCTTGATTTCCCTTTTAGGTAGATCTTCTTTAATCTCTTCAAAAATTTCAACTTTCCTTACTTCTGAAGATGCTTCATGAGGTTTCTCTTTTTCTTGTAATGAATTGACTTCAGTTTGTGTTATATTGAATCCAAGACCAATAGTGTCGCCTTTTAGCTTTTGTGCATTGAGCTGAGATTGAAGTGAATCAAAACTTGTGTGGAGTTTATCAATCTTATCCTTTGCTTCTGTTAATTCAGATTCTAACTTCTTTTTTATGTTTTCCAATTCCAGAACTTTCATTTTTTCTTTTAAAAGTTCATCATCTAGTTGTTTGCTTTCTTTGTTCTTTTCTTCAATAGCAATTTGGTTGTCTATGAGCTGTTCATCCAGATTCTCAACTTTATCTTTCAGAGACATATTCTCTTCATTGAGATTTTTGATCATTTTCCCTAAGTCACTTGTAGAACAATCTTTCAAATATTTTCTTAGTTTCTTGATAAGCATTTGTGAGCCATCAACTTTCAGTCTAAGTTCTTCATTTTCTTTTTCAGATCTATCAAGATCTTCAAGAGCTGTTTCAAGATTCTTTTTCAAATTTTTTTCTTCTGCTGAGTCCACAATCTCCTCAAGTGGTTAAACTTATTTGCTGAGGACCAGAGCTCTAATACAAATTGTTAGAAACACTGAGAGGGGGGGGTGAATCAGTTTTTTTCTATTAATTACTTTTCAGCAACTTAAACATAAATCAAACATACATAGAATGAAGCTTAACATAAGAAATCATAACACATGATATGATTATGGGGAAACCTTGATCAGAGGAAAACCCTGGTGGGAATTAGTACCCACAAATAT
>MU224945.1:3875277-3902407 GCA_018584345.1 Thuja plicata
AAGGCTACAACCTTCTGAAAGATGATATGCACTATATCAAAATGAACTGTTGTGATGACACTGTTGTCTGATCAGTTCCGTGTATGCACGAATGCTCTTACTCTCTTAAAGAGCTATATCATATACTAACTTCATTATGTTGCCCCTTTGTATCTTCCTCTTACATAATAATTGACGCTTGTAACATATCTTTACATTACATACTTATATGTTCATATCAAATAGGTGAGACCCAAAACAAAACTCTAGTCGGCCCTAAAACAAAATATACAATGCTTCTGAACAAGTTAGCTCAGGCATGTTTACTACAATGCTAATTAAATT
This sequence comes from Thuja plicata, assembly GCA_018584345.1. Lineage (NCBI taxonomy): Eukaryota > Viridiplantae > Streptophyta > Pinopsida > Cupressales > Cupressaceae > Thuja > Thuja plicata. The sequence continues at coordinate 3,875,602 of MU224945.1, forward strand.
ATTACAATCATATAACCAAAGGCTCTTAGCCATTACATTACAAAATAATTCACATTGATCAAAACAGTAGTCAGCTCCCATGCTCTGTCTTCTAGACTACTGGTCTACTGATCTACCTATAAATTTGACATACTATTGTTCCATACTATGCATGTCTAGATGTAGCAAGTACACATGTCATACAACATATATCTGAATGGGCATACATTGAATCAATCTCTCACACGTGCACTGATGTGTTGATCACTGAGTATCTCTGTCTGCACTATTTTCTATACTTAGTCATTTTTTCTTTCCTGATAGAAACTAAACATGAATTTTTTGCCATGATGAAAACACAAAAATGATTCATGCATCCTCAGGAAGTTAACTTTCCAATAGCCACACCTTCCCATGTTAATGAGAAGTGAGAATTTTGACATCGTTCAATCCATACCGTCATCCAATCAAGATTGTTTGCAATATACAAATGTAGTGCATCCCACTCTTGAACAACTGTACAACAAATAAAAAGACTTATCATTGACTTATATTGAAGATTAAGAATTAATTAACTATAATAAAATCTTATAATTACCTCTCACTTTCCTCAATCTACCTTTCCCCATCAAGTACTCCCCTTCAAATTTGTTAATGGGGTTAGGATCCCAAATGCGATCTACATGGATCTTTACTGCAAACTTAGGAAGATATTTAGTAATGTACACCATAGTCTGGTATACCATATATCCCTTAAGAATATAACCCTCAGGATGTGCTCTTTGTCGAACCAAAGCCTTCAAAAATTTCAAGTGCCTCTCAACCATCCACATTGACCTAGTGTGTAGATGTCCACAAAAATTCAATCTCCTCAACTTGGTGTATGAGGTAGTGTTCTTGTGCATTGAAAAAAGTTGAAGGTAGACTCTTTTTCATTTCACACATTAGATGAGGATTTTTTCTCTTCCAATATTTTATATTTTCTTTATGGATTTCTTTAGATGACAACCACCTACAAGAGATTCAAGATGCAATAATATATAAATGATACTTTACAAAATAATATACAATAAATTACATAACAAGTAAAACATATCACAAATACAATATCTATACAACAAATTGAACAAATATCACTACTTACCTCATGTATTTCCAAGATCATATATAACTTGCTTGACACTATTGTTTAAGTGGTGTGGAAGAGATAGAGGTAGAATGTACAACATCAATTATAAAATGATCTTTTCAAAATTTTCTAACATAATACAATGACAAGCACATGCAGAAGAAAAATATAGTAAATACGTAAGATAATAAATTACCTTAATGAAGGTATGTCAATCATACATTTTCAACCCTAACCCAAATTTACTTTTCTTTGATATGAGATTGTTTATGTTTGCAGGAAATCCTGTGGGAAATCAAATTTTTCGTATGACTTCTTTTATAGCATTGCTTTGTTGCTCTGATAATTACCAAGGAAGGGCACTTATATCAATCTAGTCTCTATTGTTATTTGATTGAATGACATCATTGATTGCATGATTGGAATCCTGATGTTAGTACAAATTTGGACAATTCTTTTTCTTTTTCACGCCTTCCATCCAATATTTTCCATAATGTCTCTTTTATATTCTTTCCAATATGCATAGCATCAAACAAATGCATTATTTGCAGCTGCTTGTAGTAGTGAAACCTACTAAATTGTCTAAGATAATTTTGTCCCTTTGGAAGGTGGTCATTAATGCCTTGACGACCTTCATGATCATCAATTACAGCATCAGTAAACAAAACATAATATAAAAATATAAATTATAAACATAAACCATTAGATGTAAGGACATTACCTCCATGATTTATTCTATTATATTATAACTTCTATAGGTGAGGTTTCATTCTTCATGGCTTTGATGTAGTCTCTTTTTTCCCATTGAAAAGATGTTTTTTGGTAATTTGATATTTATGATTTCTATAGAGGAAGTGCATATACTCATCAAACACCTACTTTCATAAACTTTTTGAATGATGAGATTTAATCTTTGGACCAAAAATGGGACAAGAAAATTTTCCCTTTGTTTGAAGACCTACAAGATCATGTATAATTGGATTAAATATGTTAATTTTGATAATTATAATTATGATGCACAATTTGAACACTATAACATACCACAAAAATGTGTTAGCCCTGGGGCATCATGTATAGTCCAACAAGAATTGCATAGAATTGAAATTATCTTTGACCTATTGATCTAAAGATGTCATACATAGTCACACCATTCCATAACTCCACTAACTCATTGATAAGAGGCTCAATATATCCATTCATATCTTTAACTTGATACTTACCTAGTTGAATGAACAAAAACATTACATAATTATTATGACCATTTTACAGTGGTATTTATAATTTAATGTAGATGACTATTAAATGAAAAAATGCTTGGAACAATCATTGCCAACATTATGTGCTCCCTCTTTATTGACATCCATGGAGGAATTTTATTGTTGATAACAAAAACATACCACACTGAGTAAATATATCTTATCTCTCCAAATGGATTAACACCATCTGCTGCCAATGAAAGCCTGAGATTACGAGGTTCTCCTTTAAAGTGTGGCCACTTTTCCTCCATTTCCTTAAATTTAGAACCATTTGTAGGCATTCACATAATGTCATCTTGACTTCTATTGTGTACATGGTAATCCATAAAGTGTGCCAAGCTAGTGCACCTAAATAATCGTTACAGATATGGAATAATGGGAATTTAATGAAGAAACTTGTGAGGCACCTTTTTTGTTATTTGATCTGTTCGATATCTACTGATATGAAATTTAGGACATTCTTTTGCAAATTCATGTTGTTTATGATATATAATATGATCATTGGTACATGCATCTATTGTTTGATACTCCATTCCAATATCTTTCATTATGGCAGATAATTCTCGGTATGAGCAAGGTAGAATGTTTGATGGTGGTAACAAAAACTCACCTATCAATCTATGACGAAAAATATAATTTGTTAATATAAAGAATATTAATTGTAGATGATTCACCTTTTATTAACTATAATGAAATTACAACTAAAATAGATGAAAAATATGACATATATGACATACCTTAACATACGTGAGATTGTTATGTTGGATAAACCATTCATAACCTTCAAGTTCACCAACAACAATATAGCAGAGAGAAGAGTTGTTTGGGAGCCTTTGTAAAGGGGCTCGTATGCCTTCTCAAGTAGAGGTATATCATGAAAAACATCAAGGTCATCTTGATCATCATGATTAGTTGTGCCAGTACCATCATCTTCAATTATGTTTTATGGCACGTGATCATTTGCGCCAATACCATCATCTTCAATTATGTTTTCTAGCGCATGATCATCTTCCTCCGTGGGATTGTTATCTTCAGCTTCAATATTGACACCTCCATGTTCCTCCACTTGGAAATCCACATTATACGAGTTGTCCTGGTCCATAACATGTGCCCTGGGGAGGTCGACCTATATGAAAATGATGAGCATAAATAAACCAATTATCTTATCATCAAGTGATTTCTTATGTATATAAATTGTTAAAATAATATAATGAACAACTTACCAATCGACGATAATCATTCCCCCCTTCAATGTGACCATGTTGCCTACAATATTTCTCAGTTTTTCTAATTAGAAGTCTTCAAGTCTTTAAGCCCTTATAATTTTTATAGGGACAATAACATTTTCCATCACCTTTTCTTTTGAATTTAGACCACAACCTAGTAAGTGTCTCCTTATTTTGTTCTTCATTGATATTATCTGACATGGTCTTTCTTCGCAAGAAAATAAATTGGGTTATATGTGAAAATTTTGGGGTACGTAAGAAAAGAAATATCACAAGTACATTGGCATTCTTTTGCAAAATAGTTATATAAAACTTGAAATGTTAGTTATGAAATGATGTTTCAGTATACTATACGAGATTGAAATACTTAAACATAGAAAAAATGCAAAATGAACCAAGGCAATTGAACATTCAACACACCATTTACAAATGTTGGTTTCAATGATAAGGTAGTAGACTATGTAATTAAATTAATAATTTAAAATGTATTATGACCACAATCCACAACATTATTATGCAACCATTGTGACTTAGGAGACAATTTGGCCACCAAGTGTGCATGATTCATAATAAAAAACCCTAAAAATGTCTCGGTGAGATTTTAAAGAGTCTCCCAAAGAGTTTAAGAGAAAGAATGCAACCCACTCAAAAGATGATTCTCTACAATTTGATGATACACAAAAAACCATAAACTCCCACAAAACCATAGGCTTCCATATGTACTCAACTTCATGATTTTGTTACTCCACTTGGCTCCTACATGATGAGGAATAAAAAATGCTTATCAATGCTTCATAACCCAAACATGAGTTCCAATGGATATTTCAATGATGTAGCAATATTTCCCCTCTAGATTATGATGTAAATCAGATTTTTTATGGAAAGGAAACAAGTTACAACAGCCAAAAACTACTTGGAATCTCAACCAAATCATAACTGTGGTGGCTGAAATGATTGTTCCCTACAATTGCACCCTTCTACCAACATCATTCACCGATGAAACCTCTATAAAATGAGAAAACTTGTGGCTATTCATGACTGATAACAGCATCTCATGATCTAAAACTAGAAACAACCCAATCTTACAAAAATTGCAACACTAAAACTTGTTTACAAAAATAGAAAATGCGAGCATTGTAGAAGCTAAAAACATAGAAAAAAACTACTAGGAAAAATAGAAAGACCATAATAATGACATTTTGGTTCATAGATGTCCTAGTTATTTCTCTTCTCTCACTTTATATTATCTTATCACCACTTATTCCCATCATGCATTGTTGGTGATCCTTAGCACAAATATTTAGATTTGGAGTCACCCCACCATGATTATGCTACACTACTTTGATATTCATGCAAACTTATCCTTGAAATCTTATTGTGGTGTCCATAATTCTCTCAATCAGAAGGATATATCTAATGTAACTCCCCCCTTACTCTTGATGGTGCTATTTACTCAATGGTGGTGGAATTATTAATTCCTCCGACATCAGCAACCAACCCTTTTAGAAAATATAATATTAGTGGTGGAATGATCAATTTCATTTTAGAAACCTACACCATACTTCAACCCCCTACCATCATGGAAGAGAAAAAGATGTAATAAAATTTTAATGCACAAGAAAAGAAGGTAATAGAAAATTTTTGGTATTATTTGAACATTCCATTCCATGTTGCTTAATCTCCTTATTGGCATACCATGGTTGATGTCATTCCTATTGTGGGTTTTGATTTCATGGCCCTCTCACATGAGAGACTCAAAGTTGACATGCTAAGAGAGGTTGTGCAATTAGCAAGGGAGATGCTAAGCATTGAACCATTGGGAGATTAAAATTTGTAGCATTATGTTGGATGGGTTGGCTGATTGAAGGAATTATATATTTATCAACTGTCTTTCTCCATCCAAAATGGCATGATCTTCTTGAGATCAATAGATGTACAGTGTAAAATCAACCCACTTGTTTTCACCATTCAATACACTCAATTAGAGTAAGAAACCCATGCATAAATCCTCACTGTCATAATATAGTCAGCCATGACCAAACATAAAGGCTTGGAAACTAATTCATATCTATGGAAAACAAAGGAAGTGATACTTCTAACCATGCACAAGAGACTCTAAGAAAATTATATCCAAGAAAAATGCCACAATATATTAAGATTTGCACTATATTTACAAGGATGTTGTTACAGACCATACAAGGATGAATGCCAGAATTGCATTCTACTCCTCTCTCTTTTGGGATTGTTTCTCCATAATTTTATGTGTGTCCCAACCAACTAACTACCTAATTACCCTCAAAACTGAATGAAGAACAATTTAGTACTCCCTATGGTTCAAACTCATTCTAGCATATGGTTGTAAGAACTGCAAAAATCTTCAATTGTAGGAAGTAAACCAACTGTGTAATGCCCTTGTGTTGCAAAATATTTTTAGTACACAAATCATCACATTTTCATTCATCCTTGTCACATTTTCCCATATACCTAATCATATAATCATATTACCATGATATATTAATAAAAATATGAATGTGTCATATGTATCTTTTAATATACCAAAAAATTCAATCTTAGGGCATCATGAATATAATAAACACATAAAATTAACCAAATATTTTTAAAAAATCATGAAAAGGTCATTGATTAAGCCCATCATTCCCCCGATGGACTTTCCTACTTGTCCCAAATCAGGGCTATGCGGTTTCTAAGAAATGCTAGTTCCCTAAAGGTATAAGCACACATGGTGATTCCAAGATTGGGTTTAAGAGCCCGAGGATTCCAATATTATCCATTGGTCTTATTATATGCCCGCAACTTGCATCTTTCTTATGTGCATCATACTCAAGTCCTCTCAAATTTGGCACAGGCCATAGTAGCAATGGATGGTGAACAATTAATAGGAGCTAGGTGAGGTCTTGGTGATCATCTATATGCATATAAATTATGATTCTCTAAATCACTACATGATAATTGTATAGGGAATAAGGATCCTTTCTTTTCAGGTCATTTGTAAGCTCTTTCCATTATTGTGCAAAAAACTCCAATGCATTTCTTCTTGTAGCTCTAATGCATTGACTAAATATTGCATAGTTGTTTCTCCTATTTTTAAGTACTTGGTGTTGGACCTATAGCGAATTCAGCAACAAAACCCTTTTATTAAATATGGATTATGGGTCTTTTAATCTACTCTCAAACCTAAACAATTGACTTTTTTGTTTCCCTCTAACTAATCTTTTGGATACCCATGTTTTCCTCATTTTGTATGTAAGAGAACAAATCACTAACTTGAAGGTAACACATGTAGAGTAATGAGTTTTACTCTACATTATATGATACAACAAGATTATGTAAATAAAATTTAGATAATGTGTTTTGTAATTCAGCAGTTGAATTTTGAAATACACTAAAATATTCTCTCAATGTAACTTTTGAAAATGGAAAATCAAAGTATAGCAAGCTTGCACCGTACTGACCCTACAACTATATTTCCTTGTGAAACACAAGAACACTCCTAGGCTTGTAGGTTGCCAATAGTTGGAGTGGATAGTTCTTTGCTCCTGGAGTATAAATTTACCTCATAGTGTAGTAGGGGTAATCATCATTTCCAAGACACATTTTGAAGTTAACCAGCCTACAACAAATTTCTGGGCACTCCTTACAATCCCATTTATGTGCACTACATAGAGTTGTACAAGGTCAAAGGTGCAAGAAAATTTATTTAAAAAATTAGAAATTTGCCAATCAGCCAGTATAGGTCAGCAAACATTGACAACAATTAGAAAATGTAAAATTTGGAAGCTGACACAAATTTGACACCCTACAAGAGCCACCCATTCATGGTTTGGAACTGATCATACACTTGTACTAGGTAATATAGGTCTTCTGTGGGTTTGAAAAATCTCATAAATTCACCAGAGTATTGTCATAGATTATTCAGATTTTTGTGAACAAAAACATATTATTTTGAAAATATATTTGGTGTCCTCTAGCCTCTTACAGGGATTACTATAAATCTAATTTTTGGGAGCAGATTGGAGTTTGGTTTTTAAATACAAATTTAATAACTAAAATCATTTACTAGATGTATATTACATTTGTTAAAGCTAACCCTAGGGTTTCAGCCTTGATCTTATTTTTGGGACATTACATTATAAGGTCATACAAGAATTAATTAATTATATGTATTTATCTATGTTACAAGGTTTCTTAAGGAAGTTCATCTCATACATGGACCAAATAGGTTTGGAGACTGATTTGGCCTTGAGGGATTCACCCAAAATGTAGCTCAAATAGTTCAAGATATGCTATATCAGTTCCAAAGACATACCTAAGGCATCCAATCCATGTCTTGGTCAAACCCAAGAATTTGTTATGTCATCAAATAATATCTGGTGGGAGTCAAGGTCATTCCTAATAACACAGATCTCACCACAATTCACTTGAACATTGTCGTGCTTTATCTAGATTGGATTACAAGACAATTCACTATGAGAAATCTAGTAACGTTCAAGGATTAAGGTGATTCACAATGCTCCAATTTTTGGTTGCTACACTGACTTCAGGAACAACACCATTCTTGACTACAGCAAAATAGCAAAATTATTTACAATCACCTGGAAAGCAATCAGAAAGTTACAAGCTTGTGCAGTGACATAGGGGCATGAATGAAACTAACAAAACAACTTAGACCAAGTCATTACAGACAAAGAATAGATGCACCATAATGCATGATGGGTAGAAAAATAAAAAGAACTTAACTCTCATCAACTTCCTTATCTCTTATGTTATTGGTACTGGATTTCTTAAATATGTAGATGCATCAAATAGGATCACATCTACAACTACATTGTGAAGTGTTTGACAAGGTCATCATGGATGTAGGGCCACAAAATTATGTGGTCTAATTTATTATAATGTTGTTACTTTTTGCTGCTCGAGGCTCTCGATAAAAAAATATCTAGCACACCACCTTGATCTAACCCTAGAGGACATAGGAAAACTTAAATGGGTTGGAGAGGCATTTCAAAGGCTGGCATAGCTACCAAGTTCATCTCTAATCACACAAAGGTGTTGTGTATAATGCATGCACTTCTTGACAAATGGAAAGGAACTAGTTTGACAAGGGGTGAAAATATTTATGTGAAAAAAAGTGTATGCACTTCAAGTCATTGCAAATTATTTGCAAACAAAAAATGAATTTCAAGCTGATATTTGTTTCAAATGAGAAGATAGAATCTAGCTTCACAAATCAAACAAATAGTATAATAGTGATTGTGTACATTTATTCCAAAATCTTTTTAGATGTAGTTGAACAATTTGTAGAATTATTGATGCACCCAGTAAAAGTTTTGGGATTAGTGAATGGCAAGAAATCCCTCATATTTTTATGAAGCCGTGGATAAGGCCAAGGAGGTGTCAAGAAATAAAATGGAACATAACAAGGATGAGTAATGACATTATGGGACATAATAAATAAGAGATGAGATAGATTGACACACTCCTCTTTCCATGGTGTTGGATACTATTTGAATTTAACATTGTTCTATAGCTCCTTGTTCAAAAATGATGATTTTGAAGTCACAAAGGACCTATTCATATGCATGAAAAAATGTTCCCAATGTACAGGCAAGAAAGGGGTTTGTTCTCAAGTATGGCTAGTATAGAAAGTAAGAATGCCTTCAAAGTAGACTTCATAAGCTTTGGACAGTCTCTCTAGATAGAAATTATGGTTTGTAAAATTTTAATATATCTTACCTGATATCATCTCAAAATAATTTATATTTTTCAACACTTAACCTCATATAGATTAGATGCCTTGAGGATTTCTTAAAGAGATTTTGGAAACTCAAGAACAATATAGAAAGTCAATAAAACACTATACACTAGCATTTGAAGTTCTAAAGCTTTTGTTGCTGATCTAAAAGGATCTTCAAAAGCCTCAGCAATGAAAGCATTGATATCCTTTTTCACCATAGGCCGATCCCTAGGTCCGATGGCAACAAGTGTAGCCACATCCATTCTCATGCCTCTAGGAAGCTCGATATGTGGAGCATACCAAATTTTCATATTCAATGTCAGCACCTATGTACGATTTGATGATTCATTTATTTTTTCTATTTGAGTGCATTTATAGGGTTCATGAGAATTTAGTCATGTCATTGTGGCTCATGCAATTTTCATATGTTTTTGAGTCATTCAAAATATTTTTTCACCACTAGAGGTTGTGTATCATTTTAGAACTCTTGGACAACATTTTGGGAGGCATTTATATATTCACAAAAATAAAAACCAGTGATTTATATATCCAAGGTTTCATACCTATTGTTATGTGCCCTTCGTCACCTATTGTTTTGTGCCCTTTGTGGTCTCTAGCACATAACACTACTTCTCTCTTCTCTCTGGCGCATAACATAATGAATAGAAATCTTATTTCTTATTTTTTAAGTTATGCCCATGCTGGTCAAAATTATGACAAACATGACATTGACTCTTTTTACGTCATAGTTCCAATGAAAATGGGCATGGATTAAAAAAAAATCAAAATTTTTCTTCTATAATTCGACCAAGAAAAAGAAATATAATGCCCCATTGGAAATGTCCATTGGAAATGTCCATTGCAAATTGCGGTAAAATATATTAGTGCTTGATCCTATAGTGTAATATTTATCTAGTTATACCTGGAAGATTCATCCATTAATGATAACATATATTGTCCAGTCGTAAGATCTACAATATTTTTAATGTTGGAAGAGGAAATTCATCTTTTATACATGCCTTATTTAAGTATCTAAAGTTTGTGTAAACTCTTATACTCTTTTTGGGCTTAGAAACCAATACAATGTTTGGAATCCATTCAGCATAAGCAATGGATTGAATGAAGTTGGTATCTAAGAGTTTCTTCAATTCTAGTTTTGTTAGAAATGCTACATGTGGGTGCATTTTCCTTAGCTTTTGTTTCACTGGCTTAACTCATGGAGAAATATTCAAATAGTACATTATCAAATTAGGATCTATAAATTGTTCTCATTCTTCTTTGGATAGGGATACTACTAAATTGATGATCTTGGGGTCTTCTTCTATTCAAATATTCACTTTCTCTATTGGTTCTATCAAGTTAGAAGAACTTTCTTCATAATTCTGTAGAGATATGTCAAGTCTCTCATCCTTAGATGCCTCGATGAGTTTTTCATCTTCAGATTCATCTCTTATTTTTACTTTTTTGTGATCTAGTATTTCTACATGGTGGTTTTCACCACTAGATCTTTGATTTTTCTCTCTACTTTATTTTACTAAGAGACTTGACATCTCCCCTTGTTGGTGCCTCTTGATAAAGTTCACTAGTGGAAGATGGTTCAACCTTGTTAAGGTACAAGGAAATAGAATAATCATTTTGAAAGGTGTCCCTTTAGTTGATTTAGTTAGTTCCCAATAATTTAGTTTGGGATGTAGTAAAGGTAAAGGATCATTGGTTGGGTTTAGGTCTATTGTATTTAAGATCTTGATGGTATTATGGTCTACCTCATATATTATATCTTTAAGGTCAATAAAGTGAGCTTCCTCGAGATGGTCTATAGAGATTGGATCATATTATTCTTCAATCAACTATTCTTCTATGTATTGTGATATGTTATCTAGTAGTGTATACCCCAAACTTTTTCCTTCTAGAAATGAGGGTATGTATGGTTGTCTTTTATTTTCTATCACTCCTTGATGTGAATTTTTTTCTTCCATAGTTTTAGGTGTATAGGAATGAATGAAATCCATGTCATTTCCATGGAAAGACACTTCAGACAATGAATCCCATTCCCACTTTACAGATTTGTCATCACTATATTATTGTAGCTTGGGAATTTGTTCATAGATATGAGGGGAATCCTTCTCAATATGACCAGCTTCAAGATATCCTACTCCATTTTTCTCTTTGTTAGACCTAAAGGTGGCTTTTAGAGGTTCTACTATTCCTTATTTTCTCTTTCCAAGAGAACCTGATCCTTGATACCCCATCTTCTACATGATTTCAAAGCCCTTCCCATATTGATGTGTGGGGATACTGATATGTTTTACTCTTTCACTTGATTTTTTTTCTTCATCTTTGTACAACCACCTAAGGATTTCATTACCATCTTGTTCTCCCACCATGGATGTGCTAGGCCTTACAAACATGTCATTTTATTTTTGAGGAAGTGAAGTTTCTTTAATTTGTGACTTTGAAGGTCTTCCATAAGACCTAGGAGAAGATGGTAAAATTACCATTGACAAGGATATTCTCCTATTCCTTTATGATAAAACTTCATTTTTTTCTCAAAAATCCCTCATTAGTATGTTCATATTCAAGCAATGTGCCTCTCTTTCTTTCTCCTTTTCTAATTTTGAAGGACTTGAATCATTTTCTTTATCCTTGTTTGAGGTTTTTAGGCTAGAATAACTAGACTTTTCACCATTTGAGCTAGAAGAATTAACATTTTTACTCTCTTTCATTTCCCTCAGATGTCGAACTTGAATTAGGAACCTCTTATTTGATTTATTAATTTGAGGTATTAGGTATGTATACTTATCTATTATGTGGTACCAAATACTTCATTATAGGTTTAACATTGTTACAATATTGAAAAGGGTTGAGGTCACCGTTGATGGTTATCTCTTCACCAAAATAGGGAAACTTCACATATTGGTGATATGTTGAAGAAACTGCCTGCATCTTTTGAATCCATGGTTTTATTCATCATAATAAGCTTTAATATTGATTTTTATCTTGGGATAAATATAATTTTTATAATATCCCAAGGCTTTGACCAGGTTTAGAGTAGATATGTTCAAGCCAACCCCTCCATCTATCAAGAATATTTTAACTCTATGCTTGTTGATAAGAACTTCAATATGTAAGAGTAGATTTTGGGGGTGATTCAAGGACATGTCATCTTTCTTGGAGAATTATAAACAATATGGTGCAATGAGATGATCTACCATGGTTTTAAATTGGTCTACATGCAAGTTATTGGAATTGTCGTATCAAACAAGGCTTTTTCCAAAATTTCCTTGTGAGATGGTGAGATTTTCAACAATTCTAATATTGATATTTGTACTGGTTTTTTTTGAAGTTGATCAACTAAATTATATTTATTTAATGAAGATGGGAGGTCATTCATTTTATTTTTTTTATATGTTCATTTTAATGTTACTTTGGTTGATTTCCCCCTACTGAATACATTAGCGGGTTCTTTATCTTGTTTGTCTTTTATAACTATGACATTAATGGAGTTTTCAAAACTTGAAAATGAGTTAATGGTGTTGTCATAGATATAATATTAACCTTATCTCCCCCCTTCTTGTTATTTTTTTTTATTTGAGGATTATCCATTTTCATGATTTAGGAAAGGAGTTTTAAATGTTATGTGATCCTCTTTGTTTTTGGGTCCATCTATCTCAATATTTACATTATTGATTACATCTTGTACAATGTGTTTCAACATCATGCAATCATTTTTCTTATGACCTTTGTTTTTATGATACTCATAATGGTGGGAATCATTCCACCATGAAGTCTCTACTTGGGGTTCGTAACCTCTTGACTTGGGTAAGGTGATGATCTTGTTTGCAATAAGATTTCTTAAAGCTACCTCAAGAGGTTCTCCCATTGGTGTGAACTTCTTTCAAGGTGAGGTGAATTGTGAAGTTCTTGGTTCATCATGGTTTTGGTTATTGTTGTGAGTAAATGGTATATTTTTTGGTTGGTTGACATTATTCACTTGATTGTTGTAATTACTAGAAAGATAGAATGGTTTTGGTTTGATGTTATTAGCTTCTACCACTTCATCATTTACTAGGTGTTTGTTATTATTCTTCAACCAAAATTGTTGTTGTTGTTGTTGTTGTTGTTGTTGTTTTTGTTAGAGCATCTTCTATTTAACACCATTTTTAATAATTTTATCAAATGATGGAGGACATTGCATTTGGAGATCTAAGTTCATCTTTCTATTCAAATTATTGATAAAAACATCCATTTTTTCCTTCTCAGGTACACTTCTTTTGAAGTTCTTGGTTTATCATGGTTTTGGTTATTGTTGTGAGTAAATGGTATATTTTTTGGTTGGTTGACATTATTCGCTTTATTGTTGTAATTACTAGAAAGATAGAATGGTTTTGGTTTGATATTATTAGCTTCTACCACTTCATCATTTACTAGGTGTTTGTTATTATTCTTCAACCAGTGTTGTTGTTGTTGTTGTTGTTGTTGTTGTTGTTGTTGTTGTTGTTGTTGTTGTTGTTGTTGTTGTTGTTGTTGTTGTTGTTGTTGTTGTTGTTGTTGTTGTTGTTGTTGTTTTTGCTGTTGTTTTTGTTGTTGATGTTGTTGTTGTTGTTGTTGTTGTTGTTGTTGTTGTTGTTGTTGTTGTTGTTGTTGTTGTTGTTAGAGCATCTTCTATTTAACACCATTTTTTGGTTGGTTGACATTATTTGCTTGATTTTTGCAACAAGATTTCTTAAAGCTATCTCAAGAGGTTCTCCCATTGGTGTGTACTTCCTTCAAGCTGAGGTGAATTTTGAAGTGCTTGGTTTATCATGGTTTTGGTTATTGTTGTGACTAAATGGTATATTTTTTGGTTGGTTGACATTATTTGCTTGATTGTTGTAATTACTAGAAAGATAGAATAGTTTTGGTTTGATGTTATTAGATTCTACCACTTCATCATTTACGAGGTGTTTGTTATTATTATTCAACCAAAATGTTGTTGTTGTTGTTGTTAGAGCATCTTCTATTTAACACCATTTTTAATCATTTTATCAAATGATGGAGGACATTGCATTTGGAGATCTAAGTTCATCTTGCTATTCAAATTATTGATAAAAATATCCATTTTCTCCTTCTTAGGTACACTTCTAGGATATTTAGCATAGATTCTCTTCCATCTTTAGAGAAATGTTAAAAATGACTCTCCATTGCGTTCTTTGGTGTTGCATAAGTCTAGCATAGTTACTTCATGTTTTATTTTATATGATAATTGTGATACAAACTTGGATACTAGTTCCGCAAATGTCTTGATTCTAGGTGGTAATTTGGAAAACCACTCCTTTTCTTGTCCACTTAGACTCCCGGGGAATAATCTCAGTAGGTATGTGTTCTCCAGAATAAATTCCATACCTAGAGTGAAAAAATCTCTAATTTGATTTTAGGGATATGTTCTGCCCATGTATTTATCATACTTAGGGAATTTGACATTAGTTAGAAAAGGAACCATAGGTAGAATTCTGTCAAATGGAAAGGACAAATGCCTTCTAAGGTATACCTCCTCGTGGAGGTTCCTCTTTGAAGATCATTGAGTTGTTATTGAACGGATTGAATGTGTTTATTTAGAGCCCCTATAGGATTTAGTTCATATTCATCTTGTTTTAGTTTTGAAATATCATAATCATAAGGTAACTTAACTCTTAGTTGTGCTAAGGTCATGAAATGCCCTTCTTTATCCATTTCCATTACCCTTTCCATAAGTTTTTTAAATTGAGGACTTTGTTGAGATTCCTTTACTTTTTCTTTCATTATTTCCTCATATTCAATATCATTATGTTCATTTTTGTTTCTGGCCTTAGCCCATTCATTCTCGGGTTGATCCATATTTGATTTATTTCCTTGCATTTGTTTTATGTGTTGGATTTGATCATGACTTTGATTATCATGTGGTTGAGTTAGATTTATATCTTGACATTGTATTTCTTCTAATGTGATATTATCGTTAGATGTTTTGAAATGGTAAGACCTTATCCTTGCAGGAATGAAATTAACTTTAGGGTTATTTCTTGAGTTAAAGTCTTCCCAATGGTATTGGTTTTAAAAATATTGGTTGAGTTTACCAAAACAAGTAATATAGTTAAGTTTCAATGATTTTTTGACCAAAATGTTGTGTGTATTAGGATGAAGTCTAATAGAGAAAGACATATCTCTACGATGAAGACTTAAGATGGATCTTGATTTTGTTGATTCTAAGAAAAGGACCTATAATCCTTGATGATGAAATTTTCAAAAATCAAAGATCGGGATGATTTTATGACACTTGTAAATTGATTTGGTTTAAATGGAACAATGTAGATTACCAACTTGTTTTAAGGTATAACAATGGAAAATTTTAAAAAAACTATTTTAGTTGAAAAGAACTCTAATCAAAAAGGTATCCAAAAGGTATTTTTAGTTTGTGTTCTTGTTTTCAAATGGTTGAATTCTTCTGAATGATATAATCATTAAAACATAACAAACACACTCAAGCACTTGTTTTTCCCCAAAAAAAAATCTATAACATGACGTGTATGTTCTCAAACCATTTCCACAAATCTTGTACAAAGAGAATAATTCAAACAAGATACCTTAGGACATTTTTGTTTTAAATGGATAATGAGGTAGGTATACCACTTAACCAGGTTGTATTTAGTATTCCATTCAAAAAATATGAGTTTTACCTCCCTTTGTGGGAGCCTCCCATCATCATAAAAATAGTGATTTGCGCAGTCCCAAAGGACTACTAAAGGAGGGCTATTGTTCAAAACTTTTCATCACTCATCCCATTAAGGATGAATGCATTTTATTTTAGAGTGGGTTGGATTACCATGAATTGTGTGGTTGTATCCCACTTGAGTCATTTCCTCTCACCAGCCTCATGTGGTGAATCTCAGGAAGAAGGTCTGTTATGGCTAAAAATGCACTACTTTAAAAATAGATGTTTTTAAGATAGTTCTCATATTTTGATCACCTAAAAGGTGAGAGAATATCCCTACTATCTTTTAGCCTCCAAACACAAAGAGAATGTGGTTCATTTTTTTAGACCTTATCTAACTAAGGGGACTTTGATAGGTTTGGCATTTTGGTCACCCAAGATAGGGGAGAGAATAGGCTTACTATCTCAAATCTACAAACAAAGAAGGTATTTTTAATTATTCTATGTGTTTGAATTGAAATGTGGAAATATTAATTTCAAATGAAGGTAACATTAAAGATTAAGGGTTTAGGAGTGTGCACCTTTGCCAATTATTGCACATTTTTTAGATTTTTAGCATTCTACTTTACCTTAGCAATAGTTCCAGCTCCTTAGGATCCTCAGCAAGTTCCACAAACGTTAGTCCAACACACTCAATCCAAGGTTAAGAAATCAATCGATATTGTCAAATCAATGAAATTTACAAAGGATGACCATACAAATTAATTTTGACCCCATATTTAGCTTGTTATATGTTAAGAATTTTTAAAAATCTATCATAAGCTTTGGTGTCTTCACTAATTTGTACCATTCAATTTTCCCATCGAATTCTTTTAGTGTTATTAAATGCACTCTCATAAGCTTTATGAGCAAAATAACCTAATTTCGTGTGTAGATCTTTCATTGATTTAACAATATATGCCATCTGCAATTAGCCATGAAATTTATTAGCCCAAAACATCTTTTGTTTTTTGTAATTTCAAAATTACAAAGAGCATATACAAAAAAATTCTACAAATACAAAATTATTTTTTGTAAATGCGAAATTCTTTTCTATAAATGCGCAGTTATTTTAAGTAAATGCAAAATTATTTAACATATGTGAACTTATTTTGTGCAAATGAAAAAATATTCTAATCATATGAAAAAATATTTCACAGTGGACAAGAAATTATTGACAGCAATATTCCTATCAAATGCAAACTAATTCTAAGCAAATGTGAAATTACTCACAATAAATAGGCAAAAATTTAAAGCATATGTGAAGAAAAGTTAAGTATATGTGAAGTACTTTGTTTCATATGTGAAGAAATTTTCTCTTTGTGTGAAAAAAGTTTCCGTATATGCGCTCTTTTGCTGCACTTTTTTGAAACATGCATAAAATCTACAACAAAAATAACTCACAAATTCATCAAAATCAGGGGTGTAGGCCCCACGGTGGGCATCATTTGTGTGTTTGTAATTTGAATACTACATATATTCATATAACATTATTATGATCAATCAATTCAAAATACAAGATTAGTTTAAAGAAATGAATTGAAAGCAATTATGAGTCATCTATGGCTCTCTAGTTCTAAGGACTTGATTAATTCTCTCAACTACAAATTGATTATGAAGTGACAACTTAGAAAATGATATTATGAGATGAATTAAGCTAATATGAATGCAAATACTATGCTAAATGATCAAGAACATTAAGATGCAATTATAGTTTTCTATTATAACAACTCTCAAATTTAAGAATTGATATACAAACCAACGTTGTGCATATGCTTTGATGGAAGTGGACGTCCAAACCAACATTATGCCTTTTCTAAAATGATAATGGATGCACAAACTAGCATTATGAAATTACTCTACATGAAGGTGGATCCTTTTACTCTAATTATGCATCTTATTTATAGGATTATCCAAGGTGTAGGGGGTAAGTTTGATTAACCATGATCAAGGTATAGTTGAGGTTAGGGTTTGATGATGTGTCCCCTTTGAAGGGACAAGATTCCCTTTTAATATTGAATGGTGAAGATAGAAAAACCTTGGAGTGATCCATGTGCACTTGGTTCTTGTTTCCCATTGGTCAATTTGATTTTTATCATCTAGTGGTAGGTGAGACTTTTTAGGAGGAGTTTAATTCAATTGAATTAATTAAATTAGCCATGTACGATATTTAAATGTGTTGGATTTCATTCATTAATGAACTATACAATAAAATTGTTAATTCAATTACATAATTAATTAATTTTGATTTAATTAATCCAAAAAACTTAAATTTAATTGTGTTTTCTCTTTTACCATTTTTAAGCGTATACACTATGTACACATGAAGGCATCCTTGATCCTACATCTCTTCTATAAGGTCAAAAACTACATACAAGAAAAAAAACGCAATCATATTTCATATAATTGAGCAATACAAACATCCATCCATGAGGGTAAGCACATTAATAAAATACTAAGCCTTTGTATTTACATTACATGTTCTATATTTCATTCTTTTCTTTTCATATTTCAACATTGATTCCTAAACAAGGGTTTGACCAAGGAAAACCCTTTAGAAAACCTCTTTACCCATTTTTATATGTGCAGGAACATATGAGGAAGCTATAACTAAATATTTGAGTTATGAATATGTTGACACTCTCTGCCAATTTTTCAGGCAAAAGTACCAGGTGCAAAACGTTCCAAAAATTTTGCACTCTCAGAATCAAACTTGATTTTCAGGACAAAGAGAAGATAGGTTATAGAGCGATTTGGAAGTACAACTATTTTTGGGACTCTGATAGTTTGAAAAATAACAACAAAACATCATCACCTTCATTTATTCAAGGTACACTTTTCTTGATTACATTTTTATTTCCTATAATATCTTATTACATATCATCCTACTTTTCAAATCAATATTTCCCTATAAGGAAGGATCTGATATCCTGATTAGAGATTGAATCTATATTTGAGCCTATTTGGGCACTAACCGTCCTAATGAGAAATATATTACATTTGAAAAGGGAGGTGTGATCTTCTCTCTATTTTTATGCTTCCCTTTTAATTTTGTTCATTTTAGTGAACCTGAAACTT
This sequence comes from Thuja plicata, assembly GCA_018584345.1. Lineage (NCBI taxonomy): Eukaryota > Viridiplantae > Streptophyta > Pinopsida > Cupressales > Cupressaceae > Thuja > Thuja plicata. The sequence goes on from MU224945.1 coordinate 3,894,728, forward strand.
TCATCTTTTCAATTCTGATTTTGGGTTAGATCTTTTTTATTTTCATACTTGATGTGATGCTTAGATTCACTTTTCATTAAAATTATAATTTTTCTACCTTCACTTTTGTTCTTGGATTTAGTGTTAGGTCTCCTTTGTGCATTTGATCTAATTTTCCCTTTTCATTTTCATGCTAATAAGATCAAATTTCAAATCATCTAGTTTCAATCATTCAAAACTATTCATTAATTGGGCTTAATTCACATTAGTTTACATAAATTTAATGAATTATTGCATAAATAATCAACATTATTTTCATGGTGAGGATGAGGCCTTAAGAGTTACACCTATCCAACACCAAAATCTTTCTAATGACATTGAAATTTTTGAAAAATGGTTAGGTAAGGATAATCCCAATCTTGAGGTCATTTCCATGGTGGTTTGAGAAAGCTACTTTATAATAATGAACATGGTGTTGATTTATTTCATAATCTTTCTCATCTAGTCAATAATAATGTCAAATTTATTCAATATTATTATCTAAACCTTAGTTACACTCAACCTCTCGCTAGTGTTGAACCTTTCATTCCTATTTCCACCTTATTACCTAGTGTTTCTACCTATATTTCACCTACCATAACCACTTCCTTTCAAAAATCAAATCCTACACATATTACCATTTCTAATCCTATTGTTCCTCCTATTGTATCATATATTTCCTTACCTTCATCCATGCCCACTTATAATAGTGTGCCTTTTTCCTATTCCACTATTCCTTCCATTCCCCACAATTCTTCAAACATTTCTCATATATCTTCTTCTACTCTTTCCATCGAATCTAAAATCAATAGCATTGCTCAAATGGTGTACTCTTTACAACAACAAATTGCCTCCATGACACAATCAAATTTTAACATACCCACTTGTGATATTTCTAGCGCTTTGTTCTTATATATCATTTATGTCATCATCCCTAAACACATGGAGATTCCTCATTTAGAGACCTACAATGGTAAAGGTGATCCCTTAACCCATGTTAAGACCTTTCAAACATTGTGTAGTGACTTCTCTGATGATCAAAGGTTCATGGTGAAGCTATTCACTAGAACCTTTCGAGATAAGGCCTTAAAATGGTATTTATCTTTGCCTCCTTATTTCATTGACTCCTTTAAAAAACTTTCCAATTCCTTCATTCAACAATTCCAAAACAATATTGGTCCTAAGGTATCCTTAATTGATTTGATACATTGTAAAAAAGGTCCTTAAGAAAAGTTTATTGATTCCATTTGTAGATTCAAATATTTTCATGCTCAAATATCTTTCTCTCTATTTTATATTGGTGTGCAACGTATATTTATTGCCAATTTACAAAAAATACATTATAGACAAGATTATGTTTTATGAATTCTCTTCTTTCACTCAATTATTTGCAGTGCTTCATAATTATCAACATCAAGTGAGTCAATTTGAGATAGCCACTCCAATGGCTCTAGTTGATAAGGGTGATGTTGCATCACATTCCTTTAAAAAGTTTCAAAAATCAAAGGGCTTCATCAAGATCAATTCTTCATCCAACCATGTTGATGAGAAAGCAGCAGCAACATCCAAACCTGTGACTCCCTTTTCATCTTACTTTAGGCCTAGTCGTAATTTTACTCATCTTAATGAATATTTTAATAATGGGATATTGAAGTGTCTTAATGCTAAGGTGTTAATTATTCCTCCCATTAACAGAGTTGATCCTAACAAACCACAATCCAAATACTTCAATCACAAATCTTTCTATCAATATCACCATCAACCTAGTCATGATATTGAAAAATGTTTTCGCTTGAAATTTTCCATCCAAGACATTAATAATTCCAATGTTATACCCATTGAAGGTGTGAATGATCAAGGAAAAAAATCCATAGCACCTCCCAATCAAAACTTATAAGTCTATACTTGTCCTTTACCCTCTCATTCAACTAATATTTTTGATTTTACTGAATCTTTACCTTCTTCCTCCCATGTTGTGGCATATGATGATGAATCTACTGAATCCAACAATGTGGTTAATCTTATTTATCAAATTGAACCCTAACCTAAACTCAAACCTTTACTTGAGATTCTCATTACCTTTGATCCTAGTGAAACTATTAAGGCTCTAGATGGTCCTCTTTACATTCTCACAAGAGTTAATGGCCTTCTTTCTTGTGGTGTCCCTATAGATCCACTTTGCATGGTCAATTTTATAACTAAAGAACATCTTTTTACTAGAAAAATGCAATGTGATTTATATGACAAATCTGGTGTAAGGATCCAAACGTGTAATGGTTTCACTTATCCTACTTGTGGTTCCATTACCTTTCCCATAGAATTTGGTCATAAATCCCAAGATGTTACCTTTGTTTTCATCCCAACTTATGATAAATTTCAAGTCAGACTTGGTATTCCTTGGCTCACCTCCATGAAAGTTGTAGCCTCTCCTATCCATAAGTGTTTGAAAATTCCCCACATAGAAAAATCATAACTATCAATCATAGTCTCTATCATCCTTCAGTGCCTTAATAACTTCCTTTGACCTTGATTCCTTTGGCCTTCTATGCATCAACCACCTCCACCCCACAAAGTCAATCTCTTCTGATCCTATCAGAAATATAAAATACAAAATATTTATGAGCTTAGCAACCCTAAGCATGTTCAATCTCCTTGTCCTACACTTGAACTTCTTCCAAAAGCTCCTACACCTCCTATTTATGTTTTTGTTTTGCCTCTTATAAAGTAAAAACCTTATATCCATCTTATCTCTCAACTTAGTGAGGTTCCTTCAGTTCTCCCTTATAAAGAATAAAATGACATAATGTTGATTGATCCCAAACTAAATCAAATATCAAGAAAGACCAAATATAACCATTGTGATTGTGATCTCCATCATAAACATTGTGCTTGAGCTTGTGTGCATGCTTTTGAAAACCTCTCCTCCCCTAAAACACAAACTAATTCCATAATTCCATTTGATCAACCTATGTATACCCCAAGGGAGGAAGTTAATTTTAGAAAAATGAAATTGAACAAACATGATAATTTTATTTGTATCTTGGAATCTATTATGATTAATTTGGATGAAGAAGATATTCTTAATGATGATAATCCTAAACATAATCCTAATACAACTAACAATGATATTAATTCTAGTGATTATGATGGCATGTATGATATTATTGATGTTAATCATGATTTACCAGCTAGATTTGCAAAACAATTATCTCTTATCCCTAGTGACGAACAAAGGGACCCATCTTTACAGCATGGTCCTTGTTTGGAATTGGATATTATTCCATCTATCATTCTTGATGTTTCTCCTCTTGTGTCTTTCTCACCTCCCCTAAAAATTACAGACCGAGATGGGGGGAAGATGGTATGCTTGACTAGATCCTCTTGTGCGATGGATTCTTTGTGTTTCGTTATTTTTTATAGTGTTTTTCCCTTGTGATGTGTTGCTTGATATATGTTTTTTATATTTCTTTAGATGACCCTTATTTCTCCCATGGTGCAAGGTGATAAAGGAATCAATTTTTCATGACATTCCTCTATTTGTATCTCATTTATTCTATATATTGTTACATTTTATTTCATGCATGTTCTATTGTTTGTAAATGTGTCTTTTTGATGTCTAATTGGGGATGATGCTAAATAGTAGCTACTCATTCTTTTTTATCTCCGTTATGCCAGCCCAAAAAGACACTTCTTTCTAACTCTAATGTGTCATTATTCTATTGTGCTTGTATTTATACTACCTTGGGTGGATGATTTTAATTCATTTTGATATAATATGCATGTATTATCATATGATCATACTAACCCCTGAGTTAGTAGACCCCTTTTGTGCTCTCTTTTTTCATGTGTTTTAATTCCCTTGGTTTGTCCTTTATTTTGGGCATCTCATAGTGTAAATGTGTCTCCTAGATTCATATACACTCTATTAAAGATATTACTCTTGGTAATGCACTTGCAATTATTTTAACATAGGGGCATACACTCTGCTCATTGTTTCAAACTTTGCACACACACGTCCGTGCGTTGATTCTATGCTATATTTAGTGGATCCTTAGATAGATCCCTCTTTCATTTGGTCCTTTTATTGACCGCACACAGTCATTCCTTTGACTGACTACATTCACATGGCCCTGTGACTGATCTATTTTTAGATCCTTAGATTGATCCTTTGTGATGGGTTGACTAGAAACTATGTAGCTTGCTAGACTTTCAAGGACATCTTTTACAATGATTTTCCTTTGAAAAATTCAAAATAAGGCAACACCTTACTAGGATAGGGTTTATGCCCTCTTTCTCTTTATTTCTCTCTCGAGTTATGCTTCTCTTATCTTTGTTTTGGATTTGATGAAGACTTGAGTCACTTAGGGGCTTGGCATTTCTTTGTCTCCTCGACCTTGATAGGACCATTCATATGTATTGTTCTCCTTTATCATGAGCATGAGTTTGTCTCATACACCTGATATAGTGGGGGATAAATATATCATACAAAAAATTTAGCACCCATTATAGGTTGATCTAATCAAGACCTATAGCCCCTATTGGTGATTTCAAGGTTTTTTTCCCATTTTGCTTGATCCTCACAACCTATAATTAAAATTGCGGCCTATATTCCTCATCTTGATGTCCCTAGCTAATTTTGGGAAAAAATCCTAGGGTTCAAAACATACCAAACATTATGCCATTGGGTTCATAATGCTCCAAATGATATACACCCTATTATTTTTTCTCAGATTGGGCTTAGAGCCTAATGTTGGGGCTTTGGATTATTTTCCTCTCTGGTGGTCGACCTAGCTTAGTTTTAGATCCTAAAATAATGGTTTAAGTATATATAACCCATATCTCTCCTCATTTTGACATATAAAATCATATGCAAGGAATCATAAGAAAATCATTGTGGGCAAAGAGCATTCAACTTTAAGCAAGCTAGGTGATTTCAAGATCTCAAGCCAAGACATTATTCTCCCATCTCATCAAAGAAATCTTCTTCAAGTTGGAGAAAGATTTTATATCCCATGGTGGTGTCCTAGTGGAGCTCTCAAACAAGAAAATAATATCATTCTCTTTCTCCATCATTCATATTTCTCTATCTTCCTTGCAAGTGTGATTAAGCATTTCAAGAAAATCAAGATCTAGGAGTGGCATCCATAGATCAATGCACATGTGAAGGAATCCTTCATTGTAAATCTCGTCTACAAGCCAAAAATACATACAAGAATAAAACACAAGCATATTTCATGGATTTGAGAAATACAAACATTTATCCATGAGGGTAAGCACATTATTACGGTACTAAGCCTTTGTGTTTACATTACATGCATTATATTGTATGATTTTCTTTTCATATTTTAAGGTTGATTCCTAAACAAGGGTTTGACCAAGGTAAACCCCTTTAGACAACCTCTTTCCCTATTTTTCTATGTGCAGGAATAGGCCAGGAAGTTGTAACTAAAGATCCAAGCTTTGTAGACCCCGACGCGGGTCTCTACTAATTTTTAGGAAAAAGTACTAGGCACAGAACGTTCCAAACATTTTAAACTTAGGTGTGGAATGTTCTATAAATTCTACACCTAGATGCAGAATATTGTAAACATTCTACACCCTAAAAATTAGGCTCATATTTTTGAGACAAAGAGCAGGTAGGTTACAAAGCCTAGATCTAGAAGTACAAATATTTATGCGACTTTGATAGTTGAAAAAACAACAGCCAAACAACATCTCCTTCATTTATTCAAGGTACACTTTTCTTGATTGCATTTTTATTTCCTAGAATATCTTATTATATATCCTCCTAATTTCAAATCAATATTCCCCTTTAAGGAACAATCCAATATCCTAATTAGAGCTTGAATCTATATTTGATCCTATTGGGGTATTGACCTTCCTAATAAGCAATATATTACTATTGGAGATTTACTCCTGTGCAAATAATTGATTATATGTTTGCCATTGATGACAACATATAATATATAGTAGGTATCCTATATGAAATTATCAATACAGATGCTTTGGGGCTATGTGTATTTATTTCCATGGTGTATATATGTTCTAGTTGCTATGTGCATTCACACCAAGTCAGATATGCAGTTTTAGTTGAGTTATGATTAATCAATTATGGCAGTTACAATTTCTGAAGTTTATTTGTTAAGAGCCAACGTAAATACAATGTATCTTGAGTTGCGCCTATCTTCAAGATATGTGTGTTTGTATTCATGTTTAGTTATGCGTTAAAGATAATTATCCAAAGGCGCCAAACATGTTTCAATAGAATTGTAATGTTAGAGTTAATTTGGTGAAGCTGACTTTGTGAAGCGTCGCGTCTATTCAGTTTGAGTTGCACAGTCCTAATTTGTATTGTGTGCTTGGTTGAGCTGACAAGGAAGTTGATGAAGTGTTTCCAGATACCATCATGACCTTATCCTTGGTGAAGATACTTATAGCATTTTAGTTATGATCACTAAGCATTGAAAATGAAGTGAAAAAGAAAAGATAGAGAAGAGCATAAAGTCAGAGAGAGTAAGTTGAAGATCTATGTGAAGATACAAAAGTTGATTGCAATTCATTGGAACTGATCAAGACAGCAAGTCTACTCAAACAATTTATTTACCAGATATAGTGTATATCTATTATATTGAAGGTTGTATCCTTCACCATCTTAGCAGTGAGCTATTGGACAGTGAGTCCTCACCCTTAATAGGGTTGTCTGTAAAAGACTCCTAACAAGGTCCGACCTTTAACTAGGTCTCTGTACTTCTTGCATTGTAAAGATCAACTCCTAACAGGGTTGTAAGATCTTTTAACAGGGATCATTATAAACTAGTGCAATTATTTTTGGGTGCTAATTCCCACTGAGGTTTTTTCCTATTTGGTTTCCCCGTAATCAAACTATTGAGTACTCTATTGTGTTATCTGAATGTGCATTTACTTTATATCAAATTACATTAAGGAAAGAAAAAATAATTAAATTGACTAATAACTGATTCACCCCCCCCCCCTCCCTCTCAGTTATCNCCCCCCCCCCCCCTCCCTCTCAGTTATCCTTGGGACTATTCCAACAATTACATTTGAAAAGGAAGGTGTAATATTCTCTCTATTTTGATGCTTCCATTTTCCTATTGTTTTATATATATATATATATATATATATATGAAGTGTACATTTACCCTCAAGTTGCAAAGAAGATAAGATTTTACACCCAATATTTTGCAAAGATGATTAATAAATATTTGATACGACATACTTAGACATTGACATCATTTACACTAAACCAACCAGTAAGGTTTTGGGCTTTCAAAATATTTCAATAAACCTTACATTTGAGTAATAAGTCGTTAGGTTATAAAACCTTTATGAGGAAAGTAGTAAACAAGATTGAGTTCATGTCTATGTATAAATGGGAAACTATGAATGTAAGGTTTGTGTTCTAAAAATGTGTCACACTTCTATGAATCATTATATTCAAGATTTCTCAAGATTGAGGTCTTGAAATGCTGACTCATAGCTCTCTATTCATAGAGTGCAAGGGTTGGTAATGGAGTCCCTCAGATTGACCTAGTTTGTGCCCCTGCAAGTACACCATAAAACAAGAGATTCAAAGAGGAAAAGCAAGAATGCTAGTCTCCATGATCATCAAGTATGCATGCAAATGAAAGCTATTCTATATGA
>MU224945.1:3913693-3924343 GCA_018584345.1 Thuja plicata
TTGGATTAATGATGAGATTTGAGATCTCTGGCTGACTTAGTTAATTTTATTGGGATATGTAATGTTAATTAAAGATTGATCCACGTCATTTAATGTATGGGTAACCATAATTAATGCATGGTTTCAATATTTAATTAAAGGCTACTTTCGAGAAGTAAATGTAATGCAAAGATGGAATGATCTGTTGGATCTGACCTAACCTAAGATCTAAGATCTTGTTTAAGCAGCAAAATATTTATCTGACCTAGACAGAGAGGTATATGATAACCTTAAGGGGTTATTCATTTAGGATGCAAGAGGTGTGTTGTTGAATGTGAAGTGCATGAGTATGCAAAAGGGTTGCATAGCTGATTTACTGTTTAGCATGATCTAGTAGAGAAGGCTGAATATAGAAGCAGAGAGTTGCATGTGTGATTGCTTGATGGATTTCCAAGTAGATCAGAAGGTTGAAATGAAAATGCAGGCTATCCAGTAAGTTAACATCAGAGTTGTAATTGGATTTGAATTACAAAGTAAGTTGTATGTATCATATCACAACTGCTGATTACTTTTTAACCATTGTATCAATTAAATCCTTTAACAAGGTTGACCTAACAGTCATTTGTATAAATCCTCTAACAAGGTGACATTCAGGTAGAATGTTCTAAGTCCTCTAACAAGGCCACTCCTGATAGGGTGATTAAATCCTTTAACCAGGTCACACCTAACAGTGTGTTACTATAACCTTTAACAGGGTTGCCTCCTCACAAAGCTCACTTCAAAAGAGTGAAAACTTGGTAGCATGTTACTAGTGGTTTTTCCCATATTGGCTTTCCATGTTAAATACTTATGTCAACTTGTATGAATTCTTACGGTTTGTTTTACTTTTATGTTTCTACAAGCTAATTTCAATAGACAGTAAACTGCATGATTAAAGTTGTTGACATATGCTACTGCTGCCGAGTAGATCTGAAATACATAAAGTTTTTATTTTCTACATCTAGACCTGAGGATAACTGATTCACCCCTCCCCTCCCAGTTATTCTAAATTCATTCTTACAAACATAGTTGCAAGGAAATATTTCTCAATGTTGGTGTACTTAACCTCGTATGAAACAAGAGTGCGGCTAATATAGTATATTGCTCTTTCTTTCCCATTTTCATCAAGTTGAGCTAGCAATGCCCCCAAGGAAGATTATGTTTCTGAAATGTATAAAATAAGTGGTTTCCCTGGGATAGGAGGCATTAAAATGGGAGGATTTTCCAAGTACTTCTTGATTTGATCTATACTCTTTTGAAAATCTTTATTCCAAACACATTTGAATCTTTTGTGTAAGCTCTTGTTGAAGGCTTGAGCTCTATCTGCCAATTGTAAAATAAATATCCTTATAGATTGAAGACATCCTTGAAGACTCCTCATTTGACTAATGTTTCTAGGAGGTGGCATATCTATGATTGCTTGGACTTTTTTAGGGTCTACCTCTATTCCTTTTGATGAAATGATGAAGCCAAGTAGTTTTCCAGAGGTGACTCCAAATACACATTTTTTAGGATTTAACCTTAGTTGAAATTGTTCCATGCAATCTAGAATGACTTCTAAATCATCTAGGTGTGTATCTCTTTGTTTAGACTTTGCCAAGGTGTCATCCACATAATCTTCCATGTTTTTATGCATAATGTCATGAAAAATGGTTGTCATAGCTCATTCATAGGTGGCTCCTACATTTTTTAATTCAAAAGGCATAACGTTCCAACAATAGGTACCCCATGCACAAGTGAATGTTGTCTTTTCTTGATCTTCAGGAGCTATCTTAATCTGATTATATCTGGAAAAACCATCCATCAAGGAATAAATCTCATAACCCGCAGTCATATCCACTATCATGTCTATATTGGGAAGTGGAAAGTCATCCTTTGGGCATGCTCTATTGACATCTCTAAAATTTGTGGAAATTCAAATGGATTCGTCATGTTTGGAAACTGGTACAATGTTTGATATCCATTCAGCATAGGCAATAGCTCTTATGAATCTTGCACTGAGGATTTTCTCCAATTCTGCTTTAACTAGGAGAGCTATGTGAGGATACATCTTTCTCAATTTATGTATAACTGGTTTGACACTCGGAGCTATGGACAAGTGATGCATGATAAGACTAATGTCTAATCCTGGCATATCTGAATAAGTCCATGCAAAGTTGATCTTCTTTTCTGTAAGAACTTAGTGTAAACTTCTTTTTCTTGAGGTGACAAGGACTCAGCTAAGTGTACTATTTGTGGAGCCTCATATGTACCCAAATTAACTGCTTGTGTTGGTGCAATAAGCACTGAAGATCTATCTTGAAAGTAACTAGGGAGATGATCAAGTACCTCATCCTTAGGTGCCTTGGAGAGGTTTTCACCTTTGTATACATCATTTTCTTTTACTTTTTTTGGTTCTGACACTGCCACATAGTGGTTTTCGCCATCAGAACTCTTATTCTTTTTATTTTGTGACTAAGGTACTTGATGTCTGGCTCTGTCATGCTAGTAGTTGGTTCACTAGTGGAAGAGACTATGGGTTCAATGGCATTTAAGTAATAGGATATCTCATAATCATTTTGAAATGTTAAGAGCTCAAGTTCTTGATAGTGTTGGGACCAATCAATGAGGTCAGGATGAACAAGAGGCAAGTCAATGACTCATTCAAGGTTATAAATGTGAATGATATTATCGTTGGTGACCAAAGATTCAAAGTCTATCAAGTATCCCTCTACGCTACCCAAATTAGGATTTGTCCTAACAAGTGAAGAATCATCCACTAAAGCAACATGTGGGTTCAAATCCTCTAATCCTACACATGACTCATTGGCTACCTCAGGTTGAGAACTATAAGTGTGAAAAACATCAATATCTCTATCAATTGTTGAAGACTCTGAGAAAGAGTCCCATTCATACTCATGTGAACTTGTGTCTGAACTGCAACTACGATGCTTACACCATGAAGGTTTGGGACATCTTGATGTGGAAGGTCCAGTGTCACCTTCTCTTTCCATTAAACAAACAAGATTATTTCTTTGACATTCTCTGAAAGGATCTTCTATATCTTATTCATCTTGTTCTAAAGTTGTGACTGATGCATGGATGACTGGAATATCTGAATCTCCCCAAAGGAGATGGGTGGAAGGGATCCAATCTTTACACATATCTTGATAATTTTTAAAATTAGGTACACACTCTGATTCATCATCACTATCCAACTTTTGAAAGAGAGGATTAGTGCGTTTGTTGTAATTCTCAAATCCTAAGCCAACTGACTTCTTAGACTTGCGTCCAAAAAGAGCATGATCAAGTGGTTCGGATCTATAATCTAGATTGTGATTAAGAGGGCCATATCTAGGATAGCCCATCTGTCTAACAAAAGTATACCCTCTTCCATAAGTCTTAGGAGAGGGATAGAAGTTCTCATTGTGCATGTATTTATTTTCTCTATAGATCCTGTCTCTAACAAATGTCTCCTCTTTCTCATCTTGGATAGGCACTGATGACTCTACAAATGTTCCAAATAAAGTCATAGCTAAAGAGGAAGGTTTATTTTCTTGTGAAGGCTTTCCGTAAGACCTAGGCAAAATTGGTAATGTTGTGAGGGAGTTGAGCTGATACCCCCCATGCCAAGGTCTATCGATATAAGCTTGTCTTTGCATTCAACTAAGGTAGCATTAAAATCTTATGCTTCTCTATTGAGGGGAACATGAGCCCCTACTGAAATTGAAATAAAAAATAAAGTGTTATCCCCAGGTATACAAATCTCTATTCCATTGTAGGGGAACTTAACACATTGATGGTAAGTAGACAACATTGCTTGCATATCATGAATCCATGGTCTACCAAGTAAGATATTTTATGCAAGAGGACCAACGTCAACTACTTGGAACATAATATCTTTTTCAACAGGGCCAATCCTAATAGGAAGGACGAAAAATCCTTTGGAACTTCTTTCTGCCTCATCATAGGCTTTGATAGTGATCTTCTTTCTGGTATCTATGACTTCTTCTGAATAACCCAACTTCTTAAAAAGACTCAAAGAACAAATATTAATCCCAGCACCCCCATCTATCAACATGTGCCTGACACAGGTTCTGTGGATCATGACCTCAATATGAAGGGCAAGATTGTGCAGGTGACTCAAATGTTTATCATCATCCTTCGAAAAGGTAAGGTAATGAGGGCTAGCAATATGGTTAACCATGTTCAAGAATTGATCAACGTCTAAGTTGTTGGGGATGTTCACCATACGCAAAGCATCCTCAAGGACTTTCTTATGTCTCGGGGACAACTCTAAGAGCTCAAAGATGGAAATCTGAGCTGGGGTTCTTTGTAAATGATCAACAAGGTTGTAACTTGACTTAGGATCAACTGCCATTTTTAAGGTGACATTCTTGGATGCCACTTGGTTTGGTTTACCTTGTTGACTTGAATTGGGTCATCTAATGAGAATGGGACCTTGACTTCATACGACAGCGTTAAGAGTTTGGGATGACATTCTAGAGTTAGGACCCCTTAGCACCACAACAAGTTCTTCATCAAAGATAGGAGGAGATTCCATGCCTAGATCATAACCATAGGGATCTCTACCCCTCATCATGTTGACATTTTCTTCTACAACTTTAAGCATGTTGATAGTATTCTCTGCATCTGTGTAAGGATAATTGACCTCAACCTTGCCATTCTTAGGTTTAGAGGTTTCCCCCTTCTCATACTTTGGAAATGGTTCTTTGAATGCCTTATGATTGGCGTTGGTGTTCAATCCATCTATCTTAAGCTTTCCATTGTCAATGAGATCTTGAATAAGATTCTTGAGTTTGTAGTAGTTTTCAATATCATGTCCAATGCCATCGTGAAACTTGCAAAAAGATTTCTCATCCCACCAATGTGGCTTAACATCTGGTATATAATGCTTCGTGGGATCTTGAGGATGTACAAGGTTGTTAGCAATAAGTGCTTTCAAGATATCCTCATATGAATCACCAAGTCTTACAAATTGACGTCTCTCTTTCTTAGGTCTATCTTGGTATCTTGGCTTGTTCTCTTATTGATTAGATGCATTGAGCTTTATGGCTTGAACAACACTAGACAAGTGGAGAACCACTTGATCTTTGGGTTGAGAGGATTCCACAACCCCATCATTAACCAATTTTTTGTTCCTATTCCAATGTGAGTTCTTCCCTTTATCCTTGTTAGGGTTTTTATTTTGACCATTGTTGTTGTTGTTTCCATGTTTGGTCAAAAGTCCTTGTTCTTTTAAAACATCCTCAATCCTACATGCAGTTTCAACCATGGTGTCAAAGGAATCAAAAACCATCTTCCTAACTTCATACTGCATTTCGGGAACCAAGATGCTAACAAGGATATCAATCTTTTCATTTTTAGGAATGGTTCTAGAGTAGTGAGAGCATTGTCGTCTCCACCTTTGCAAGAAAGTAACAAAGGATTCCCCTTGATTTTTCTTTAAATTGCATAAGTCCAACATGGTGATTGATCTTGAAAGATTGTATGCAAAGTGTTGAAAAAATATGTGAACAAGCTCTTTGAAAGTCTTAATGGGGGGAGTTATGTTGGTGAACCATTCCATCACTTGACCCTTAAGAGTCCTTGGGAACAATCTCATGAGGTATGAGTCATCTTGATGGAACTCAAAACTTGTGGTATAAAACCGGCACACATGATCATGTGGATCTCCATTCCCATCATATTTGTCATATTGAGGGATCTCAACCTTTCTAGGGAAGTCTTTCATGTTAATACTTTTGTCAAAAGGATTAGGACAAATTGAATCCAGCGAGAATGAATTCTTGGGTGCTAACATCTTCTCCATCATGTTCTTAAGTTGTTTGATTTCCTCTTCTTGATATGGGCCTTGCTTCTTAATCTTCTTATCCACTTCAAAGTTGTAGGGGACTCTAGCACCCTTGTTGATTAAACTCTCTAGGAACTTGTCTTTGTTTTGCTCTAAATATTTCTCCACATATTTCTGGAAAAGTGGTTCTTGTTGCATTTTCATGAATTCTTGGGAGGTGAGGTCAAAACTTGAACTACTACCCCCATATTGTGAACCATGATGAGCACATTGTGATGGTTGTCTTGAGTTCCTAGCAGGTGTTTGTCTCCTATAATGATCATATCTTGAGGCCCTTCTTCCTCTTGGGCTAGGAGATCGCGAAGGTGTTCTTGAACATCTACTACTTCGGGGAGTCTTAGGAGGGGTGGATGGAGGAGAGCTATTTCCACCACCATCATTCATATTGTTGAATTGATCATTGTGTTGTTGGGCCAAGATTATATCTTTCTCTTCTTGGTAGGCCTTCCTTTCCATTTCCAACAAATTTTTTCTCTCCGACTCTAGGAGTCTAACTTGCTCTTCCTTTTTAGTGTGTGCATCTAGGAAGGCTTTCTTTTTGTGCTCAATTCTCTTGAGTCTTTCACTCGTGTATCTTGAAGGAATTATGGGTGATGAACTTGGTCTTGAATGTCTGACTAAATCATTCATATATGTTGTGTTCACCCGTGTATCCTAAGACTCATCATTTTGGTTGTCATGATGTAACGCCCCGCCAGGGAACCCAAGAGAGATTAACCTAGAACATGTCACTATGTGTGCTGAGTAATTTTTTTTCTTTAAATTTAATATAAAGAAACATACAATCATGCGGAAGTAATTACCATTTATACACATGTCTTACACTCACATAGATTACACGACTCAAGGGTCCCATGATGTTGAATTACTTAAAGAAAAACACAACTAACAATATAACAAAAGATTCTATCTGATTAAACATATCAAACACAACTTACATAATCATAATTATAATCCTCATGGATAACCATGAAACCACCATAAACACACATCCACTGCACATGTCGCAGGGTATGTGGTAATCACTCTAAACTACTTACTATTACCATTTCCAAATTAGGTATCACATGCGATACCCTAACACAAGATTACAATAATGAAATTGCATAATAAATGATGAAGGAATATAAAGAGCTCATCTGCAAAGAAACCATCAAGCACCTAGTACAAGGAAATTGAATCTCAATTTATAAATAATCACTACCACCTGTCCGTGTGGAACCACAAAGGTCCACCCCACCATGCTAAGGAGATAACAACAGATCCCAATCAGATATCCAAAACCAAGAAGGAATAACTAAGAAGGGGATCCTGATAGCTCTCTAATCCAATATACTAATCATCATAAAAGGTAAGACTCACTAGTCCAGAGGCAACTGACAATGTAGGAAATCTAGACTGTGCAAAGAAAGGTGTCATCATGTTCGTCAACCCTTAAGTTCAGCCTAGGTAATCACAACAAATTTTGGCACCTAAGTGACCATACACAGAGCTAATGTCCTCTCATACTAACAAGGCCCACTAACTATGTTAGATACCTCGCAGGGCAGCTAACATCTTCTCAACACCATCTTAGCCTCTATACTAGCACTCAAGCATGGGTGAGGACACATCTTATTAATTCATTTTAATTTCTCAAATATATCTTTAGTTATCACTTATTAAGAAACTCCACAATAAGCAATCTAGTAGTCTCTTACGGACATGGAACTTATTGCAAGCCACCTCCTACTACTCATCTAGGTAATCCTACCCTAGGCTCAGAGATCCTAACAGATCTAGCATAGGTCACAACCCTAGTGTACCCCAAATCAGTATCTCATACAACAGGAACGGTCACATAGGTACACTAGCAAATAACATAATCGAAAGGGTCATCATGGTCAGTTTAGGGTAATATCTGACAACGCACACACCATGAACTAACAAAAATATAACTACACTCCCCTCAGCCTCTGTATACATCCTAGGTCATCTAATGCCCCCAAAATAATACATATAAGCAAAAGAGGTCCATTAAGATGCAGAGAAACAGAAACGTCTTAAAAGACTGAAAAAATGAAAATACATGAATAACAATATCATCTATTTAAACCATCCACATGCATAAGATAAACCCATTTCATCCATTAATAAATCTAATTTTACGATTAAATTCAACACAATAAATAATATCGAAATTAGACCCATTTGAACTACCCCTAGCATCTAAATGGACTAATTAAAATAACCATTACATTAGTTGCATTAATTGATCTAGGAGAGTACATTAATTACATCATGACTTTAATATAATGTAGACTAATTGACTCAAAAATTAACTACACTGTATATTAATCATTCAATGATAACCCCTAATACAAATTAATCGGAACATTCGTGTCCATTATAACATTACAATTAATTATGATAAATCTATTAATTAAAATTAATCCTAATATATATATATATAAACTAACACTTAATTTACTAATTAAAATTAATAATAAAATATTATTAATTAAAATTAATAATTAACATATTATAAAATGAAATGAATTTACATTTCTTTTAAACAAAACAAATTTAAAACCGGATGAATTAAATATAAATATATAAAAAACATATTAAAAAAACAAATTAAAAAAAAAAACATGATTTACATTGGGGGGGACCCACGCGATACCCCTGCCCCTACGCATAAAGCGCTGACCACCGTAGTGGTGGTGGGGACCGGCGGGTCCCGTCACCCACCTGCCTTACGGCAGGTGGTGTGACAGCCTGCCTCCCTTATACTTAGGAGTGGCGCATGCCACTGGGGGGTGGGGATGGGGTCCCACCTCCCCACTTAATTTTTTAAAATTTTCTTTAAAATAAATCCGCTATTCAATGCGGTTTAAAAAAAAGATTTTTTTTTTTAAAGATAAAAACAATTTCGATTTAAAACCCTTTTTTTTTAAAGAAGTAGTTATTAATTTTTCTTTTTTAAAATGAAATCCAAAAATGGAAAAGTAAAGAAAAGGATTTTTTTTTAACTTTTTCATTTCCGAGTAAAACTTTTCACCAGTCTGTATAAATACAGACAGCCCTTTTTTTTTTTAAATGATATAATTTTTTCAAAGCACATGCATAGGATAATTATTTATTTCTCTTCTATAGTCATGACTATAA
Organism: Thuja plicata; assembly: GCA_018584345.1. Lineage (NCBI taxonomy): Eukaryota > Viridiplantae > Streptophyta > Pinopsida > Cupressales > Cupressaceae > Thuja > Thuja plicata. The sequence goes on from MU224945.1 coordinate 3,922,716, forward strand.
ACAGATTTAATTTTTTGAATTCAAGGAGATTTATGAGGGATATAAATACGAAATTTTGACAGCATGACTATAATATGCTAAGACATACATAATCGTGAAAATGATGAATCCAAGCTTCTCATAAACTCCAAAAAATAATGAAACATCTATTAATTGTAAATTTAATTTCTTCTATAGTATAAACTATATCAAGAGTTTAATTTTTCATTTTCTAAGAGATCTAGAGGGAATTTCTTCCCGAAATTTTGACAGCATAACCCTATGATGCTAAGATTATAGAAAATGAAAGAAATATAGATCTAGGGTTTCTACATACACCCAAAAACATAGAAGCAACCATAAGCCATTTAAAGGCCAAATTTAAGGAACATGCACTAAAACAATACGGAAAACCTCAGATCTACGAAATTGAATCCATATAAGGCAAATAAAACCTACCTTTAATCCAATGCAAGAAACAAAAGAATGTAGCTTGGAGGATGAAAGTAGATCTGAAACTCTCAAGCCCAATTCAACCACAGATCTAGTACAATGTAGATCCAAACACACACACACACAAGCAATAGAAAATTTTGAAACCTCGAAGCAACCAAGATCCACAACAATCTACAATTCTTCAAAAACCCCAAAATCACCAAGAGCTCTCCAATTCTCAAAAACCTCTTATCAGCGAATGAATGACCAATTCCCCCTAAAGAGATTCAGATTCCCCAAAACATGCAAACGTGAATGACAACTCCCAAGTCAATCCCTAATTTAACTCCACTTGAAAATTGAAAATAAATCCAAATTAATTAAATAAAATATGCTTTATTGCCACAACTCAACTTTGACTCCTAATTACAAGTTAAGATATTTTAATTTGAAAATACTTTTTCAACACAATTATGCACATGTAATTAATAAAATATTTAATTAAATAGATTAAATATTTATGTCACAATAATCCATGCAACCAAATATTTAATTATTTAATTAATCAAATAAGCACATACAATATAGTTTTCAATTAAGTGTTTAATTAAATCCAAAATATTCAAATATTTCAATTTAATTAATTATTTAAAATAAACTTAGGATATAATTAAATCATCAATTCAACTATAATCCATTAAATCACAGAATATGGAAAATTACTCAATAATCAAAAAATCACCTGAAAACATAATCAAGCAAAACACACACAAACTCAAGAGAGAGAGTATTCGAATTCTGTCAACCTAGACAAATCTAGATAAGGTAGTCATACTAAAACTCATCCAAAATTAGGACAATTAGGCTTAGGTTAGGGTTTTGGATCTGTGTGTTACCTCCCCTCTTTACCATCGAGATGAATATTTATGGGCACGCTCACTACTGCCAATTCAGGGAAGACGATGCCCTGTACCAGCAATTTTGTCACCAAAAGAACACACATGTACATACATAATATAATATCGCAATCAATGATAGGGATCAGTTGAACGTGTGGATCTCACCAAAGCAAGTAACTATGTCTCCGTCCTCTACCACAACAACACATCAACAAGTACATTCACATATAAGACAACCATACACATGTGAGTATGGGGTAAGTATATCATAATCTAAAATCGACATATAATAATCAACATGATAACATCATCACA
>MU224945.1:3926626-3980740 GCA_018584345.1 Thuja plicata
TTATATTGATTGAATTTAAATTTTGTATGGAAGTGAATGGACAAGAGATTACTAAGACTCTCCAAGTGTGTTATCAAAGGATCTAAAGGTTTATCTTCTCAACAAGGACAGTTTCTAGCTCACCAACACCAAGCAAGGTCACTTGTGAAACCAAAGATTACTAGTTCAAGAGGTCAAAACAAAAGAATCCAAAGTTTAAACAAGCTTCTAATAGTGGGGTAAGTGACCTAATCTGATCTGGATCAATCCAAGAAGACTGAAAATGACCTGATAGCAAAAATGAGCAAGTTGATAGTTTGACACTTAAGAATGCAGATTTGTTGATCGTTTTGGTGTTGGTCTTAATGTTTGGGTGTATGTTTGATCTTTCACTCACACAAGACACATCAAGCAAATTATTTGTTGTAAAAGTAACAGTCACATCACAACCTAGGTAAGCCAAGATAATATCTGTTGAATTCCCACTTGAACCAAATTTCAGCCACGCTTACTCATAGTAGACAACTTAGAACCTTGGAGGCACGGGCTCCTCCTTACATGTGCACTCACTTCTTAGGCACACCAAGCTTTGAATCCCAAGAGAATTTCTTCCCAAAGGACTATTATCTATACTAAGAGCCATGAAAATGTGGGATATATTAGTCGGTCTTTGACCTTCCACGCCAATAGATAGAGGGTTTTTGGTCACTAAAACAAAGTTTGTAGTCAAGGCATCCGTTCAGGTGGTTGTGACCAAGTCATTTTCCCAATTAAGGGGGCTCTCCCAATCCTTTCAAAGCAAGGTTTTCACCTTAACAATGTAGGGACTTTAACGTACCACTAGGGTACTAGAGGATATTTTGGTTGCCACAATGAATTCACACCTGTCCACTGTGAGACTAAACACAATGGCATTTTTTATATACCGGTTTGGAAGGGCTTGACTTTAGCCTGTTACCAGTTGGAAAATCCACTCTCACTGGCTCTATTAAGGCACTCGGGAGGTAGCCACGCTAAAAGAATTATATGAACTTCTCTTACACCCAAGATCCACAAAGGTGAGGGGAGAGGATACGTTCATATAATTCTTAGGATTACAATTTAAAAGACACTTCAAACACATAAGAAAATGACAATAATATTTATAAATTTCTGATCATCCCAAAAGGGCGAGAGCATAGTTTCCCGACATTATTGTCATTCCTAAAAATACCAAATAGAAGTTCATTTTAGAATTATTGCATGTGGGTTCCTATTTTAATAAAACAAAACAAAATGCAAGCACAATATTTAGCACGCTATCGATCAAGGCAACCTACAAGATGATTCATTAGTAGTCTTTATTTGAGTCTTCTTTTTCAACGTCCTGCAAACCACTGTTACACTATAATCAAAGATAGGCATCAAGAACAACAAAGTCAAAGATTGGTCAGCGTTAGAAAAATTATAAATTCATAAATCTAATTGCATATTCAGAAAGTAGATGAAAAATCACGTACTTTCAAAAAATATTACACTCAAAAATGTTACCGTATGAGCCTTTATGAGGCTTCAAAAGTTGTAAAATAGAGGATTAGATAGGTATAGTGATGAAAACCTATAATTTTTGATAAATCTGTGACTAAAATCTAGAAAATAATAACAACCCAGAAATCTTCAGACAATTCTACCCAAAATAAAAAAAAAATTGCACTCAATTTAGACCTAAAATGAGCAAGATATGATCATTTGAAGTTAGACTGCAATTTCACAAACTCCAATGGTGAAGGCAAAAAATTTTCAAACCCTTCTAACATCAACAGACTATGGCATTAAAATTGACGGGCTGGGGGCTGTCACAGAATGCCTAGATTTTGACAGTCATATGGTCGTCAAATTTAACATAGTAAAAAAATTCAGATTTTTTTTTTTGATTTTTTTTTTCAAAAATCTGCCTCAGGCTGCGTGCAGAGATGATCTGAAATCTACCTTGATTTCTATGCAACGGGTTGTACGGCCTCCTTGGGCAAAATGTTTTTGCCACAGATTCAACTTTTGACAAGTATAAGCATGTTTACAGTCATTTTCAACCGAAATGATATTCCGGACGCAATGGTGCAATCAGATTTGGCTCAAAAGGAGAGATTTAAAAATACTGAGATAATAATAGATAGAAGATAGAAGAAATTTTCAAATGTGATGACAAAAATGGATGTTTTGCCCCACGGTGAGCACCAAAAATATGTGCTAAAAATGGGTCACACTTCTATGGATCATTATATTCAAGATTGCTCAAGAATAAGGTCTCAAAATGGTGACTCATAGCTCTCTATTAATGGAGTGCAAGGGTTTGTAATGGAGGCCCTCAGATTGACCTAGTTTGTGCCCCTGCAAGTACACCATAAAACAAGAGATTCAAAGAGGAAAAACAAGAACGATAGTCTCCATGATCATCAAGTATGCATGCAAATGAAAGCTTTTCTATATGATAACAATGCATGATTATTCTATGAAAGGAAATACAAATGCAAGATTAATCTATGAAAGAAAATATGAGTTTAATCTAAAATGCAAATGCAAAATTAACCTAAATAAATTGCCATGAATGCATGAGAGAAAAAGACAAGAAGAGAGAAGTTGCAATATCCATGCTCAAGTGCTCAAATTCTCCTCCGAAATTGCTCTCCAATCCTGCAGCATAACAATAAACTAAAGAATGTGTGTGTTTTTTGATTATGCAAATGAGAAGGAGAGGCCTTCTTATAAAGAGCAATGGACGGTGGAGATTAAGAGGTAAAAAGAAAGAAAATAAAGCAATGGTGGAGATTAAATCTTGGTTGATCCATGTGCTTTAAATCTTCAAAGGGCTATGATTAAGAGGCAAAAAGCCCACCACTTGAGAAGATGTAGAGAGAAAAAATGATTTTTATTTATTTTTTATTTGATTTATTTCCTGTTTTATCAAAAAGAGAGATTTAAGTGGGGATTTTTTTTATTTAAAAGAGGAATTTTTTTTTAATTAAATAAGATAAGATTATTTGATTAAAAGAGGGATATTAATTAAATAAGATAAAATCATTTAATTAAAAAGGGATTTTTTTTTTTTAGAATAGTTTGTTCTCTTTGGCTAAGAGCCAAGGACTAAGGGGCATGCATTCTGCCAAATTTGCCCAGGGAACGATCCTGGCCTCATCCCTTATCAGATGTATTCACGAGATTTGAACCCTGGTGGGCTCAATGAGAACCATTGAACTTCACCAGTCGACCAATTCACAATTGACAAAAAAGGGATATTTTAATTAAATAAGATTATTTCATTTAAGAGATATTTTCTTTTATTTAAATAAGATTATTTCATTTAATAAAAAGAGATGTTTTCTTTTAATTAAATAATATTATTGAAAAACTAATCAAACCTTAGGAAATATTGAAATAATTAAATTAATTATGATTTGATCAAGGAAATTGATTTGAACTGAAAATGTTGCAAAGCATTGGTTCAGGAATTTGATAAATTGATAAATGGGGCCCAAAGTCTAGGCAGCCATTTTAGGGTGCATGCAAGGTTAAGCATCAATGCCAAAGAACTATGAACTATAATTCATGTAGATGAGGAATAAGATGAGAACTAGATGCAACTTTTGGAAAATGATTAAATATGATCACTGTAGAGACAAATTTATTTTGTACAAACCAATAATTGGAAGAATATATATGGTTCTTATGTTTGATTATCATCAAGTACTAACATTGAGATATCTTCTTAGTATCGATAAATTTTATATTTTGAATTTGGTTTGTTGGATAATCTATCCTTGAATACTCAAAGTTTTATGGGAGTATTACCGGTTTAAAGAAATTGTGATTTTTTTCTTAGGACTAATATTTTGTGATGTACTTGTCTATAAATGAAGAACATTGTCCACCTAAATTACAACTTATCAAAGGAACATTGGTGAGAAAAGAGCCAAACTGTTCAAAGAATGCACTAAGGGTTTACAATATGTGCCAATATATTTTATGGCCATTAATGAGCATATATGGATGCTTTGAATCAAGGAAATAGACATACATCAAAGCATAATCAAATGTACTTGTCTATAAAATAAGAAGATTGTCCACCTAAATTACAACTAATCAAAGGAACTTTGGTTAACTATAATAGCTGGAAAAGCTTAAGTGGACAAGGATCAAAATGTGGGAGTACAAATGAGCATGCGAGATGTTCGACAAAATGTCTTAAGGAGATGTCATCAGATGGAAATCATCATTTAAAGGATTGAAAGATAAAACTTAGGTGATTACCACTATAAATATTTCAGAGGATACCAGATTGGAAGCAATTTACACCAAAACATGATATTAAAAGAAGATAGAAAATCCCCCATCCCAAGTGGCGATGAGAGAAGGTCTAGAAATTGTGTGAATGCTTTAAACTAACATAATTTTATGTCAACTTCTTAGGGCATGTGGGCTCAAACAAGAAAATATAATTAAAGGATTGTAAACTTACTTGGTGAATATTTTCTTATGGGCTTGGAGGGCACAAATAACCATACCTCTCAATGCTAGTAATATCTTGTGACAGACACGACACTTCAAATATTTGGCTTCTTGAGACCGCGCCAATAAAGCAGCAATAATCACCCCAAAATTAATATTGTCCTTGATTGTAAATCATGATCCCAAATTATTGAGGCTGCAGAAAGTACCCCCACCCCTCCCACCCCTCCCATTATCTTAAGGTAACTACTCTATATATGGAATTTCCTCCTGGCACTGGCAGAGCGATTGGTATTCTTTATCAAAGTTTTTAATGGGTATCCTTGCGCATTTATTTCCTGAAAGAGCATTATGATCGTGAGTAACATAGGATGAACCATCAATTCAGAGATGTGTTAGTCTCTTATTTTTAGCAAAAATCCCCTGCCATCCCTTGGAATCCATCCCACTTTGTCCTCTCCATTATCTTCCCCATGCTGGGTCGTTTTAGAAATTGTCCCCTTAGTGTGCCTCAAAGATGAGACTTTTATTAGCATTAAGTTGAGTCGACATGGTGTTGACACCTAAAAGTGATCGGTCGTTTATACGCAATGATTTTAGTAACATTCTTCTTAAATTGTTAAATAATATTTATTATTTAATTAATATGTCTCCTACTATATTCTAATTTCAAATTCATAATTTCTCCCTAAATTTATAATTAAGTAATTTTGATTATTTATTTAATTATTAAATGTCTAATTAATATCTATTAATTATTTTTCTATAACGTAATTAAATAATTATCATTATTTAATTATTCCCTATGTCATTACAATTAATTAAATGATTACATTATTTAATTAAATATTTCCTCTTTATTAATTATTATATTTATGTAATAATTAAATTAATCAAATTTTCAATCATAATCAAATAAATGCTAATGTATTTAATTTTACAAATTATTTTTCTCATAAATAAATGAATTTATCTATTTATTTATATTCCCCCATGTGCAAATAATATATTTATTTAATTATATTGTTTCTTCCACTTCTCACTAATACTTAGTTTCAGATCATTAATCAATCACAGTTGTAAACTCCTCAATCACTCTTTTTTTGAATTATCAATCAATTCAGTTATCAACTCAATCTGTTCAATCTTCTATTTCATCTAATCAATTCACTGATCAATCTATTTTTTTGACAAACCAATCTATCCAATCAACTCACCTAACAAATCAATCTATTGATTTTACTCTTCAATCAATCTAAGTTCACTCTTCAATCACAGATAATAAATCCCATCAATCATGGAATCCTAATTGAAAACCCAAAATTCTTATAGCCAGAGGCAGAAAGGGCGAAGGTTATTTCCCTATGAAGATTGGATAGTAGAAAGTACCTAAGTGGTACAATTTTCATCAGGCTAGCCTACCTCTTTTCATTTTAACACTTCATCTTCTGAAAGGTGTTCATTGTAGAGAGCACCAAAGACCAGATCGCAGGATCCTCAAGGAGAAGTGAGAAGGTAAAGCCATGGAAGCTCTGCCAGCACAACACGTGGCAAGACAATGGAGTTTCTTATACCTTTGGGAAAAGTTTTCATGTTTTAAGATCCACCAACGTGTCGCATGTTTGATCAGCAATCGCATCATTTCAAAGGGTTGTGGGGTCCATATTCTTTATGGTGATTGCCATCTTTTCAGTCAGTGAAAAATCTTGAGGCAAACCCAAATCTTAATGACATCCTCCCCATCAAGGTGGTGAGTTCTTCGAGAAAGGTGCAGGTGGAATTCATGTTGTGTGTGGGAAAAGAGAATAAATTAAAAGGGTGGCCTGCATGAATGGTCATAACAGTCGCCACAATGATTCTTCCACATGGCATATTTTATGCCTTTCTCAATATTTTTTGATATTCGGTCCAGGGATCTCTTTCTATAAAAGACCTACAGGCACTTTGTAAAAATGAGGCTTTTTTGGAGAGATCACTTAGAGCTAGGATTTCTTTTCTAGGAGTTTTGTTAATTAGAATAACATTGTAATATAGTTGTATTTGGATTCTTTCAACCCTAGTCTTGTAATCTCTATACATTTAATAGAAGGAATATGTTGGACTATGCCTAGTATAGCTATCATTTTTTTTCTTTTAGGCTATTATAACCCATCGTGATTCACAAGTTATTGGATCATATCTGGTTACTCTTTCAATGCTTGTGGTCTAGGGTTAAACCATGTCATTCTACGAATGAATCCATTCTAGAATAGTTTTTTTAAGTTGGATAAAAATGGTGTTGTCCATGGGAGCCTTAATGGGTTCTTCTCACAGGAAGATATGAATGTTTTGGCCTATGTCCAGGATCTTGTCGTCGCATTCTCTTCCCAGTAATGAAGAGTTTGTGGCATTTTGTGCTCATTTATGGGGTCTAACACTCTTATTGTCTGCTAACTGGGCTTGAAGGGTTTCAAAATCTCTGAAGTATCACCTCGATTTTGATATGAGGTTCCTCACCTTATCCCCAAAATACCAAAAGAAGAGTTGACTTATATAAAACCCTAGAGGTTGTTTCACAGGATGTAATTCGTCCCACCACTGTGAAACTTTCAGAATGCCCTCATCTAAATGAGAGACTAGATATGGGATCAATAGTTTTCCTGGCACGCCCAGTGGGACCAATATTTTATAGCTAAATATTTGGTGCATTCTTTAGTGTTTTTAGCCTTGAAGAGGTAATTTCCAAGCACTTAATGACTCTGAAGTCAAATCTTGGATAGGTTCTAATGGTATGAGTTGAGTTCCCATTTTTGTAATTTCCTTTCCTTTATAAATTCTTTCCCTTCCCTTATGCATTGAAATAGAGGGATATTATGGCCAGAAATATTTTCCACCTCCTTTTTTATGAAAATTCAGATGTTTTGCCTCTTTACCAGCAATATCAGGCCAAGAGTGCTCATAGTTTTGCTCCATATTCCCCTGTTATACCTAGTTATGAGCAAACTCATGATCCCTACTACCCGCCTACTCTCACTTATGCCTATCAATCATGGGAGGTTCCCTTTAAATCCTATCAACATGCTTACCCTCTCTCCCACAACCAAAACATGGGAAAGCAAGAAAACATGAGTTGCAGGGAAATTTTCTAAATTTCCAACCCGAACTAAAGCCATCGAGAAGGAGCAAGAATATCACAGATGGCGAGAAGAGCTTTCTTACCAAGATCAAATGTTGTAGCAGTAAGTTGATGTTCTCAGAATGCAACAAGATAAGTTCCTTGCAATGAAATTTGTTGCTAGACAAGAGAGAACAATGCAACTGGTTTTAAATAAAGATGCAGATCCATCTGATCATGAGTCCTCATTTTCTCATGAGCCAGAGGAAATGAATTTAGAGGAAGAGGGAGAAAAGAAAGAGAGGTTGAGGAATAGATGCAGGAGGATATTGAGAATTTTTTTCCCCATCAAACCTCTTTGCAAACATGGAATGAGGAAGGCAACGAAGACAAGGGAGACCCAATCCCACTTTTTAATGAGCTTCCCCTCTTTGTTGATATGGACGAGACCAAGCAGAGAGATGACAACATAATACAGAGAATAGTTCAAGAAGAGGAGCTTATTGTTCTTTCAATTTGTCATTAGGATGCCTTTGTTATAGAGGAATCTCTTCAAATGAAGGGAATCATAGAAGATATCGATGAAGAAGACAACTTCCTTGATGAGTTTGATGTTATTGGCTCATCCGTCAACTTTGAATCAATGGCTTCTACACCTGAAGGCCAAGAGTTGCAACAAGAATAAGAAGTCTCCATAGCAGTAAAGAAGCCATCAGAGCCAATCTCTAATGGTCATCAAGAGATGAAAGGGTCAGTAGAGCCATTAAGGGGATGTCCCATCAGACATCTAGCTCAGATCTACAAGTTGCCACTAGTCATGCTCATCTCGGAGCATGAAGATGAGATTCATAAAGGGAATGAGTGGCTTACCCATACACTATAAGAAGAAAACATTCAAACATTGGTAAGTTTATTTATTCTTAGTCCTTGGGAGGCACTCTGGCATGATAGGTGCCTATCAATTTTCCTTTTCTGGCTAATTATCCAGAAACATGTAAAATATAAAGATCTAGTTAGAAAGGGAAGTTACTTCAATAGGTCAATCAATGGCTTTGTTTAATATCATTGTAATATAAATCATGTACATAGTATACTAGAATTTTCTTGTTTTCCAAGAAGTTTTATTACACATGTTGCATTCTCCTTAAGTGAATGCATGTTGTAGTTTCATGCTCTCCTCCAAGTGCACATCGCACACATTTTTTGGTTCATCTTCAAGACTCTGTTGTCCAATGGATAAGGCTTCGGTCTATGAAACCATAGATTCTAAGGTTCTTTCTTAGCAAGTTGAGACCCCCTATGAGTCATAAAATGTTGGTATTTCTACCATAGCCATAGATAGAATAGGCAAATTTTATGGCCCTACAAAGATTGGATTGCATAAAATACCTAAGTGGCACAATTTTCATTAGACTACCCTAGCTCTTTTCTTTTTAGCACTTCATCTTCTGAAATATGCTCGCTGCAGAGAGTGCCAAATACCCTATCATGGCATCCTCAAGGAGAATTTAGAAGGTAAAGCTAGGGCATCTCTGCCAGCACAACACGTGGTGGCACAATGAAGTTTCTTATATCTCTGAGAAAAGTTTTCCCCTTTCAAGATCCATCAGTGTGTCGCGTGTTTGATCCGTGATTGCATCATTTGAAAGGGTGGTGGGTCCACATCCTTTATGGAAATTGTTTTCTTTTCAGTTAGTGACAAATCCTGAGGCAGCCCCAAATCTTAACGACATCCTCCCATCATGGTGGCGAGTTCTTTGAGAAAGGCACAAGTGGCATTCATGTCATGCGCGGGAAAAGAGAATAAATTTAAAAGGGTGGCATGCCTGAATGGTTGCAACGGTCGCTACAATGATTCTTCCACATGGGACATTTTATTCCTTTCTCAACATTTTTTGAGATTTGGTCTAGGGATCTTTCTATAAAAGACCTGCGGGCACTTTGTAAAAATGAGGCTTTCTTGGGGAGTTCAGTTGGAGCTAGGATTTCTTTTTTAGGAGTTTTGTTCATTAGCATAACAATGTAATATAGTTGTATTTTTATTCTTCCTACCCTAGTCTTGAAATCTCTACATATTTAATAGAAGGAATATATTGAACTATGCCTAGTGTTTCTTTTTCTATATATATATTTCTATTTTGAGGATGGTTTTAAGGTTTTGTGTCATTTCTGAACAAGTATAGCTATCATCTATTGCTTTCGAGATCTTATAACCCATTGTGATTCTCAAGTTATTGGATCATGTCTGGTTACTCTTTTAATGCTTGTGGTCTAGGGTTATACTCTACCATTCTATGAATGAATCCCTTCTAGAATATATATTTTTAGTTGGATAAAAAGGGTGTTGTCCACGTGAGTCTTAATGGGTACTTCTAACAAGAAGATATGAATGCTTTGACCTATGTCCAAGATATTTTCATTGTGTTCTCCTCCCAGAAATGAAGATTTTGTGGCATTTTGTGCTCATTTTGGGGTCTATCACTCTCATTATCTGCTAATTGGGCTCAAAGGGTTTCAAAATCTCTAGCGTATCACCACAGTTTTGTTTTGAGATTCCTTCCCTTAACCCAAAAATACCAAAAGAAGAGAAAACTTCTATAAAACCATGGAGCTTGTTTCATAGGGCACAATTCATCCCACCCCTGTGAAATTTCTAGACTACCCTTGTCTAGGTGGGAGACTAGATCTGGGATCAACAGTTTGCATATGCATTTGTTTGAATAGTTTAAATTTGTTAAGTGTTTATGTTTTTGTTTTATCTTGCTTCCTCTTTTGATTATTAGGTATTTATATACTAAGTGTTATTAATAGATCTTCATGGTTATATTTATGTTGATATTGCAGGTTTAAAAACCTAAATTACCCCTGATTACAATGGTGAACCAGACGTAAAGCACCAAGCTTCCAAAAAATTAACTTTATCTCTGTTTTGCAAAAACACGGGTTTAATTCAGCACAACATATAGAATGATTTGACACAATTATCCTACTAAATCAACACACTCACACAATTGAATCATCAGCATTAACAAGATCAATCTCCATAGTTAGAGAACCAAATCCACACACTCTATAGACCAGATCGATGCACTTGATGGTCTTATGCGACACACTTTCTTGTTAATTTTTGCATCACTGATCTCATTTATGATTTTGTCTACCTTATTTTATATTCTAATTACTACCATTTTTATTTTGATTCCTATTTATTCCCATCATATATACTATTTTTAGGCGGGATTATTTGATATTGACATGTTAATTTTCACGATCTAGATCAAATTATTTCTTTGTTTTTTGTTTCTGTTTTGACATAGGTTGTAGAATAAATGACAGGCTCGATACCCTAAAACATTGCACTTTCTATATAGAATCAGCACACTTGAGTACATAAAACCACATATTCATCATACTAAATCGATGCACTTACTATTCTAAAATCATGCACTTGCTTGTCTAAAACTCTCTTTTGTGTCTTAAAATTATACTTCTTTGTTGTAAAGTAGAACACTTGCACTATTAAAGCTATGTAAATATAGATGTGAAATGACGCAGTCAATTGGTAAACATAAAAAATTCAATGTCTAAGAACCAGCAGAGAAGCAAAAAAGAGAGAGAAATTAGCCAAAGCAAAGGACCAGCTCGAAGACTACAATCGCAATTGGAAGCAATAATCAAATACAAAGAGCTCTTCAATGCATACTTGGATAAAGTAAGTAGAATCACTCAAAATTTTAATTTTCTTCATGTTAATGCAAATATTCTTATGGACTATCACTTTTGATTCCTAGATCTTAGGTTTTTTTATACTAACTTTTGTTTTTAGCTTGTGGTGTGGAAGCCATGTTAATCTTTTTTAATCTAAAATCAATCCACTTTTATTTTGGTGCACTAATACAAACATTGTATGGATACATATCACAAACTCATCTTTTGATTTGGTGTTTAAAATTGATGTGGGGTAAATAATTAAGTAAAGGTAAGATACATTTGAGATTGGTGCATTAAAATTGATAAAGGAAAATCTCACTTGGTTTGGTGCTTTAAAAATTAACCCATGTGTTTGTGTGGATGATTGGTTGATTAGTTAACATTATATTTTGGTGTATAATTTGATTAACCTTGTGCCTTGATCTTTTGGTGTGCTTGCACAATCTATTAGAATAAAAACCATTTTAATTTCTTAGAGAGGCTTGTATAGGGGTGCATTTAGCCACTAGAGGATGACCTCAAACAAGAAAATCCCTTTTAAACGGTATATAAATAAGATGTGGGACAAACCCCTAAATTTCATATATCTAATCAAGCTTAGGAGAGGTGTGTGGATGATATCTTGGATCAATACTACCTACCTAAGGAGCCGATGTGGTTCATTAGATACTTTAGTGTATCACACATGTACAAACCGATTGGGGAGACTCCATGGAATCTTACTAAACCCTGTTAATCAGAGGGCACCCGCTTCACCCCCAAATGTCAACTTATTTCAATACAAGGAGAGGGTAGAATCTACCCCACTAGATCCCCATCATATGTATCCCAAGGTATTATATTATTTGAAGAGCAATATTCTTTGACACGACAAAAAGTACCTAGCAAAAGGCAAAAACATGGTCACATTCAAAAGGGATTACATCCTAGAGTGTGACAAGTTGTGTGAGCTGACAAACTACTAAGAAATGCACCTAAAATAATTTTTATGAAGCCAATTAACGTTATATTAGACTTCTTGTATCTTATTTTCATTGTGTTAGACTAAGTGATAACTTGTTACTTGCAAAGGTCACCAAACATATACATAATGTTTCTTTTTTAGTGAGTCTTGTAGTCATATTCTAATTGTGTGATTGTTGTGCCTCTAAATCATCAAAAATTTCCTACAGTGTCCTAATCAAAGCAACAAAATAGCACAAATCCAAAACACACCATTTGTTCTTATCTTGAATTTATGTGAATGACATAGTAGTCTTTAGTCTTACATTTTAGTAGCATTCTTGAATTTAGAGTCTAGAACCTTGCTTAGTCATTTATGTATTGCATAGTACATCCAAAAAATCCAAAAAGCACAAAAATATAGATTGCATATCCTAGGGCTAAGTATTCCACTTTTTAGTGTCATTTTCCAAATTAGAGGGGACATATTTTTAGGACATTTCTATAGTGGTTTTGTGCATTATCTTGACTTCCTTCAAATCAATTATTGTTTTGTCTACCTTCCTTGTCTTAGGCACTTGTCATTCTTGAAATTTGTCTTATTCATAGACACCTTGTCAAAATTGTTATTTTATTTGTTCCCAAATTTGAAGTCAAGATAGTTCCCAACATCATTCAAGTCTCTCCTTAGGAGGTTTACATTCAAAGTTTCTATAATCTCTCTTAGGGTACATTACTCGCACCTTATGCATAATTTTAAATTTTCCTTCTTTGTTTTGTATTAACATTCCAAAATATTCAAAATCCAAAAAAAGAAAATAATTTCCCTTATTTGTCTCTTAAAATCAGAAATACCCAAAAAAAGTAGAGTCCTAATCTTAGTTGTCCTATTTGTCTTGCATAAACCTTAGTCTTAGATTGTATCCTAGCATATGTCACTCACACAATCAAATAAGGGTAAAGAAAAAATGGATCACAACAAGGATCCCATGTATAATCCCACCAGCGACATTGACTGCACTATCCAGAGAACCCTGAGACTCAATTTTAATGCACCTAAGGAAGTGCAACGTTAGCATAGGATAAACATTGGCATTCCACAACTACATCACATTCTCCACTAGGAGATGAATTCTCAACTGAGAATATTAGGGCAGGATGTACACCAGAAGAGGTTGATTATACTTGTAAGTTAGAAAATATAGATAGGGTTTAGAACAATGGATATTTTTCTCATAAAAGTGACCCTATGCACATATTATCCACCTTACATTTAATTGTTATGACAAGGGGTGTAAATTTGGAAATATTTGTAAAGGAAAATGGAATAAAATACATACTTCTGAAAAAGAACCTACTGAAAACCCTGTCAGACGGTCTCAGAAACTATTGATTTCTACATTATTGAACTGAAACTACGAGATCTACAAAACCCAGAAATATTGTTTTGATGTCTCAATTCCAATTTTGACCCTCAAGTCAATGTCAACCTTGACCCAGAATTTCTGATTCTGACCCAGAGAGAAATGTCGATTCTGACCTAGAAATGAATGTCACCTTCGACCCAAAATTTCTAATTCTGACCTAGAATCTCCAATTCTAAACCAGAACAGAATGTCAACTTTGACCCAAAATCTCTGACATAAAATCTGTTTCCAGATCCCGAAAGTTTGTCAAAAAGGGTATCCAGATCTGCACTCCAATTCACTGTTCTGACCCTGTCCCTACAAGAAAAATGGTTTTTTTGTTGAACAGGAGGGGTTTTCCTTGGTCAAACCCTGATTTTTAAATTAACCTTATAATATAATTGAAATTTCATAAATAAACAAAGCAAATAGAACAATTCACCTTGCTTATGTAGAAGCCCTTGTGGCGGATTCGAATCTGTGGATCCACAAGTATGTATGCACCAAATGGATGTAGGATGTAGAATTTCAGATGTAGGATGTCTCAAATCAATTTATTTTGGATCTTCAACACCAATATTGAATGGATCTTGGAATAGGAAGAAGCTTGGAGGAATGTGGATGGAGAAATCTTCAACAAGAGGGCTCCATAGAGCTTGAATCCTTCAATGGCTACCAATGGATCTCCTTGATGAATTGAGTGCTTGAATATGCTTGAAGGCTTGGATTCTCTAGTGTAGATGCTTGCTTCAATATATCATGCATAGAGTTTTCTTTTTCAAGTCTTAGTAGGTTGGAGCTTGTGCTTAGAGAAAATGAGAGGAGAAGGCTTCCTTATATATGAATCTAGGGCACAATCTTCTAGAGAGGCCTACATAGAAGAATTAAATTCCAATTAGACCTATATCCCTATAAGTGGACCTATATTAAATATAATTTAAGATTCATCATTTTGGAACCCAAAACAACCTACCCGGAAGCAGGAAATGAACTTTTCCGAAGCCCGACATCCGGAAACCCTGGAAACTTGAAATTTGGACTCTGGGTTAGAATTAAGGTCAATTCTGACCTAGGTCGAGGTCGAGGCTGACCTTAACCTAGGTCAAGGTCAAGGTCAACCTTGACCTAGGTCAAGGTTGAGGTCGACCTTGACCTAGGTCAAGGTTGAGGTCGACCTTGACCCAGAAAGGTCAATTTTGACCCTAAGGTCAAAAATCTTAGTTTTGCAGTTTAGGATGCCAGAAACAGGCCGGAGAAAATGAGAAATGGGGCAGAATAGGGGGAAAGCCAGATCCAATTTAGAGACCCATTCAAATCACTTTACATGACCCAAAACCACTTACTCAGAGATCTAAACCAATCCAAAATGGAAGTTCTTCCATTTTCCAACGATATAATACTTTACAAGACTATAGGGTAATGGTTGTTATGGAGACCTTATTTTCAGTAGACCCAAACTGATATTTCCATATTCTTGCACAAAATGGTCCACAATTACCCATTGGATATGATACTTCCACCTTATTAGAGGAAACACTCATTCCATCATCATGGGATACTTCAAGTGCACCCTCTTAGCACACTTCTTCCATACCATCTAGTAGCACCACTCATAGTGCAACCCAAGTCACCACATCTTCTACTACACTTGGGATCAAGTACAATAATCCTCTATTTTCCAAAAATCCATCCATATCTAGTGCACCCATTACCACAAATATTCCCTCCATATTATCACAAACCCATCCAACAAGTACCTCTCAACCAATGACAATATGTTCTTCCCATACAGCTCCTCAAGCTCCAATTCCTAGAATTTTTTAACCATGTGTCCCTTCCAATCAAGGACCACCCCTACTAATTCAGGGGGCACCTCAACAACAACCTCTTGTGAACCCTAAACAATCAGGAGTTATTTCAAACCTTTTAGGACAATATGAAGCTACTAAATGTAACACTTATTCAGTACCACCCCAATATGTCTTACTGTCATATACGCCTTCAACAAATACAAAAATAGGGTATAGAGTCTCATACAATCAAGCACCATCCTATAAAAATGGGAACCCATTTGTTGACCCTAATGCAATTCCACCCACACTAACACTGACTAAATTCCTTTCTTAACAAGTTCAAACCCTTCAGCAATAGATCAAAAAACTGTAAACTGGCACTCCCAAAAGGTATTACACGTCAAAAGATCTTAGTCCTTGTTTCCCGTGAAAAGAACTTTCCCTTGTAAAAATTCCTAAGTACCGTGTATGTTGTCAAGTGCATATTGAACTTTGAATTTTGAACTTCACAGTTCAACGTTCAAGATTCAATTTACAATCCCCATGTTACTTCATGTTCACCTTTTTCTTTTGTTCGATGTGAGTCATGTGAGTATGTGTTTCTTGCTTTCTGATTTTTGAATCGTGAAATTTAAACCATCATTTCGGTAGTTCAAAGTTCAAGATTTGAAATGCACTTTGTTCCCTGTAGTCCTTGCCCCCTGCTTTAATTTGCTTTGACATCTCTGGCTTTTCTTATTTTCAATCTTGAATATCTCCTTTTCTTGTTCATAATTAAACTTTCAATGTGCATCATGTATAAGTCTCATCTTAGCTATGAGCCTCTCAAAGTGATTTGAGCAATATGATTTTCAAAATTTGAACCTCGCTTCACACAGTTCAAGGTTCAAAATTCAATGTGCAATAAATAACCAAATATATGTAGCTCATGCCAAATATTACCTTTTTGCAGAAAACAAGTTGAAAAGACGTTGGTTTTAAAGTCATCTTAGCAAAAGTACCTATCATGCGGAAGCAGAGTAAATGTGATTGGACATGTTCAACGAATGATGGCAGGAATAATCAAGTCGTATGAGGTGTCATGATTACCGAATTGGAAACTCAAACGTATGTATTAATTCATCTTATTTCTTTCCATTTTTCTTATTTACCAACTACAATATCATAATCAGAAGGAAGTTGCAGAGAAGGTAATCATGGGAAGGCATGAACAAAGCATTAGTGAGTCTCAAGAAATCTTCTCCATTTCTATTTCTAATTTCAGATTTAACTGTGTAAGATAGAAATTAGGCTTTTCCATTGTTTTTCTTGAGGTTACTTGCTTAAGTATTGATATTTCCATTCCTAGCATGTCAGCCTCAAAGGCCAAGTTTGTAAAGGAGAACAAGTTTTCTTTTGTGAGTAGTTGTCTTCCCAAAATGAGAGACACCATCTTTGTAGATGAGAATTTAGAATCAATTGTTAATAATTTAAAAAATGCAAAGGAAGGAACTTTTTCTGCAAAAGTTGCAGAGAGTGGTTTGTTGGAAGTAGAAGGTTTTCCAAAAGTGACTCTATGCCCAAAATTGGTAATGGAATGCAGGAATTGATATAAGAGGAGTAAGAGATGCATTCATTCTTTTTATGGAGAAGTGTTGATAACCATCAACAAATAGATAGTCATGATAGCTCTGCAAATTCCACCCATGGAAGCATATGGTGATTGGAGCATTGAGAAGGCTCAACAGAAATATGACCAAAACCAAAAAGAATACAATGATAATATTGCTAGAGACTGGTTGATAAATTCTGAATGAGGTGGTTCCAAATTACCTAAGCCATTAAAGAAGAATCATTTGATCAGAGAGGTCTGAGATGTGGTTATTATGCTAAAAAGGGTGAATGAAAAATCCAACGACATTCTTTGGGAAGATAGGATGTACTTTTTCATCCAAGCTATTCTAGAAGAAGGACAAGGTGTTGATTGGGCAGAAGTGATAACGGAAAGGCTTCATGAAGAATTATCCCAATCCACAGAAGCATCAAGTTTCTTTTTGACTTCATACCTATTCTATGTGCTTGCTACTTGCAAAAATTGGGAAGGATTGCCTCATAGACAATGGAGGGAAAATATGACAATTTATGAATATTATCCATTGCTGCAGAAGAAAAAGAATCCAGAAGATTTCCAAAGAGTGCAAAACACATTCTTCTCCAAGCTCATTTTTGAGCTAAAAGGAAAAATCAACTGCAAGATGTCCGAAGAAGCTATGGAGTTAATTAAAATTTATGGAAGCTTTTTCATCCAATTTCCTACTTTTAGCTACTTAAGAGTAGGAGGATTCAGTGGAGAACCTCTAAAACTCCCAAGATATTATTTAGACAAATATGTCTTACTAGAAGTCTGCAGACAGTTAATCCAAGTTGAGGTAAAATTCAGACTTAAGAGAGGGGCGGGTTCCCTTTTTCCTATTGACTTAGGGCATTATCACTTCATATGTATGCACACATGTTCCTCCCTAGATGAAGAATTGAAAATCATAAATCTCCCTTCCTACCAGAAAAGAAGTTATTTTGATAGCAAGCATTTTGTAGCAAGTCATTTCAATATCAATGCCACATTTCTGCATCAAGCAGAGCTAGAAGATTTTTGGGCAGACTGTGTAGATGAAATTGAAGTTGAAAAGAGGTTGCACTCTAGATTCACCTTGCAACAGATCGCCTAATAACTATTTCCTTTCAAGGTTAAAGGTTTAACTATTGTAGATGAAGAAAGTGTTCTGGAATCGGGATATGTGGAGCCGATTGATGATGCATTAACCAGCAAAATAGACTGGGAAAAAGGAGAAGAAGAAGACATGAATGCCCTGTTCAAAGATGTGTTTAAAAGAACACATAGATGGTTAAAAGAACTAAATCAAAACAAGAAGAAAGAAACTTATGGTTCATTAATCAGAAAGAGTCAGAGGATTTTAAATCTCGCGGCCTCTCATGTCCATACTGATAAGATTGATAAATTTCTTTCTGTAGGTGAGACAAACTCTGGAGTAGAATCATTCAAAAGAAAAAAGCCAAACATTGGAAAATATACAAGAATAACCAAAACTAGAAGCAAATGGAAAGAGAAGGTAGATAATATCCCTTGCATTATAATAGATCTTGAGGATGAATTTGATCTACAAACTTAGAAAATATCCAAGATGAGTAAGTCGCCAGTCAGCCCTTCAAGAAATGAATTAGCAAAAGCAAGTCAGCAGGACCTGACAATTTTAAAGATCCTTGGAACACTAGCCTCTATAGAGACTACTACACCACAGACTCTAAACTGGCTGGAATTATTAGTAATCAAAAAGAGAAACATCATGTTGGTCTCCACTCCAGTGGTACACCTAGTTAGCAAATACCTGGGAAAAACTCCAAGGGCGAAGAAGCCCAAAATAGAGGCTATGTTAGATGTAGACCCTAAAATAGGCCACTGGATTGAAGAGTTTTTCAAGCCTAGTTGTGATAAAGATATTGATGAAGTAACAAAGAAGGATTTCAATGTGTAAAAAGGTAGATTTAGGGAGGGCCACTAGAGGTGCTGATTTAAAAATCTTGAACTCAGCCAATAAGAAAATCAACCACCAGGTATTGAAAGACATTGAAGAAAAAATAAAGCTAAAGCAAGCTCTTTGTGAGTTAGCTAAATATATAAAAAAGATTCAAGGTCTAGTTCCTCAACCCTTGTCCATGATACCCATTGACTTGGATTTTAAGTCTCCAAAAAACCAGAAATTCCTCGATCAGGTCCATAAAGACAAATCCATTTCAAAGGCTTTCTTCACCTAGAGTGATAAGGTACTAAAGATATCACCAAATTCACTAATGCTTTCAATAAATTTATTGAAAAGTCTAATAAAATGCTCAAATAAGTAGAGGAAGATGTTGAATCATGGAAAAAGGAAAAATATCAATTGGAGATTGAGTCACGAAATATGAAGGAAGTTTATGCTTATGGTATAAACAAGTTTCTTTCGGAGAAAGCAGTACCAGGCCTTGAACAAAACTTGTTGTTTTTTGCCAAGATGAACATAGAATTGGGAGGTGTATTGTACGAGAAATCCATTGAAGAATCTTTCTAGATCCTTGAAGCTCATATAAACTCAAAGGAAATCATGCATTCCCAAAATGAATGCATGGGGAAAATAATTGGAGGTGAAAAGGAGATTGGTTGTGACATGAATAAAGTGCTCGCTTCTTATGAAAATAAGATAGAAAATCTAAGAGCTACTAAAGAAGATGAGGTGAAGGATTTTTCTATTTTATCTCATGTGGAATTCGTGATTGTCTATGGCTACGAGCAGATGAAGATTTTTGAAAACAAAGCCCAGCAGATTCAAAATTTCAAGTAGATTTGGGGGCAGAGGTTTGAAATAGTTGCCACACCAAATCAAGAACTGAGAGAGAGGTTCTTGGCTACATTTGAGGAATGGAGCACAGAAAAAGGTGCCACCAACACTGCTGGGAAAGATGGAGCTACGATTGGCCAATCAGTCAATTTAGTTTTTTAGATAGCTGTCCTATTTTTGCAAGTTATCCGAAAGTTTTTGCTATCTTTTTGGTTAATTAGTTTTAAGAAATGAATTAGCCATGTGTGGCTATATATTAAATTTTTGATGACCGAATGAGGGTCGGTTCTCTGGTAAAAAAATTTGCAATACTATCTATTTGTTTGAGTTATTTTTGCTATTATAATACTGTGAAACTCTGGATATAGAAATACATATAATCAGTTTGTTTTATGAGCAGATTTTGGTAATTTCATTGATCATTTGATCTGATGAAGTGTATGATTTTAGTTTTAGTTGGAATTAAATTATTATGTTACTTTGATCTACAAATATATCTTAGTGTTTTATCAATAATCTTTTCAAGATTTGATCTCGTTTGAATTGGCCATTCTTAATTAGTTTTCTTTCATAATTCAAGTCACTTGGCTTGGATATCTGGATTATCTATTAAGAATATCAAGGCTTTTAGCCCTTAGATCTATCATGAATGTTAATTAAATCCTTTCATGCTTTCTGGTTAAAAGTGTATCTTGGATTAATATTCTTTTCTAATAAAAGGTTACTAAAGATAGATCTTTGTATAAGGTTGTTGCTCCTTTGAAGTAGAGAGTGTAGTTGTGATAAACTCATTCAAATGTAGTGTATTTTTCTTCTATGCTGGGCATAAGGAGTTATTTATATGTTCATCTTAAAGAGGAAAAATCTATTCACTAACAGATTTTTGGCAAGTCCGCTAGGGAGTACGTTGTCAAGCAGATCAGTATGCAATTTTTTTTTCTATAAGGTTAAATCATGGTATTTCTTGTTGATGCAATACCTATTCAAGAAGAAATCCCTCCATTCCTTAAACCTTACTTGCATTTTCTAGATGCTTAGGAGGACATTATTGCCAATTTAAACACTCTGGCATGGCAGTCAAGAGTAAGTTATCAACAATATCAACAAGTTTGACTTGTTATAGAGGAGGAAGAAGAGATTGGGGAGTGGCTAAGAGGACTTCCCATAGCTTAAGAGGTTGTCATGATAGATATGGCAGCTTAAGGCCCTTAAAACCATAAACCCTAGATTCTCATCCTTACACCAAATCCCAGAGAAGGGAGCATATTTTTGATAGATTTTATCAAGAGTTTTAGAATTTCCATTTTCCAATCACCTATACCCCTAAGAAGAAAGAAAATATTAGACCCTCCTCTCCACCTAAATTTTCCCCTGAATCATCTTCACATCACCTTAATTGGCAGGCCTTTACATTATCTGGAATCCAAGCTCCACATATTGTAACCATCTTCCTGAAGTCAGTCATGGCACAACCTTGGGGAGTGGCAGTTGGTCATCTGAATGTGGGAGGAAACCATCCCTTACCAAAAGGGGCTAGAGATATCCTACCTGAGTTCTATGGTAATGGAAAAGTTTCTGTGGATGACCATTTGAATGCTTTCAATACCGCTTGTGGATTTTTAGTTGTTCAACATGAAGATGTGGCAATTAGGTTATTTTTGCAAACCCTTGCCGAGTCAGCCGCTAATTGGTTCTACCATTTTCCAAATGGTCATATTACTGATTGGAATTCTATGAAAATAGCCTTTGAATCATGTTTCAAATCTCCTAAAGATGAAAATTCCCTCCTACTTCAATTATCCCAATTAAAAAAGGAGATGCATGAACCCATGAGGGAATTCATGGAAAAATTCAATAAGATCCTCTACCAAATTCCCAATGCCAAGAGACCTAATGGTGAGAACCAAAAGTGTTTCTTTGTTAATGCTATGCCACCAGATATAAGTTATCAGTTGAGATGGGATAGAGTTGCTGACTTAACTGCGTCCTAGAGCCTAGCAATAGAACTTGAAGATGATCTAATAACAGTAGGAAAGTGGAAGAGGGAAGTGAAAACACTAGCTAATCAAGCATCTACCTGTGGTTCTACTGACCTGGTAGTACAAAGATTAGTTAACGATATGGTTTCTCTAAAAAGATAGTTACCAAAATCTATGCTCACCCCATATCAAGACATACCTCATAGATACCCAAACCAAGGGACGGGAAACTATGGGAAACCATTAAATGTGTTGCCGATTCAACAAAGCCTTCAAATTGAGCCTCCTCCTGCAAGAAGTAACATGTGTATTTTTCATTTAATAGATGAACACGATGGAGACACATGTCCTAAAATGGTGTGATACAAATAGATAGAAGCTAACAAAGAGACCACTCAAGAAATCCCTGCTAATGAAGAAAACTCTGGAGGACCTGGCGACTCGGTAAGTTACTACCTAGAGTATGAATCTGATTCACACTGCGGTGGTGATATTTTAATCACTCTAGAGGAAAATTCTTATTCAGTGCCTACCAGGGGTCAGCAATGTGGAAAATTTTCTAATTGATTTTCATATCCATTCCAAAATTAAAAAGATAAAGGGTAGATCAACCAAATTGGCAGCAGCTCAAGAGCGGAAGAAAATGCATTACCTGAGGTAAAGATTCTAAAAAAAATTGGATCCTGAGTCTTCTTTTGATTTTGTTGATTTTTGTAAATCTTCTAAAATCTAGATTTCTCCTGCTAAATATTTGAAGTTAAATCTCAATGAGCTTGATAAATTAGTAGATTATGTAAAAGGTTCCTCTCTTGGAGTTATAGCTACTCAAACAAATGTTGTATCTGCTCATGAAACCCCTGTAAATATTGAATCAAATCATCCTAAGAATGTTCAACCTGTCATTAATCAAGAGTGCTCAAAACCTAATCATGTTATGGGAAAACCAGAACCTTTTTATGTATCTATGTTTATTTATGGCCACAAACTTAGCAACTATATCATAGACTCAGGGGCGTCAAATAATATTATACCCTCTTCTGTAGCCAAAGCCTTAGATTTTCCCTTAACAAAGACTTTTGGAAAATTTTATTCAATGGATTCTAAACAGGTTCCATTACTTGGTCAAATCAAAGATGCCCAGGTTTGATTAGCTGCTATCCCCAACAAGAGGTTAAAATTGACCATCCTAGTTGCTGACATACTTGCTAGTTATGGTATGCTTTTAAGTCAAAACTTTTGTAGAGATTTAGGAGGTGAAATCAAATTAGATTGGTCATAGGCAATAGTCCCCATTGAAAATCAAAAGGTAACCCTACAACCAGAAACCAAATCAAAATATATAGTTTTCCCATATGAATATCCCAGAGTGCAGATTTTGTATCATGAAACAGATTTTCCTAATTATGTAATTTTACCTGAAGATGATGTTATAGATCTGGAACACTCTGGTAATGAAGGAGTATGGACACTTGAGTTTGATGGAAGTTGTTCCTCCATAGGTTCTAGTGTAGGAGTGGTTTTTATATCTCCTTTCAAAAAAAAGTTACCTTTTTCTTTAAGCTAGAGTTTGAGAATACTAATAATACGGTCGAGTATGAAGCTTTGCTACTTGGGATTCAAGAAGCAAAAAGGAAAGGCATCAAAGCCCTAAAAGCAAAGGGAGATGCTGAGCTAATTTTAAAGAAGGTGAGAGGGATGAACACAGTAATAAATGAAAGGATAAAGCACTATCAAAATACAGTCTGAGATGAAATTGAAGGTTTTGAAGCATTTTCAATTGAAGCGGTCCCTCGAGAATTGAGTTCTAGAGCAGATGTCCTATCTGGTTCAGCAACATTATTGATCCCTCATCCATATTTTGACAATAGTCACTATATGATAGAGCTTGTTCATTGGCCTAGTGTACCTGATAATGCAAATTCTTGGCAAGTTTTCAGCGATGATGCTCACATGTTGACTTTTTTGCAAGGTATTGAGAAGTTATCTTCAGTGTTCTTTGAAGGATCAGAGTTTAAATGTCAAGAATTTTGTGCTGATGAAGGAATTGATCAAAAGGAGGACATTGTGCAACTGAAAGGAAATCACATCCCAAAAGGTCTTGTGACAATGGAGAGCTTGTTTGACCACACTGATTGTTTTATCGGCCAAGTTAATGAAACCAGTAACAAACAATCCAGCAATTTTGAAAGAATAAATATAGGGGATAATGAAGATCCTAGATTTGTGAATTTGGGCACATGTTGTAGTCCCGAAGAAAATATCACTTTCACCAAATTACTAAAAGAGTCCAAGGATGTGTTCGCATGGCCATATGAAGATTTAAAGGATTTCAGAAGTGGACAGTTTCAACATCATATTCCCCTAAAGTCTGGAGCCAAGCCTTTCAGACAAAAATTGAGAAATTATAGTCCTAGAGTAGAAGATGTCATTTTTAGGGAGGTGGATAAGATGCTTAATGCTAGAATAATTTACCCAATTCATTCCACTTAGGTAGCAAACATAATGTCATTTCATAAGAAAATGGAGAAATTCGGATCTGTGTAGACTTTAGAAATCTAAACCAGGCTAGTCTGAAAGATAATTTTTCCCTACACAATATGGATCACATTTTGCAGATCATTGCAGGTTCTTAGATGATATCTATGCTGGATGGTTTTTTATATTATAATCAAATCAGTGTAGACCCTAGTGACCACAATAAAACATCTTCACCACTCATTGGGGCATGTTCGCATATAGTCAAATGTCATTCGGCTTGATCAATGTAGGTGCCACTTTTCAACGAGCCATGAACTCTTCTTTCATTCATTTAATGAACAAAATAATTATGGTATATCTTGAAGATATGACCATCTTCTCTCGTAGAAGAAGAAACATTCAAAATATTTAAGACTCATCCTTTAGGAGTGTAGAGATCAAGGAATATCACTCAATCCTAAAAAATCTATTTTCTGTGTAACTGAAGGAAGATTGTTGGGTCATATAGTGTCAATTGAAGGGATCATGATTGACCCCAAAAGGGTGCGAGCAATCTAATATTTTTGTTTACCTTCCAACAGAAGTGGGATAAGGTCTTTCTTTGGGAAGATCAACTTTTTGAGAAGGTTTGTGCCAGATTTTTCAGAAACAACCAGACCCATGGTAAGCTTGTTAAGCGAGAAACAAACCTTCAGATGGAATGATGAAGCCAGAAAATATTTTGAAGAAGTTAAGAATGCAATTTCTCAGGCTCCAATCCTTGCACATCCCGATTTTCAAAAATATTTTATAATGCACTGTTATGATTCGGAGCACACAATGTCAAGTGTTATGTTGAAAAAGAATGAAGCTTGTGAGGATGTCCCTATTTCTTATATGAGTGTACCTCTAAAGAAACATGAGTTGAGGTACTCTCCTAAAGAAAAACAAAATTTTTTCGTGGTTAAGTTTGTTAAATAGTTTTGATACTATATTGTTCCTTCCCATTCTACAATTTATGTCTTAAATGTGGCTGTTAAGAGTATTCTAACTCAGCAAGAGGTATCTATGAATAATAGGGAAACTTGGGTTGCAAAAGTGCAAGAGTTTGATTTGGAAATCAAACCCATGAAATTGGTAAGGGGTCAGGGCCTCTACAAATTGATTGCATAAAATGATGAAGAATCTAGAGAAAGGATCCCTTTATCTGTTTACAGGTCTGAAAGATGCATGGTTCTCAAATGTGGCTTATTATTTCACATATGGAGAGTATCATAATCATCAAATTGAAAAGTAACAAAGAAAATTGAAATTAAAAGTGGCCAAATATGTTATTGTTGATGATATATTATACAAAAGAGGCTTATATGGGATGTTTCTCAGGTGTGTAGATGAGGATCAACAAAAGAAGTTGCTTCAATCCTTTCATAATGAAGCTTGCGACAGACATTTTTTTATCCTCAGTAACAGATTTCAAAATACTAAGGAATTGTTACTATTGGCCTAGGATGTTTAAGGATGCTTACAGATGGGTGGAACAATGTGAGAAATGTAAGTTATTCTCTGGAAAACCCCATTTGGTTGCTTTACCATTAAGACCTGTAGTCATTGAAGAACCATTCAAGCAGTGGGGCTTAGATTTTGTAGGTCCAATACATCCTCCATCAAGCACAGGTCACACCCATATCCTGACTGTAATGGACTACTTTAAAAAATGGGTAGAAGCTATTACTGTGAGAAAGACTACTTCAGAGATAGTATATTCCTTTCTAAAAGAAAATATTTTGGTGAGATTTGGGGTTTCCACAAAAATAGTGGAAGATAATGCGCAAAAATTTTATTCTCATGAAATGCAGTTATCTTTTATGATAATGGGATTCAATTGTTACACTCATCTTATTATTTTCCTCGGGGTAACAATCAGGCCAAATCAACTAACAAGAACTTGATTTCCAAAATGAAAAATTTAGTTAATGACAATGCCAGAGATTGGCACAAAAGATTGCATGAAGCCTTGTGGGCTGATTGCACTTCACCCAAACAAGCCATAGGGATGTCTCCTTTCGAGATAGTATATGATGTAGAGGCTCAACTTTCTCTTCTATTAGAACTGATGGCAGCTAAGTTACACAAAGTGATCGAGGACCAACAATTTCAAAATGCTCTAGAGAAGAGAATCATGTATTTAAGAAAAATTAAAGACGAATGAGAAAATATTGTCAACCATATTACCAATCACAAAGCTAGGGTGAAGAAAATATTTGATAGGAAAGCTCAGCCCCAGAAATTCATGGCAAGAGACAAATTTTTATTGTGGGATAAAATGCAGGAACCTCGAGGCACACACAAAAAATTCAAATCATTGTGGAAGGGCCCCTTTGAGATTATCCAACAGCTCAAACCTAATTATTTCAAACTGAGGTATGCTGATGGAATCAAAATGCACTTGTCCTTTAATGGGAAAGATCTCAAGCTTTATGAGTTGTAAATAGCAGGTCTTTCTATGTACATAAGTTTTGTTGTGCTTTAGGTTAGTGTTTTCTTGTTAGTAGGATTATTTTTGTGCGGAACCAGAGACTTTTGGAGTTCATTATTTAGTCCCTCATATTCCAAATCCCCAGTTGAAGCCACCTATTGCCCGTGAAAATAACTTTCCCTTGTAAAAATTGCTAAGTAGCGTGTATGTTGTCAAGTGCATATTGAAATTTGAATTTTGAACTTTGCAGTTCAAAGTTCAAGATTCAATTTACAATCCCCATGTTACTCCATGTTCACATTTTTCTTTCGGTTGGTGTGAGTCATGTGAGTATGCATTTCTTTCTTTCCAATTTTTGAATCATGAACTTTGAACCATCATTTCGATAGTTCAAAGTTCAAGATTTGAAATGCACTTTGTTCCCTATAGTCCTTTCCCTGTGTTTCCATTTGCTTTGATGTCTCAAGATTTTCTTATTTTGAATCTTGAACATCTCCTTTTCTTCTTCATAATTCAATTTTCAATGTGTATCATGCATAAGTATCGTCTTAGCTATGAGTCTGTCAAAGTAATTTGAGCAATGTGATTTTGAACTTTGAACCTCGCTTCACACAGTTCAAGGTTCAAAATTCAATGTGCAGTAAATAACTGAATATATGTAGCTCATGTCAAATCTTGCCTTTTTATGGAAAAGAAGTTGAAAATATGTTGGTTTTAAAGCTAGCTCAGCAAAAGTACCTGTTATGTAGAAGCGGAGTAAATGTGATTGGACATGTTCAACAAATGACGGTGGGAATAATCAAGTCGTGTGAGGTGTCATGATTACCGAATTGGTAACTCAAATGTATGCATTAATTCATCTTATTTCTTGCCTTTTTTTTCTCATTTAGCAACTACGATAGCATAATCAGAAGGAAGATGCAATGAAGGTAATCATGGGAAGGCATGAATAGAGCATTGGTGAGTCTTAATAAATCTTCTCCATTTCCATTTCTAATTTCATATTTAACTATGTAAGAAATAAATTAGGCTTTTCCATTATTTTTCTTAAGGTTACTTGCTTAACTATTGATATGTCTAGTCCTAGCATGTTGGCCTCAAAAGCCAAGTTTGTAAAGGATAAAAAAAATTTCTCTTGTGAGTAGTTATCTTCCTAAAATGAGAGACACCATCTTTGTAGATGAAAATTTAGAATCGATTGTCAATAATTTAAAAAATGCAAAGGAAGGAACTTTCCCTGCAAAAGTTGCAGAGAGTGGTTTGTTGGAATCAGCAAGATTTCCAGAAGTGACTCCGTGCCTGGAATTGGTAATGGAATGCAGGAATAGATATGACAAGAGTAAGAGATGCATTCATTCTTTTTCTAGAGAAGTGATGATAACCATCAACAAACAGATAGTCATGATAGCTCTGCAAATTCCACCCATGGAAGCATATTGTGATTGGAGCATTGAGAAGGCTCAATGGGAATATGACCAAACCCAAAAAGAACACAACAATAATATTGCTAGAGACTGTTGATAAATTCTAAAAGAGGTGGCTCCAGATTACCTAAGCCATTAAAGAAGAATCATTTGATCAGAGAGGTCCAAGATGTGGTTATTATGCTAAATATGGTGAATGGAAAACCCAATGACATTCTTTGTGAAGACTGGATGTACTTTTTCATCCAAGCTATTCTATCAGAAAGACAAGGTGTTCATTGGGCAGAAGTGATAGCGGAAAGGCTTCATGAAGAATTATCCCAATCTGAAGAAGCATCAAGTTTTTTTTTGACTTCATACATATTCTGTGCTTGCTACTTGCAGAAATTGGGAAGGATTGCCTCATAGAAAATGGAGGGAAAATATGAAAAATTATGAATATTATCCACTACTGCAAAAGAAAAAGAATCCAGAAGATTTCTGAAGAGTGCAAAACATATTCTTGTCCAAGCTCATTTTTGAGCTAAAAGGAAAAATCAACTGCAGGATGTCCGAAGAAACTATGGAGTTAATTAAAATTTATGGCAACTTTTTCTTCCAATTTCCTACTTTCAGCTACTTAAGAGTAGGAGGATTCAGTGGAGAACCTCTAAAACTTAGAAGATATTGTTTAGAAAAATATGTCTTACTAGAAGTCTACAGACAGTTAATCCAAGTTGAGGTGAAATTCAGACTTAAGAGAGGGGTAGGTTCCCTTTTTCGTATTGAATTAGGGCATTATCACTTCAGATGTATGCACACAGGTTCTTCCTTGGATGAATAATTGAAAATCATAAATCTCCCTTCCTACCAGAAAAGAAGTTATTTTGACAGCAAGTGTTTTGTAGCAAGTCATTTCAATATCAATGCCACATTTCTTTATCAAGCAGAGTTGGAAGATTTTTGGGCAAACTATGTAGATGAAATTGAAGTTGAAAAGAGGTTGCACTCCATATTCACCTTGCAACAGATCACCTCATTATGATTTCCTTTCAAGGTTAAAGGTTTAAATATTGAAGATGAAGAAAGTGTTTTGCAATCGGGATATGTGGAGCTAAATGATGAAGCATTATCTAGGAAAATAGACTGGGAAAAATGAGAAGAAGAAGATGTGAATTCCCTGTCCAAAGATGTGTTTAAAAGAACACATAGATGGTTACAAGAACTAAATCAAAAGAAGAAGAAAGAAAGATATGGTTATTTTAAAGCTCACGACTTCTTCTATCCATATTGATAAGATTGATAAATTGCTTTCTGCAGGTGAGACAAACTCTGGAGTATAAGTTCATTCAGAAGAAAAGAAGCCAAACATTGGGAAATTTGCAAGAATAACCAGAACCAGTTGCAAAAGGAAAGAGAAGGTAGAGAATATCCCCTAAATTGTAATAGATCCTAAGGACAAAGTTGATCTGCAAACTCAGAAAAGATCCAAGATGAGTAAGTCACCAGTCAGTCCTTCAAGAAATGAATCAGCAAAAGCAAGTCAGCAGGACCTGATAATTTTAAAGAGCCCTGGAAAAAAATCCTCTGCAAAGACTACTACACCATAGACTCCAAGCTAGCTATAATTATCAATTAGAAAAAAGAGAAACACCATGTCGGTCTCCACTCTAATGGGACACCTAGTCAGCAAATACCTAGGAAAAACTCCAAGGGCGAAGAAGCCCAAAATAGAGGCTATGTTAGATGTAGACCTTAAAATAGGCCACTAGATTGTAAATTTTTTCAAGCCCAGTTGTGATAAAGCTATTGATGAAGTAATAGAGAAGGATTTTGATGTGGAAAAGGTAGATTTAGGGTGGCCACTAGAGCTGCTGATTTGAAAATCTCTTAAACTCAGTCAATAAGAAAATCAATCACCGGGTATTGAAAGATGCCGAAGACAAAATAAAGCTGAAGTAAGATCTTTGTGAGTTAGCTAACTATGTACAACAACTTCAAGGTCCAATTCCTCAGCCCCTGTCCATAATACCCATCAACTTGGATGTTAAGTCTCTAGAAAACTAAAATTTCCTCAATTAGGTCCATAAAGATAGATCCATTTCAAAGTCTTTCTTCACCTAGAGTGATAAGGTAACTAAAGATATCACCAAATTCACTAATGATTTCAATAAATATATTGAAAATTCTGATAAAATACTCAAAGCAGTAGAGGAAGATGTTGAATCATGGAAAAAGGAAAAAGATCAGTTGGAGATTAAGTCACGAAATATGGAGGAAGTTTATGCTTATGGTATAAACAAGTTTCTTTCAGAGAAAGCAGTACCAGGCCTTGAAGATAACTTGTTGTTCATTGCCAAGATGAACATAGAATGGGGAGGTGGATTGTATGAGAAATCTATTGTATAATCTATCTAGATCCTCAAAGCTCATATAAAATCAAAGGAAATCATGCATTCTCATAATGAATGCATGGGAAAAATAATTGGAGGTGAAAAGGAGATTAGCTGTGACATGACTAAAGTGCTCGCTTCTTATGAAAATAATATAGAAAATCTAAGAGCTGCTAAAGAAGCTAAGGTGAAGGATTTTTCTATTTTAGCTCATGTGGAATCCGTGGTTGTCTATGTCTACGAGCAGATGAAGATTTTTTAAAACAAAGCCTAGCAGATTCAAAATTTCAAGAAGATTTGGGGGCATAGATTTGAAATAGTTGCCACACCAAATCAAGAACTAAGAGAGAGGTTCTCGACTGCATTTGAGGAATGGAGTGCAGAAAAAGGTGCCACCAACACTACTAGGAAAGATGGATCTATGATTGGCCAATCGATCAATTAGTTTTCTAGATAACTGTCTTATTTTTGTAAGTTATCCAAAAGTTTTTGCTATCTCTTTGGTTAATTAGTTTTAAAAAATGAATTAGCCCTGCATGGCTATATATTAATTTTTTGATTACCGAATGAGGGTCGGTTCTATGGTGAAAAAATTTGCAATACTATCTGTTTGTTTGAGTTATTTTTTCTATTATTATACTGTGAAACTCTGGATATTGAAATACATATAATCAGTTGGTTTTATGAGCAGATTCTAGTAATTTCATTGATTAGTTGATCTGATGAAGTGTATGATTTTAGTTTCAGTTGGAATTAAATAATTATGTCACTTTGATCTGCAAATATATCTTAGTGTTTTGTCAGTAATGTTTTCAAGATTTGATCTCGTTTGAATCGGCCATTCTTAATTAGTTTTCTTTCATAATTCAAGTCAGTTGGATTGGATATATGGATTATCTGTTAATAATCTCAAGGATTTTAGCCCTTAGATCTCTGATGAATGTTAATTAAAGCCTTTCATGCTTTCTGGTAAAAAGTGTATCTTGGATTAATATTCTTTTCTAATAAAAGATTACTAAAGATAGATCTTTGTATAAGGTTGTTGCTCCTTTGAAGCAGAGTGTACTTGTGATAAACTCATTCAACTATAGTGTATTTTTCTTCTATGCTGGGCATAAGGAGTTATTTATCTGTTCATCTTGAAGAGGAAAAATCTGTTCACTAATAGTCCTTATCCATTTGATAGTATGTTATACATTCCACCATTTCCACACAACTTTGAGATACCTAAAATTCATAGGTACAAGGAAAAGGGTGATCTTGGTGATCACATCTGAGAATTCTTCACTGCCTATATAGAAGTGACCCATGATAACACATACCTTATGAGACTATTTATATACATTATTTGTCGGTTAGCCATGGATTTTCTTTATAGATTTCCTCCTAGGATAATATCATGGAGTGAACTTGCATAAATTTATATTCCATTATTCATATAACATTGTCATCAAGATAACATTGATGGATGTATGCACTACCAAGAAAAAAAGTGGTGAGAGCTTTGCCTTGTTTTTACTTTTGAGGAATGTTGCCTCCAAATCCTCTTTCCACATACCCACAAAGGAAAAATTCCATATTTTCATTGAACAAATTTCAATCAGATACGATGTGTGAGCTAAACTCTTAGCGCATTTAGTCTTTCGAAGAACTAGTCGGGCAAGGGATAAAGGTAGAAATATTCCTCACGCTAAAGGGAGAAATGAAGAAAGAGACCAATACCAATATATCTTATGACAAATATAAATATTTTTCCAAGAATAATAATGCCACAAATGATTTTGTTGTTCATGCAAAACTAGCACAACATGTCTTGTGTGTACATGCATCAACAAATGTCCAATACGTCCAAACACCACCTAATGTCCAAAGTACAAACACACCTGCTACTAAGGATAATCCCTAGTTAAACACAATGAGTAACAACCAGATTTCTACAAGAAGGCACACTCCACAAAGGAATTATACTCCTCTTGTAGAACCTCTTGAGAAAATATTGGATAAACTTTTACAGTCTCATTCGATAAATCTACCTGAAATCAGATCATATGAACCAGGTCCCTTTAAAGAAACATGGTGGGACAAAAAAAATTATGTTCTTATCACAACACCAAAGGATAGAAAATGATCAACTATTTTTAGTTAAAGAACATTGTCCAGGATTTCATTGACCATGGTGAACTCGAAGTTGTCAACAATTCTGGTACTACAAATCAAGATAATAAGATCTTTAAGAGGCCATTTATGGATCATGGAAAAGGAAGGCCTCTACCTCAGGACAATATAACAAGGCTAACCTCATATATGTCAACCCAACCCCTAATTTGATCATTAATACTATCACCATTAGAGGCTTAGACAATAATTGTGTTATCACCACTCATCATTCCAAAATCACAATACAAGGTGCTTCCAAGATATTCACTCCACCATCAGGTTAGTATAAGTTGTTAAACCATCTACAGAAGACCTCATCCCAAATCTCAACCTTTGAACTGCTCTGCATTTCACCAAACCATAGAGAAATCCTAGATAAATCCCTATAATAGTAATTTGTCCCAAAGGACATAAATGTCAATTAATTTTGGACCATGGTTGGATATTTGTCCACTCCACACCATGTTTCTTTCATAGAGAGAGATCTACTCATACATAATCCATCTCATAAGTATCCTCTACATTTAGAATTTTTTGTCCATTTTCACATAATTAGGCAAGTTTTGATAGATGGAGGAGCTATTCTAAATATTTGTACATTAAAATTAGTAAAAGAACTTGGCTACTTTGACAGTTGTGTGGATGAAACTAAAAAAAATCATAAACACATCTTATGTGATGGGGAATGTCCTTCAAAAGGCATGATCACTCTCCCTATCAAAAAAGGTCTAGCAACACAAGATACTGCATTCCAAGTTTTGGACCTAGAGCTAGGATACAACATACTCTTAGGGAGACCATGGATTCATTCCATGCAAGCAGTCTGTCTATGTACCATCAATGCCTTAAGTTTCCTCATGATGGAGTAGAAATCACCATGCCAGGTGATAGAGATATTTTTCTATATTATACTAACTTAAAAGGGTCCTCTTCCCACCAGGTACCCAATAATATAGAAGCATCAATCCACAAGAACCAAATCTCAAGAATGGTAAAGTGCAGTCAAAGACAGTGGGTGTATAGCATAAAACAACTAGTGAAATCAATTAATGGATAACAATTCCTCATCTCAACACATTGTTTCTACCAGTCTTTCAAAAACAATGATAGATCCCACATCAGAACTCAAAATCCAAATTCAAGAAAAGGGATGTGGAGAATATACCTATGCAGACTCTTTTTGCATAGTAAAGTTACCTATCTTGTCCCATACTGATGGAAAACCCAAATAACCTCTTGTGAGGAAATAGAAACTAACTCTTGTATTTCATCCAATGATTTTCATAAGATGGTGTGACATGTATGAAGAGTTAATTGAAGGCAATTTATCTTATTGGTTATACATAGATGAACCTCCTAAGGTCACAATTCCAAATCACGAATATGGATGGGGGTATACTATAGTATAAAATCAAGGATATGATGGATGTTCTATCCTTGGAAAGAATGGAGAAGGAATTGTAGAACCAATAGCACCTACTCAAAATCCAAGATTTCATCACTTGGGGTACTGGCCACTGGAAGAAAGTACTTCAAGTATCTCATTACTTCCTGACAATGGCGCTTGGGTTTACAAATAAGTTGAGGCATTTGCAGAATACCATTATGACACAAAATCCTAAGAATATGAGTGGTATAGCCCGCATACTACACCTACTCTTTGTATGTGGTAAAATTGGCCTTGTTATTCAACCATACACTTCAACATAGTCCTTGTTCATCAACCACATACAAAAGTAAATATGAGTTATTCATCATGCATGCCTGTATGATTCAACTTGTTGCCTTCTATCTAGATGGGGTTTCAAAATAGCTCTCAGAACGAGAGTCTCACAACCATAGACCAATCTAAGAACGAAGGATTTTTCTCCATGAATGTGATGCAAATGCAAGATTATCTTAAGAATTGAAAGATGCAAGATTAATCTAAGACATGATTTCAATGCAATTATTCTAAGAAATTGAAATTATTCTATTATAAATGAAAGCTTTTAACTAGAAATGAGATGATAAAATGTAGCAACAATTCAGTATTCTAACAATGCATATTTTCTCCAGGCAGGGGTTTTGAATGAGGAATGGGAGTTCTTTTATAGACTCAGAGGTGATCAGAATAGAAAGTTTGCCTCGTGAAATAAAACAGATAGAAAATCTAGTTTAAAATAGAAAGCTTTCTTTAAAAAATAATAATAAATTGTTTTCCCTTTGCTTTAACTATTTTCTTTCTTTGATTTTAACTATTTTATTTATGATTATAACTGTTTTCATTCTCTTTAAAGCACAGTTAATTCAAAGTTTCCATTTCTGAACTGAAGAGAAGATTTTTGAGAGAATATTTAATTAATTAAATAAAGTATGACCTCATAAATATGTTTTTCTCAATTATCTGAATATTTAAATTCAATTATTGAAATGAGGATATTTATTTAATAATTAAATATCATTTAATTCCTTTTTATGTGTTTTAGCTAAAAGGGGTGAATTTACTTTAATTAAAGTGCTAGGACTTTATAATTAAATTAATTCAATCATAGGGTTTGTTTAGCCAATTGATATTTAGGAATTAAATATAATGTATGATTAATGCAGATTTAGGATTTTTTGCATTTGACACTCAGGTCAAGTAGAGTCAGTCAAAACTCAAAATTGCCTAGTACAATAGGACTTTGATGGTTCAGAAGAATGATAAATGCAACAAAATTGGTTAGGGTTGCAAGATGCCATTTTTGAGGTGTTACACTCTCTACCTCAACACTTCCATTGCCTACTTATCCTACAAGACAAACCAACAAATCACAAATCATGTATCAAACAATTCTAGAATAGATCTGAACCCTCATCATCTTCCTTGTCAAAAGCCCATGAATCCATATCATATACATATATCAACACATTGATTGACCTTTTCATTTCCTCCTTTCAAACCAAATAAATCATAGACTTGGTCTACCCCAAACTAATTGATTCAGAACAACAAAATCCACCAACCATAGACATATTTGACAATGATGAAGTAATAGTTGTGTTCTTGGGACTAAGACAAGGCATAACAATGGGAGATCATAAAGTAAGATTCACTATCAACTTGGATAGAGAAACATACTTTAGGGATTTATGTCAATCCTCTAGTTGCAAAAATGAATATAAATAAAATGTAAGGGTATTAGGTGAAAACTGAAAGGAACCTTCCAACCATGAAATAGTAAAAATAAAGGATGTATTCAAAGGTGAAAACTTGCTTGAGGCGCCTGAGGATGTAGAGGTTAACATACTCCCCATTAGTTAAGAACACCCACCACTCCTAGCATACAAGACACATACCATTAATATAGGTGCTAAAGAGACCAAAGGACTAATTCACTTGGCAAAATCTTTAAAAAATAGAGGAAAGAGAATGGTTCATATAGTTCTTCAAAGATAGACAAAACAACTTTTCTTGGTCATAATCTGACATGCCTGGATTAGATCTAGAACTAGTGTTTCTTCATCTACAATTGTAAATGGGGGCAAATATTTATAAACAAATGCTCCAGAAAATACATCCCAAAATAATAGAAATAAATAAATTGTTAGATGTAGGTTTCATAAGGCCTATCGACTATGTGTAATAGATATCTAATTTGGTGCTTGTGTCCAAACCCAATGGAAATATCAGAATGTAAACAGAATTCAAGGACCTCAACTTGACATGTCCAAAGGATGACTTACCTTTACC
This sequence comes from Thuja plicata, assembly GCA_018584345.1. NCBI lineage: Eukaryota > Viridiplantae > Streptophyta > Pinopsida > Cupressales > Cupressaceae > Thuja > Thuja plicata. The sequence continues at coordinate 3,962,984 of MU224945.1, forward strand.
TAACATTGACATGATTGTCAACCTAACCTCTTGGTATAAGATTCTATAACTCATGGATGGATTCTCTGGGTATAACCAAATAAAAATTGCTCCAAAAGATTAGCACAAGAGTACTTTTACTTTTGCTTGGGGCACCTACTATTGGTGTGTCATGCCCTTCAACTTGAAAAATGTTGGTGCTACATATAAAAGAGCCATGACTACTATCATTTATGATATGTTGCATATAACAATGGGGGATTATGTAGATGACATATTAGAAAGGTCATTGGAAAGGAATATGCACCTATCTATATTAGAGCTCGTATTTGATATACTTTAAGAATACAAGGGTAGGTTAAACCCGAAAAAGTATCTTTGGGGTCACATAAGGAAAACTAGTGTGATTAATTGTCTCACATAGAGGAATTGAGACAATTCCTGAAAATTTTCAAGAAGTAATTGAAATGCCTCCTCCAACAATAATTAAGAACCTAAGAATCCTACAAGGCGAATTGCAATAAGTCATAAGGTTCATATCACAACTGGCAGACAAGTGCCACCCATTCCAGTATCTTCTTCACAAAGGCATAAAATCTGAGTAGACAGACGAATGTTAGAATTTATTTTAAATATTAAAGGACTATCTCCTTTCAACACTAGTATTATTGTCTCATATTTTGGATTAGCCCCTACTATTGTAAATTTTAGCTACAGAGCACTCACTGGGGGCACTATTGGCATAAAATGATTCAGAACACTTGTGACTTACTAAATTATTTGAACACTTGTGACTTACGATCTCAACTACACAACTATTGAGAGAGCATATTTGGTTGTAGTTTTTTCTTCACAAAAACTCAAGACACTACATGTTGAGTCACAAGGCACTCCTAATTGCAAATATTGACCCATTAAAATATTTTTTGAGCAAATCAACATTGACACAATGCCTAGCCAAATAGGTCATGATCCTAAGTGAGTTTGACATATAATATATAGACAAAAATATATATCAAAGGTCAATCTATCACCGATCAACTTGAAGATACACCTATACCTTCAAATCATCCAATGTTAGTAGAATTCCTAGATGAAGGAATATTTTCTTTAGAATAAAAAAAGCACTAGAGGTTAGAATTTCATGGCTCTCACACATATAAGGGATCAAGCATTGGTATAGTGTTCATTACTCCTCAAGGAGCTTCCATTCCTAGATCTTGCATTACCGAGAATGAAGCACTCATCATAGGTTTTATGACCACATTCAAATGAAAGATCCAACATCTAAAGGTATACATGGATTCTTAATTGATAATCAACCAAATCAATGGAAGTTACGACACCAAAGATGAAAATTTGATTCCATATAAGGCCATGGGAAAAGATGTTAAATAAGTTAGCATTATGACAAATTTTGGAGATTTTGGAGGAGAAATGATGAGTTTAAGTTTGTCATTGATGTCAGATTATTAACTCTATAAGTTTTGGTGAATAGGTTACCCTAACCAACTGAGAGGATGAATAGGTGAAGAAGATATGCTAAGTGTTTTGATCGGTGAGCAGGAAGACAGTAATAGTTTTGAATTTTGAGTAGCGCTTGAGATGGTGAGCATATTGGGAGATGTGATCATTACCAGAGTCTTCTTATGATTAGAGGAGTACAAATTTATGGTCGTGATAGTTAACTTAACAGTGTGTGAAAGTTAGTTTTTTGGTGACTTTTCTATGTGAATTGGTTGAGTTACCGATTGGTTCCTGGTGATTAGATGGTTAAGGCAATTAAGCTAATGGTGATGTTTTGTATTAAATGTTGGTGATACATTTTTGGGCCGACATGTGAAGATTTATTGACACATATTTTCATGAGTTAATTCAAAATTGAGGGACGAATTTTGGATATTTTTAATGTTTAACCGACTTAAGAATAACTATTTAAAGGGATGCTAAATCAGAGATTTAGGGTTATTGATCATGTTTTTGGTGGTTACGATTAGAGACAGAGACTGTGTATTGCAACAAGAGTTCAAAGAATGAATTAGATCTTACAGATAAGTAGTGTCATTCCAAATTACAAAATTGAGTTAATTGCTCAAGGATAACTCTAATAGGTTAGCAAGGTTAAATCCCTTAACAAGGTGGATCCTAATAGATCTTATTATTTAAATCCTATAACAAGGTGACTTCAAAGAAGAAGTTATAAATCCTCTAATGAGGTAGATCTTAATAGATCTCTTTGTACTTCTGACAAGGTACTAGTCACTCTTAACAGAGTGAGCCCCTAACAGGGTATTGTAAGCTCCTAACAGGGAAACTCTTTTTGACTACAATGAAGAGATTTTTGGTTGTCATCCTTACCATGGTTTTTTACCTCTTACAAGGTTTTCTACGATAAAAATAGCAATGTTATGGTTTATGCTTTGTGGTTGATTGAATTGCTTTACTTATATTGCATAGTTGCAGTTACTTGTTTGGTTTTTTGGAAGTTACTTAAAAATTAGATCTTTTGTTGAACTAGCACATGTTCTACTTGCACTGATTTGACCCCCTCTTAGTGTTTTTGTATATTAAAAAAATAATTTTTTGATCATATATCATTTGAAAAAATCCCCAAAATCAAGAACAATGAAGTGGAAGTAAAGGATCTCTGCTAGATATGCCACATGAAGCAACACATTATGAGTTATTGATCGAAAAACTAATGGTTCATGCCTACAAAGTCCCCAGGTCTAAGGTTTTGTGCAAAAATTTTGGTCTTGATTCTCCATGGTACCAAGAAATCTATTCTTACCTAGAAAACCAAATCATTCTCCATGAGCTTTCATGTAACAAAAAGAAGGCATTAATGTGTAAAGCCTTCTATTACGCCATCATAGCCAATACTCTCTATAGATGAAGTCTGGATGGAACACTCTTATGATGCCTCAACTTGGAAGAACAAACAATGTTAATATAAGTACATGAGGGTATTTTGTGAGGCCTACCCTAGCTCATCATAGCTGAGCACTGATTTAATTTACTATACTCTTTAGTTGATAGTGATTTAGAGACACTTGGACTATTTGAACACATGTTATTATTTGAGGATTTGTTAGATCCTATGTTATGTTTATTCAACATTTTGATTATGATGTAAATATTTTTATGTGATGCCTCATGTTAGTTAATTCATATTACTTCTATGAGTAAGTTTTTGATAATGCAGTATTATGGAAACATATGTTAGATGTTATCGGGAGGAAAATTGATTTAGGATTTTATGTTTATGTATTGGAATCAAATGCAGTTGTTGTTTAAATTTATGATGAATCATCAGAAAATGCAAAGTGTTAATGAATATATGTTTAATTCACATTATGTATCATGCTATGTTCTATGTGGTGATTTCTTGAACTACTGATGTTCGCAATGAGTGTGCAGGAGATTCATCATGGTTCTAAAATGGGGAATCAAGAATGGACCTATGTAAATTTTGTAAAAGCTAAGGTTATGTATAGATAAAGAGACAGGAACCTCATTGTTATGTTTTTTATTCATAAAAGTAATATGCATGATTTTATTTAAATTAATTTTATAATTGTGTAATTAGTCATGCCTTAAATTGTGTTGTGTCACTTGACACATGTGTGTTTAATGTGTTGGAATGGCTAGTAAATGTAACTGGGATAGGTTTAACACCAACTAGGGGGTTAACCTATATATTTCCCATGCTTATCCCAGGGTTGGGAGATATCAAATTGAGTCAAGTTAGTTGAATTTTTTAGGTTAACTTTAGGTGAGGTTTAGGAGATTCAAATAAGCTTCTAGAAGGTAGTAAGGGTTAAAATTAACCACCCCACTTGGTACCCTAGGGGCTAGGGGTAAATTTTAGGTCATTAAGAGGTCCATAACTCATTTATGGCACCTCAAAAATATCCCATTTAGAAAGTGGAAAAAATTAGAGTTTAGGAAATTTGGTCAAGCCCTCTCCTCTTTCCCATGTGAGCCTTTAACTCCATTATGAGAGAGAATGCAATTGGAGAGATGGGATAGACTTGAGTCACTTCCCCATTAATGATTTTTAGATATTTGTAGAATGGAATCCTTTTTAGGGGGATTTGGGAGGAAAGATAGGGTTGTTCACCCACTCTCTATTCTTAGAGACCTCTAGTTTTGGAAGGAGATTTGGAGAAGGAAGAAAGCATAAAGTGGGAAAGCTTCTCAAAACCCACTCCTTTGGCCTTAAGCTTGGACTTTAGGTTGGTTTAATTATTTATACTAATTTAGTGTAAATTTACTTTATATGTGTTTAAAGCTTGGATGTTTCTTTAATGGGTTCTTATGCATTTTGTGACAGAACCCCATTGATGTTCATGGGAGTTCTTTATGTTGTATTTTTTTATTTGTACTAAGAAATTTTTTAAGGGAGTCTTCAAGGAACACTCACCCTTGGGAGGGCAGAGTAATCTTGAAGGGGTGAAAGGTTGAGACAACTCTTGTAGTGTAGAGTCTCCTATGTGTGGATGGATGAACATGGGTGTTTTTGGTCCCTTGATGCCAAGCTTGCCTAAGGGCATTTGGGGGTCATAAGGAGTAAATTGATGGCTTGAATCCATGGTTATGATTTGTGAGGAGAAGGGATGTTGGAATTAGTATGATCCTGTTGATGGGGTTTTACTGACCGGGTCCGCCAACAGTCATAAGTTGTCACCGGGTACTGGGGATACCGGCCAACTCCGCCTGCAAAGGCTATCCGGGGAAGTTAGAATCCCCGGGCCTCCAAGCACCTAGGTGTCAGGTCATGATGGTGCGGGGCTCAGTTGGGAGAAGTGACTATTTTCAAGGGGGATAGTTGGTTTCTTCAACTCATTCTCTCCAGAGATTCATGAAGGTGAGGTTTCTCCAAGCATTCTACACTTAACAAATAAAATGAAAAAGATCCTGCAGGGTCAGAAGTACTTTTTCTATCTATAGTTATGTTTAAACATTCAAAACATTGATAATGCTCTGATATACCACACTAAATACCAAAGAAATACATAACCATCAGTTCGTATCTTATTAGTAGCAAGGGAAAAGAGGTCGTTAAGCTACTTGAAATATCATAGCAGAAGACATAAGGAACATGAAACATAAAATACCATTAACTCAGAAGTTTGAATGCCAACAACATCATTGCAAAGAAATATCCCTTCTTCATTAATATTTCTTCCAGAAAGCACTGGTGCATGATACAATGGTGGCTCCAGGGGAGCGTCTAACTATTGGAAAGTGAAATAATGGAGCATTGAGCTCTGCAACTGAAAATGGGAATACTGCTTTCTTATTACTGTGGACAAAAAAATCATCAATTTTGTCAACCCTTGGAAATGGGCCAGACTTACTATTTATACACATTTTCATCTAACCCTAACCCTAACCCTATTTTACATTGTGCTGCAATAAAATACAATATCTGGGGGCCAGTACTACCTGCGCCGCCCTACAAAAGACCTTGAGATGGAATAGGCCTGACATGTCAGAAGAATAAGACAAGAAGGTAGAGCGAAAGAATCAGCCTCAGGAAGAGAGCCAAGAAAGAGAAGGAAGAAATTAGATCCACGGGGATCAAGGCTACATGCCTCATAAATGGGAAATGCGGCACCCTATCTCTAATGCGCCAGGTGTACCTCTAAAGCGGTGCCTCAAGAAGACCATCTGTCAGAAAACCAACTGTTGATCCAACGTTCCTTGATGTAGCCAACTACCTCCTGAAAACCTTTATTAACCGCTTCTAAAAGTGATCAGTCAGCCTCGGGGACTGGTACACGGATCACCTCAAAGAATACAAAATTTGGGATCCGGGACTCTGAGATCTGGGAACTTACGCTTTGAAAGAATAAAGAATACAAAAATTTTGGGTTTTCTCCAACCTCTGAAGAAACTTTATTGTTGCTTGTTGTCATTGAAGGTTTGGAGGAGGCAGGAGATTCCATCCTCATCAATTTCTCTAAGTCAGGATCGTTGGTACTTAGCCGCCTCAATTTGTTCCCCTAGCTCCAGAACATTATCCTTGAACTCATCGGCCATTTTTGCCGCATCATGACCATTAAGGATCATGCGAGTTAGCCCTGTCATTTGGGTCCCATCCAGTCCCTCCAGGGATTGGTATTTGGATTCCATCAATTTATCAAACTTTTTCATAATGTATTCCTCCGGAGTGCATGTGTCGGTGCTGAATGGGTCCGCTCCAAAGAGCTTTACAACAAATGCCTTATACATATTTGAAGAATATTGCACTGTGTTGACTTTATCATGCAAAGCCCCTACCAGTTGCTTGAGTACCTCCAATGTGAGGTCAAGTCTAGAGTGTTGGGTCCTCACAAAGTCAAATGATTCTTCTCCCAGAATCCTAGATTTGGAGACCATTTCTTCCCCGAGGTTGAGGAGCTCTTCCAGCTCTACCTTCCGAGCCTCATAGTTTTCCATGTCACCCTCCCATATGTCAAGGATAGTCTCTGCCTGATGTAGAATGTGTCATGCAACATATAAATCTGGGAGGGTGGATATTAGGAAATGCTAGGTGTTTCATATTTGGAGAGTGACCCACTCATCCACTGCTTGGGCCTTCTTCTTCATTGCTCGCAGCGAGTCAATGTCACTTTGTGGTAATGGCACATCAGACGTGGAGGCCTCCAAAGAAATGGCACTAATGGGCTGAGCCAGCTCAGTAAGCAACCCCATGAGGTTCATTTTCTTTTCTTTTTCTGCTTTGAGCCTTTGGGCCTCCTTTTCATATCTGGCCTCCACCGCCCTGGCCACTTCTTTTAACAAGCTTACTTCACCCTGTTTACCTCTTTTTCCTAGTGATATCTTAGTGATATCATAGTCTCCAGCCTCTGTCACCACCTCATCAGTGTCTGGGGGAGGTGTTGCAACAACGAAAACTATTTCTCCTCCCAGCCCAGTTCGAAGAGTGTGAACCATCTGGGCTTTCTTGGCCTTTGGCGGGCCTTGGACCTGGGCCATCATCTCAGCTAGAGAGAGGTGAGCTCTTGGGGTGGGTGGGGCCTTTCTCTTCTTTCTCTCTGCTAACCACTGAGGTGACAGGGGTGGCTTGTTTGCCAAAGTCTATTCTTTTGGTTCCTCCCTGGTGCCCTGTTGTTGTTCTTCCTTAGTGGTTAGGGTCTCACCTGCCCCTTTTTCTTTATCCTGGGCTTCATCCAGAACATTCCCCCCGGTGACATTTGTTTTCTCAGCCTTGTCCTCTGCATCTTCAGCTTTGTCTGGACCTTCATCAGCTGTCCTGGGGGTTTCCTCTTCTTGTTCTTGTTCTTCGACCTCAGTCATCGGGATCTCTTCTTCTTCTGATATATCTTTCAAAAATATGGGAGGTACCGGGCTGAGATTTAGTGTTTGTGCCGCGGTTATTACCTACCCAAAGGTTTCTCCGGGGAGTGGCACTTGGAATGTGGTGGCTAAGGTTATGGTTGCTCCCGTAGGTCTGGTTCCCTCAGCATATGCCGCTTGTTCACTCTACTTTTGTTGCTCCACCACCGCATCTTGCATCTCTGGAACTTCGAAGGTGATTTCCTGCTCTATTTCTCTTTCTTCTTCCATTGGCTCTTCCTGCTCCTGCGCAGTTCTTTGTTCCTTAGCTTCTTTTGTTGGGACTTATTTTGTCTGCTCAATGTCCCCCTGTAAGTTACCAAACTCGTCGGTTGCAAAAACATCATCAAACTCATCCTGCGGAGGAGGGTGGGCTGGGACATCGGCAGGTTCTGCTTCCTTCTCCAGCTCTGGGGAGTCGAAAGAGAGGATTTCAACTTGTGGAGCCTGGGGCATCCCCAGCTCTGGTTCCTTCTTAGGCTTAGGGTCAAGCCTCCTCCTTCTTTGAGTAATCAAGGGTGGGCCCGCATCCCTTACTGTTTCTTTCTCCGCCAGATCCACCCTTGTTTCCTTAACCATCAAGGTTGCTAGTGAAGGGGAGGATGGAGGATGAACAGGCCTAGCCATGTGCACCAGGGTAGCCAGCCATGTGATTAGGTTCTCCCTCATTTTCTAGGAGGCTGCTATTGATTTCCTTATTTGTTCTTTAATAGGGAATTCTTGCATAGGAGGAGTTATATCTATCCCTTTTCCTTTATCCACTCTCTGTCAAGAAGTCCTGGCCCCTGGGGTTTCTTTTGGTACTGACTGGGCTGGTCTACGGACACTCCCGGGGCACACCCTCTTGAAGTAAGCATGGGTGCACTCGACCACCTTACGGGTGAAGTCCTCAATGGTGGACCCTTCCTGAGCATCCCATTTTACTACTGGGAGAGCCAATGTATCTATCCCCTTTGCTTTGTACTAGGGATCTATCATGGAGTTGGTGTCTGAGAAGTCCTCCGAGAATCTCTGAAGCTTCAATCTTTCCATCATGCCCGCGGTCATCCTGATGTAGTGCTGGCTCTGGACCTCCATGTCATCCTGGCAGTCTTCCCAAAATTCCTCCATATGGTATTGATGGGGCTCTGATGCCCGGGGAAGTGTCGCTGCAATCTTGCCATGCGGATCGAAATGCTTCCGCGCCAAGTAGAATTTTGCCAAGTTATAGCTTTTTAGCTCATTGTCTACTTCTTTAGCGACAGCCAAACTGCATGAATAATTCCCACAAGTGATGGGGAATAGAATATTAGTTACCTTCTTTAGTGCATAGAAGGTGTGCAACTCCATTATCTACCTGCAAAATTCCAGGAGGACTATCTTGTCCCCGCAGTGTTTGGACAACAAGTAGGGTTTGCCAGAGAAGCCGGTCACCCTTATATAAGTATGTTGCTGGTATTGTATATAATAATGTCTGTAGCTCTGGAATAAATTCATTTCCTCTATGGGCAGGTGGTATCCTACATCCTGGGTGGGTGTGAGCAGGTGGTAGTAAATGAACACGTCGTTTACTCTGCAAAAACTAGGGAAACTAGCCTCCCATTGAATCTGTGGGAAGTAGTTCCAAGGGGCCTTCTGATCCTAGCTGAGCCTGAGTACACCATCGGTGAGTAGCCCATGGGTGTGGGGTCTTTGCTATGCCAGGGCCCAGAAAACATAAGAAGTCATATAAAATTTCTTCTTCTTGGCCAGTTGGAGGAACTGGGAGTCGACATGATTTGAAATGATGGTCACCCAGTCGAAAAACTCCCCTGTTGTACTTATACAAAGAAAAAAGTAGTACATCCATCTAGAAAATTCTTGAGCATGTTGTTTCCCGAAGACCTGGCATAGTGCTATTATCCCCATTTGGATGCTCTCTTTGAATTCAGACATGGGGATCTCTAGCTTCATTCTCTTGGGGTCCCTCTTCGAGACTTTGAGCCAATTCTTGTTCATGTATATGCGGGTCACTTCCTCTAATTGCTTGAATTGGGCCAAGACATCAGATCGGGTGACCATGGTTGGCTTGGCGAAATGAGGGAATCCCAAGCTCCTCTGGAAGGTATCAAGGTTGAGAGACACTAAAGGCGTGGGGTACCCTATTGGCTTCGACGGTGTGAGCATAGCAGCCTGAACATATGGGTTATAAAGAGCCGAGAGCATGAGAATAAGCTCTGGTGACTACACCGAGCACAGGAAGCAAGCTAATTTAAGGATCCTAGAGTTTCTAATTTTAATGGCCAAAGGATCTCTGGCCTGTCGTTGAATGTACATAACTTTGACCAAGTTTTGCATTTTTGGCCATGTTCCGATGCTAGTGTCGGTAAGAAGCTGGACCTTGGACTCAATCTTTGAGCTCGTGATGACTCTGTCCTTTACGTATTTTAGGCTCAAAGGCATCCTTTCTAGAGCCTTCTCCATTTTGGATTTTACTGACACCCTGGTACTTGTTGTAGATGGAAGTTCCAGACTTCCGAGTGGTGAGGATGCAGATGCTTTAGACATATTTGAAAGTATACTCTAGAAACCTGCACGACAAAGTGACCATCAGAATGCATTAATAATTAAATAATTCAGGGTCTGGAGATCTTACCACCACGGTGTTTGTTTCCCCTGAAAAGTTAGTTTCATTTAAAAACTCTGGAAAGCACACATACATTTCATGAACTTAGGAATTTGATTGACCATCTGGGTCCAAGAATTTTATCACATTAGGTAAGAAGGACATGGGATGGATGATGGCAGGACACCCGGAGCCCAGAGAAGTAACTATTGTTAAAGATGTATAAAAAGGTAAACCGTCAGACCCACATGGGCGCCACATGGGTGAGTAATAAATAGGAGTTATGGTGATGATGGTGGAGCCAACTGTCTGAATGTGCAAAAAGTGAAGGCCACTTTGAAAAATTTAAATGTGCACATGGGATATAAATGAGGGTCAGGCTAGTTTTACGGAGGAGAGAGAAAACTGCCTATTAGAAACCGGTCGAGAGCCAAGTTTCAAACAGGTGGTATTATGCTTAGAACGAGCTTGTGGATGAAAACCAGCAACATAGGCAGCACAACAAACTTGCTAAGCTACCCGGTAGGATACACATAGGATATACATTAGGGCTAAGGGATATATACATGCAGACTAGAGGGATATACATCAAATATACATCAAGTTTACATATATACACCACAAAATGAATATCTACAAGAAACCAGGCAAAACACAGAATATCTACAACTTTCTACATTATATACAGACTAGACTACACCTGCATAGAGAGCGAACAACCCTCTGACAGAGCCGACCCACCAACGAGTGGCAAAACCATAAAGAAATGAAAGACGAACAAAAACAAAAAGGCAAAGGCCATAAAACAAATGACACCAGACAGAAGGAAAGCCGAATGGAGAGGAGGCACCAACCTGAAAACATAGAAAGGAGAGGAAAAGAAGCCTCTATGGAAGCTCTGCAATATCTCCAATCATCAAATGATCACAACCTACCACTACAATCACTCAGAAATGCTGGAAATGTTTAGCACTAGATTATCATTAAATTGCTGCAAATCACTCTAAAATCACTCCGATTGCTTGAGTGTTTAAATCATGGTAAATGTGAAAATGACAAGTAACTTATATTTATACCCACGGTAAAAAGAAAGCCACCTCTTCATTCGCAAACTCCGGACAGACAAACCTCTGGACTCTGGGCCCGGGGATTCCCTACAATGATATCACCATAAGGAAAGAGAACATTGCAGTGGAGAATCTCAGAGTCTGGAGTTCGGCTCCCGAAAAAGGATGACCAACTCTGAGATCAAGTCCCAGAGGTACGAGAAACCAACAAAACAAAGCACAACCGTGGGGAAGAAAACCCTAGAGAGAGAAAACAAAAAGAAGACAAAGAAGAAGATAAGGCAAGAACAAAAGCAAAACAACAAAAAAGGGGGACCCAAAATTTTGCACACAAAATGTAGGGATGGGGATTCAGGGCATAAGAAATGGCGACTATCTAGGAAAAATGCCTTAGTGCATTTGAGAACTACAGAATCTCTGGTTAGAAAAACTAGAACAAGTCACTACTCGAAGTATCTTATAGGCAAAGATCAACATATCTGAGAAAATTCGGCCACACGGGATCCATCCATAGTCTTTTCATTAGTGGTGGAGTGTGTGCTTTGGAAGGAAATCAAGCCGATGACCTCTGGGAGGAGTAGACAAGAGGCACTAATTACATTGAACCACAGAGTCATCAGATTTTCTCATTTCTCCCAGAGACCGGAGCTTCATCCCGTTTCCCTTTTCTTGTTATTTTGTACATTTCTGGGTGGGAGGGTGGTACTTCTTTCACCATTAAGCTTAAGCTTAGCTAATTTTAATGGCGGTACTTCTTTCACCTTTCCACCTATTTCATATTGAGTAGGGGATAAAGCTCCAGACCTGGAAAGAATTCTTTAAAAGTTCAGACTTGGGTCAACCAACTAGTACAACCGATCTATCCTTGGTGTGTCTGATTACTTATTCCTTATTTTTATTTATTTCACTAATTTCCAGACCTCCGGAGATAAACCCGATGGAGATTGCTAAGAATGTACCACCAAACCTGTAAAATAGCTTTGGAGATCAGACTGATTCCACTATGCTAAAGATAGATTCTTCATGTCACCATGCTACAGACATCATACCGGAGACCAGAGTTTATGCAAAGCATTCCAATCCTCACAAGAGATAATGAAACACCAGGACCCAAAAAGAAAACCAGAAATGAAAACAAAAACCACCAAAAGAGGACTTCCCTGGAGGGCAGCCAACAAGGCTATTTACAAGACGCGATACCTCCCAAAAAGGCACTAGGAAAGAAATATTTACAAGCGGAGGGCTTTACATAAAGTACAATTTCAGACAAACTTGCCCTACTCAAAGTAGTGTTTATGAAACTATCCATTGACGGGAAATGGGACAGGTTCTCCAATCATGGTGTTAAGGTGGTAAGTATTTGCCCCATAGATTTCTGAGATTAAATATGGTCTGAGCCAGAGCCGTTGAAACTTGGTGTGCTTTCCTTTCTTTTCCCGGGCCTTGTCCTACAACAGGACCAAGTCTGAAATATAAAAAGCCTTGTATTGGGCTCTGTAGTCAAACCATCATTTTACCATTGCTTGGTGACGCACAAAATGTTTAAGGGCTATGTCTTGCTATTCTTCCATTCGTACTAGATTTAGGAGCCAAACCTCCATAATATTGTCCCTGTTGCTGAATTCCTACATAAACTGCAAAACTGGAATCTGTAAGTTAATTGGGAACACAGGGTTTTTCCCATAAACCAGATAGAATGGGGACATTCCTAGGGAAGCCTTGATTCGAATGTGATCCACCCAGAGGGTGAATTTCAACTTTTGATGCCAATCCTGGGGATTCTATTCTAGCAGGTGTTTAATCACTTCAAGTAGATTTTTATTCGTAGATTCAGCAACACCGTTCCCCTAGGGGTAATAGTTACTAGAAAACTTCAGAGTGATATTTTGATTGTAGGTCCACTCAAGTAATTACAATGAAGAAAATGTTGGACCATTGTCACATACCAAGGCAAAGGCCATTCCAAACCTTACGACGATGTTTTCTTCTAGGAATTTGATAACTACATCTACCGTGTTATTTTTGCACTGTATAGCCTCAGACCACTGGGTGCAGTAATCAGTATCAGTAAGAATGTATCGATGATTAGCAGACGAGTTGGGGTTGATTTCCTTGATAAAGACAAATTCCCATTGGGTGAAGGGCCTATCCTCGAAGACTGGTTGCAAAGGCATAGCCAGGTTACGCTCACGATGCGCTGCGGTTTGGCAAGTGTGGCATTTTCTAACATGAGTGTAAACATCTTTAAATATACAGGGCCAATAGTATCCAGCCCAAAGGATATGATGGGCAGTGTCATCGGCTGAGCCATGTCCGGTTCCAAACTGTCTGTGAAATTCATCGATCATCTTCACAGCTTGGTTCCTGTTGATGCATCAGAGGTACACTCCCTCGTAGTTCCTATGGTAAAGCGCAGAGTTTTTGATCATGAAGTGAGCACTTTTCATCCATAGGGTGTGGCATTTATTGGGAGTTAATCCCTCTGGGCATTTGTTATTCAATAGAAAATATACCAGATCGGTATACCACGGGTCTCGAGTGTGGACTCCACCGTGTAAGTTTGGCATTCTATGCGGAGATTCTCTTCTGCCATTGCTCGACTCAGTCCCTGGCCCTGGACTATCTTCATGGGATGCATTTCTAAATCATATTCCTAGAGGATGGCCATCCATTTCCCCCATCTTTTTCCCAACTCGCTCTACATCAGCAAAGATTTTACGACTTGGTCCGGGACGATAGCATGCAACTTGCTTTGGAGAATGTAATGCCAGAATTTCTTCACGGCGTGAACGAGAGCAAAGGCCTATTTTTCTAGTGATGAATACTAGACTTTGGTGTTCTTGAAGGGGGAGATCATGAAATCTATTGGTCATTCTTCCCCCTCAACCTTTTGAGTGAACACCACCACAGCGGAATGTGGCGAAGCAAAGGAGTAAATGTAAAACGGAAGGGAGTAGTCTAGACTAGCCAGAACGGGTGCTTTCATTATTGTCTATTTGATTTGGGCAAACACCAACTTTGATTTGGGACTCCACTCAATCTTGGTATCCTTTTTCATCATTTCATTGAGTGGTTTGACTATTTCGGCGAACCCCGTGATGAATCGTCGGACGAAGTTAATATTTTCGAAGAAGGATCGCATCTCTTTCTTGTTGCTAAGCATTTGTAAGTTTAGCAACGCTTCAACTCTCTTAGGGTTAATGGATATGCCCTTTTCGGAGATGATATGCCCGAGAAACTTCCCTTCGGTGACTCTGAATATGCATTTCTTGGGGTTGAGGGATATTCCATACTGGCGACATCTCTCACAGATCTGAGTGAGATGGGTAGAATGGTCACGCTTGTCCTAGGAAAAGATGGTCAAATCATCCATGTAGATGATTATGCATCGATTCACAAGGCCCTTGAATGCAATGTCCATGGCCTTTTGAAATGTGGCCCCTGCGTTAATCAAACCAAAGGGCATTCTCCTGTAAGCAAACATTCCCCACTTGGTGGTAAACATTGTTTTCTCCCTATCTTCATACTTAACCATGACCTGGTTATACCTGGAGTACCCATCCAAGAATGACATCATCTGGGATCCATTCACTATCTATAACACCTCATCCAACGAAGGGAGAGGGTGATTATCTTTCTTGGAGGCCTTATTCAAGTTTTAAAAATCCACGCAAAGGCGAATCTCACCGTTCTTCTTTCTCACAGGGACTAGATTGGAAACCCATGTAGTGTGCCAGATTGGAAAGATTATCCAGGCTGACAGCAGTTTTTCCACCTCTTAACGAATTAGGGGTTCGATCAGCGGGTTGACCGGTCATTGTTTTTGCCGAAAAGGCTTAGCATCAGGTTTCAGGGGAATAGTATGAGTCATAATGGATGTGTCGTATGTTTTCAAATCCTCATATCCCTATGCAATTACATCTATGTATTCTTGGAGAACCGCGAGAATCTTCTCTTTCTCCTTAGGGGAGCAGGAGGTGCCAATGTGGATCATCTTTTCTTCACCAGGCTGGCCGATGTTTACCCTTTCAAACTTTCCTCCCTCAGAGGAAGATGACATCTTTTCTTAGGCACGAGGGTCCAAGTTGAAGATTCATTTGAGCACAACCATCCCCTTCAGGATGGTATTAGTGGGTAGGTCCATGATCCCATCATCTTCGTCACCCTGCCTAGTATCGTCATGGTCTCATTCCTCCACTACCTGGTCTTCAAAGACACCAACATTGGCCATGAAGGCTAGGATATGTTGATCGTCCTCAAAAATCTGAAAGTGGGTGAAATTATCTGGGATGGACGGGGTGGGGAGCATCTCAACTGAAAATCTTCAGAGTCGTGAGTCAGCCATTGGCTCAAGTGTGCTGGCAGAAATGGCAAGGGCATCTGGGACATAGTTCCATCGCCAGGGAATGAGATCAATGCCAAAGGCATCAAAATCTTAAATAAGGATCCAAGCCCGATTGCAGTGTGCAGCCAGTCTCTTGTCGTAACATGTATATTGACTCCGGACCTATTTGAAAACCAACTCTGAATCACCCAAAGCCCGAAGGCAGGTGATGCCTTTCCTTAACACAAATAAGAGTCCAAGGACCAAAGCCTCGTACTCTGTAACATTGTTTGTGCAGTTGAACTGCAATCTGTAGGATGCGAGGAAGGATTTCCCTTGTGGGTTGATTAATTCTACCCTAGCCCCGCAGCCTTGTTTGGATCGGGATCCATCGAACTTGAGGGTCCACAAATCGCTATTCGTAGTTTGGGGCTGGGGAGCGAGAGTAGCCTTTGGATTGCTTTTGGGAGATTTGGGAGGAGCTTCCTCCCAAACTGTTGGTGTGCAGGTAGGGTTTACCTCCAGAGGAGTTTGGATTTGGGATTCCTGGGAAGATGGCACCAAAGGAGTGCATCCTGTAGCAACACTGGGCTCTAGGGAATCAGCTATACGTTCTCTATTCTGGAAGGCGCCGATGTGTCGGGTAGCGACTAAAAGGCAGGGCCCACACTCAAGTTCTGAATGTTTCTAATAGTGTACTCGGCACCAAGTACTGGACAGGAGTGTGGCAAGGGTCGTTGTGGCACCTTGAGAGTCAACCTCAACTCTCAGCTTTTCTTCTAGGTCCTAGGTTCTCTGCAGCACTATGGGATCCTCCCCGGGGGTGAAATCGAATGTTAAGATTTTAAAGGGTCGGTACTGTTGACACTGAAAATTTCAAGTTCAAAAGGAACGAGACATCAGGGAAGTATAGTATACATTTTGCATATTTTATATGATTTCCCTTTGTTGATAATTAAAATGATAAAAAGGTGTGTATGCATGTCCTTATCTTATTTTCAATAAATTGAATGCATGTATATTTTGAAATAAAATAATTATAAAAATAATAAATAAAGTAGTTAAGTAAAAAGGTAGCGATCGGGAGTTGAACACCCAACCTCTCAAGCCGACCTTTTTTCCTACCTATTTACCCTCCTACCCCCTAACTAGTTAGTCTATTGTTTTCTTTGAGAGGGTTAGGAAAAGATATTTATTTATCTTTGTTTTATGTGCAGGTGAGAAACAAAGTGCAACCTATTACATAAGGAGTAATTTCTTCCCTAATTAAAAATTAAATTAAATTAGGAATTTCTTAATAAATTTATGTGTTCTTCCATTTTTATAAAAAAGAATGGGGAGAGGGAGTCGAACACTCAACCTCTCAACCCATTCCTTTTCTTACCTAACTACCCGACCATACCCCTACCAATTGCTCTATATTATTCTTCGAGAGTATATATGTAAATAAATGTATAAATCAAAGATATTCTTATCTCATGTGAAATAAATGTTAAAATAAATTTTGTTTATGAGATAGGAATTACGTGTGTCATAGTTATTCATTTTTATTTTATTTTTTAATTTTGATTTACCCCCAAAACCCTAAAAGTAAAACTATATGATGAAATAATGGTTAAATTTGATGATTATTAATTTCTTTAGGGTTTTTGTATATTTTGATGTTAATTCTTTTTCTTTTTCATATTTTTTAAAATGCAATTTGACATTTTCACCTAATGTATTTTTAGCATTAATATTTTACGAAAAAAAAGGGGTGAAAAGGTTTTTATTGTACTTTTATTAAAATTTAGTGATGTGTAATGTAAATGTTTCTTTTTGTATATGTGACTATTTAGGGTTTGCCATTTATTCTTTAGTTGCAAATTCCTAAAGAGTGATTTTTTCTTACTTTTTCATTTTAACTTTAGGGTGTTAATAATTTTACCTTACTATTTGTATGAATTGGTTGATTTTTAATATGTATGTTTTAGGGTTGCTTTTAAGTGAGTTTTTTTAAAATTCCCTTAATTACATATATTTTTATGGTTGTAATATTATTTTATATTAGAAATATTTTGTAGCACTAGGGTAATTGTTTTGTAAATTTAATATTTTAGTCCTAAGTGGATTGATTTGATATTTAAGGTTAAAGTTTATTTTCATTAAATGGATCATAAAACCTTTTCCCTAATATTTTCAAGATATTTCTTTTTTGAATTTTACATTGCTCTATGGATTACTTTCTTTAATAAATGCATTATGATAAAAGTATATTTCTAAATATAATGTTTTTATTATTAAAGTCTTTTATGATTTAATAATCAAAGTGATTCCTTATATTTTGATCATTTATGAGGATGATATAGAACATAATGTTAAATTTTTATTCCTCACATTGTTTATCAAATGCATGTATTAAAATTTGGCATGGAATTATTTTCGATTAATTCTTAATTAATAAATAAATAATTATG